>JARFIW010000958.1:360000-960000 GCA_036346225.1 Platerodrilus igneus
TAAAAACCAATGATTAATTTTTAAAATCCTCGGACATTTTGTAAATATTACCATCTACGTTTATTTCTGATAACGACTTCCCAGCATATTTATTGGCATCTCCTTTGTCAACTGCCAATAAAAGTCTCCTGACCTTAGTAAGTTCGACTGCCGATTCATGCAATCTATAAAATTCTCTATGAATCCTAATGTCGTGCCCTAAATGTCTTGCTAACCAATCTGCCTCGGTGTCTTTTAGGTCAATAACCTGCACTACCGTTGCAACATACTTTTGAAGTTTTGTACTTGTTATTAGTTGCGGTTCTTTAAATCCAACTCTTTACAATACGTTTTCAAACAATCGTGCCCTCTTATGTATCCTAAAGACATAGATCCCCGTGCAAATACGTAAGTATTTTTGGGATCTACACCGCATACAAGTCTAGAATCTATTAGTCTGTCAATACCGTGCTTCATTTCAATTGTCAATAAAACAGGAACTTTCAGATTTTTTCTTGACTTTCCTGGAACTTCGACAACCGTTAGGCGATTTGCAAGAGTAATTTCTAAGGGCGAAAGACTTTTTTCAATTCTTCAGTACCAGATTCGTGCCAATTAGGCCGACAAGCGTAATGATTGAGTAGCATTCTTGAAACTTCACGGAACGACGTTTATTAAATAGA
The DNA here is from genome assembly GCA_036346225.1 of Platerodrilus igneus. Classification (NCBI taxonomy): domain Eukaryota; kingdom Metazoa; phylum Arthropoda; class Insecta; order Coleoptera; family Lycidae; genus Platerodrilus; species Platerodrilus igneus. Next base: position 360,663 of record JARFIW010000958.1, read on the forward strand.
ATTATTCTAGCTAATAATGCAGTAGCTAGCTTTGACCAGCTCCTTAGACTAATGTTCGTTTCTAAAATTTTGTTAAATCTACGATAATATTATCTAGGTGTTGATTAAGCTTTATTAAATCATCTGTTAGTGGTAAAAGAAACTGTACATTCAGCTTTCTTTCTTGAAGCGCTCTTAATGCAGACGCAGATACTTTACTGTTCCATTCTAAGCCAAAAATATCCAAAACGCTCTCATTTTGTGGTCAGTTGCCATGTCGCCTTTCCTTAAAGCAACCCCTCTTCAATTTGAGCACATTTTCTAAGGCTATGTCCTAACTTTAACGCCAGTGAAGGAACTGAGTTAGTTTGTGGTTGCATAGTACCTTCTCTTGCAAAGCACAGGTCCTTAACTGAATAAACTAACGTATCAAAATTTTCAGGAAGAAGTAAATCCTTCAAATGTGACAACTTTGGAGAATGTGATTTTGCTTTAAGAAGCAATCTACCAAGTTGTCTCATAGTTTGACGAATAAAATCATACTGATGCTGACTGTATCTTTGACACATCAATTCTCCCAACATAATTATGGTTTTATCATTTTACATACACTGAAACTTCATCATTTTTGAGTTTAGCTAGAATGTTTTTACAAACATCTCCGGATGCTGCTGTAGACTCAAGAGCTTACAAGTGCATAGCTCTCACCTTTGATATCCTGTCTAGAGTTAGCTAAAGATTCTCGAGACATATTTTGAAAAGAAGGGCATTTATATTTTGCATGATGCCACATGTTCTGTATTAAAAAAAAAGCCAAGACACTTTGGACAAGGTCCATAGTCTTCCAAACATATTTCTGGTCGTTCTTTTAGTCGGACGCCTACTTAGTATCAATTCACCAGTTCTAGTTGAAAGTACTTCACAATTGTGATAGTAATCTCCAGCCCTTAAAAGACACAAAAAGCCCTCTTTACGTTCATCTGCACTGTTCGATAAAGCCAGTAGTCTTGCAACTTCTACTTCATCCTTGTGAATACTTTCTAAATGCCTAGTTACTTTCCCAATTGATTTGTTGCAGAAATAGCAAAATGTCGTTTGTCATAAATCCGTCCTCCAACATTGTTTCTTTTAGAGTATTCTACATAAACCTTTTATTATTTTCACTGATTAATTCAGGAGAACAAATATCTAAATTATCTACAGTAGAATGTGGAATTGAGGCATTACTGGCTTCTTTAAGTTTTGTAGTGAGCGACGATGTATTATCTGGAGATCCTAAAACGTTATCTTGGTTTGTATATATTCCGTCAGTAACTTCATATTTCGAAGAACCGTTAGACTCTGATGCAGGACTCGGAACATATTCAGAACCGGATGAAGAAAATGGATTGTCTGAGTATTAGCTGGCAGTAACTCTTTACAGTATCGGCTTTGTGATAATTGCTTAGACTACTTAGAGCATCGACTTTAGTTGTTGCAGTGTTAATAATTATGTTAGAAATAACATTAATTTTATTCCTGAACCTCTTGTATCGTATTTCTGGTACATTATATTTCCTCAACTTCCATTTTATTTATGTTATCCATTTCCTTCTTTGTTGATATGTTCAAGGGCAAAATATTCTGTAGACTGTCACTTTTTGTTTGTTGCAAAGTATTTTTATTAGCTTCCTGTCTGTCTCGGGTTGTATTGTAAGAATCGACTTTGGAGGCATACTCTAATGGACTTACAGTATACTTTTCAATTTCATTACTACAAATCTTAAATTCCTCATCATTTGAAATACCTATTACCGCAATTTCACTGGTATTAGATAACGTATGTTGAGTATTAGTATCACTAAGCGGAATTAATATATCTATGGAATCCAAACGCAAGTGCTCAACCTTATCCTTTAGAATCCTTGTCTCATGGTCTAGTGAGCTTTGTTTCGTGTATGTACACTTCCTTTCAGAAGTATCGATAAATGAAGTGGTTTGCCATTTAGATAACATAGAGATTTGGGTATCTGCTAGTGTCATAAACGCGCTAGATGTTTCTGTGAAATTTTTCAAGCTAACCACATTCACTTCATTTATGTTCTGCAAATTACCATTTATTTTTGACATTTTATCCACTTCTTGGATTGATTTTCCACATAACTCTTTTTATCAGCAACAAAAATATCATGCTCCCATTGTTCTTCAGAGCTTTTCATTCCAAATATGATTTTGTATTCTTCCTCATTAGAAAGACAAAATACAAATCTGGATTTTTTAATAAGTTTGGTTCAGCCAATGATATTAGAAGTTGATATTTGTTCTTCATAACCGTAGGTAAATAGCGTTCCATTTGTAGCGATTCTAGTCCTGTCAAGCCATTTTATTTTGGATATTTTATTCGCATTAGCGTCTACGCATATGGATTCTTGACACTCTGCTATAAAGAAAGGCTCTGAAATTTAAAAACAGACAGTTAAAGATAATAATCACTATTCCTGCACTTCATAGTTGTAAATAGTTAAACGCTATGCAAAGTATGTATCCGTATTAGTGATATAGTATAGAAATCGTGAAAAAAGACGTATTGGTCATCACTTGTATTCGGATGTATTAAGTCGGAAGTTTTAAGTCAACGTAGTATCTAGTTCATAAATACCATACAAATATCCGGATTCGGTAGTTTCAGTCAGGCGTCGCCCATCAACAAACAGATTAATTTAATTAATATAAAAGCATTTTCGACCATTCATGATCGAAGAATTAAAGATTTTGTTTTGTTGAAATTTTCATAAATGACATTCGTCAAACACTTAATTTTCATAAATGCATTTAAAACATCAAAAGGTTTATTTTATTTACTAAAATCAACAATTATATTCTATTTTAAAAAGAGGTATGGGGTATAGATTTTGTGCAAAATGTGTTAGGGCTGTAATTGTTTTAGAATGCATCTAACGAATTAAAGTTTGCTAAACTACCAAAAGCAGTGGGTTATAATTAGCGTAACGCAAGTCTCAAATTGAAGTTTGAATGCTATTTTTCATACCTGTTTCACTCCTGACTGTTACAAAAGATCCTTTTGAAATAGACGTCGTTCCATTCCAAACACAGATGAGAATAATCTATTAAATGAAAAAGCTTTAAATGCTGCGTACTAAAGTATTATTTATAATATGAACTAAAGATTCGAAATAATCAAAAGCGCGATATATATGCATTTGCAATTAGAGAAGAAACACTAAACTAAAAAGTAAAAATAATGTTCAGTGTAATTTAAAGCCCAGAAGTTTAGCCACAGAAAAATATTATATATATATATATATATATATATATATATATATATATATATATATTTGCAGTAGTTTTCGGGATTACTTGAGCCCTTGCGTAGGAGCCATAAAATTGTTGTGGTTAAGTTTCAAAATCGTGCCCCACAAATTGGGCCGTCATAAATTTTCCTGAAAAATTATTCCATTATTCCAATATTTCTGAAAGCTCCCTAAATCAGCATACCACGGCTAGCTCTGCTTGCAGCTTCTTCAGAGATACTTACTCATTTTATGTTTACTCTTTCTCACTTAGATTACCAAATAAAATAACCATTAAAATAATTCAACGAAACATACAACCTCTTATTTACACAAATCAAAAATTTACGTCACCAGCTCAATATTTACAAAACCGGATATAAACATCTTCATAAAATTTTACAATATCAACCATTAAATCCATTTAAATTTAATGAGTTTAATTTATTTCAACATTTTTTTATATACAGTTCAAGTAGATGGGCCTATCTTGAAACCATAAATTGAAATTTACTCTGGTCTATGGTGAGCTCAGTATAAACCCTGTTACTCTAAATGCATAAATAAATCGCATCTTTGTTTTCAACAACTCTAAAGACCTGTTTACTCTTTATATGAAAATAATAAACTCAAATTGTCTTTTCATATAACTTTCAAATTAGCTTTTATGTTCATAAAATACCCAATATGTCAAATCACTCCAGCACAAAATAACAGCACCAAATGTTCAAGCAATAACAAAAGAAACAAACATCGTTACCTGGTGTACGCCTTTGCACCGTCACCTCTGAAGATGTCGTCCAACCAAACCTCGTCGTTGCATGCCATCCAACTTCTCTGCTATATGTACACCAAACTCATTTCCACACGTTATCCAATTCTCTGCAGACGCCTTCAATACATCTACCCATATAATTGTCCAAATATGTTAGTCAGCTTCTGAACCTTCCATATAACCAGCACCCTCGTTCAGAAAAATAACTAGGCTCGCTTACCTCAGTAACATCTTTTATTCGTTATTTGAATGTACTTACAGCACCTTTTATAATTCAGCACCTACTGTGCTTTCACACACTTTTAATTTAAATTAAACGGACTGAACTTACCATTGATTTACAAATTTTAACGTATATGTTACCATATAGATCTGAAGCAAACCGAAGGAGTAAAAGAGCCCCTCTACGTCTTCTAGCGTATTTATAAGCGTTGAAATCTACCTCCTGTACTCCATTTTCATCGAAAAACACCACCACCTTAACCGATTCCGAAAATCTAAACTACAACGGTCTTTAAAGCTCAGAATTTCTCATTCCACTTAGCTTTAGTCCGAAACACTGGCTATTAAGCCCAACGGTCACAATCCTCCTAGAAATGTCTCTCACTCCATTTACAATCAGCCAATCCAGACCAATTCCCCTGTCGTAGGTCTATCATCCAACTATGTTATCCTCGTCTAACTCATATTCGTTGTCCTTGTTAAAATCCCACTACAGCAACTTAAAATCGATATTGTGATTAGCCTCTACAACTTATCGCGCTCTTTATATAGCTATTCTATCCAACGTCTATTATTTGTCATCCTCGTTTACCCAATACTATTGATATCCCGTTTCTGCTTTGTTTTCAAACCACCTGCTATTTCGCAGCCTTCGCTTTGACTGTTAGCTCAAATTTCTATAGAATTATGTTCCAACGTACATTCTGGTTTCTGGAATTTGTTTATTTGTCTGTCAGTCTTTCTATGAACTGTTTGCCAGTTTGAAATTGTACTTTCCCATGTTGTTTAACCTGTATCTTTCTTAGGATTTGTTTTAACGAACGCTTTGTTAGTTTAAATGAACATATGCGTTTACATTATCGATTTTATATAGACAAAAGCTCTCCCTTATTACTTGATATGCTCAATTTACAACCTTCGAATATTAAAGCTAATTTTACTCGTATTATCCTTGAATTTTACGTACTACAAAGCTTCCACACTATGCAACTTTAAAATTACGATTTATTAATACAAATGTATGCTATTATCCGTTTGTTTTAAGGTCAAAACTAATGAAATTGGAGCATAAATAATTTATCCCTGTTTTCTATATACACGGTCCTTACTAAATTTCTCTCTTGACTTATCTATCCTTCTTTACATATAATTTACAAGATTATATATATATATATATATATATATATATATATATATATATAGCCATGAGCTCTTGGCTGTAACTAATTGAGCCCTCCGTTGGAAAGCCATAAAATTATTGCGTACTCTCCTTTCGAGCCCCAATGTTGGGCGCCTTAAAATTACTGTGCATCTACACCTGTATAAAATCGAGCCCCAAAATTGGGCGTCATAAAAGTTATGAAGATTGTTTATAGTGCCCCAATGCTTGTGTCGATTAATTAAATTCTGTGAAATTACCTGTAAAGAACTCCACTACTCATCATCTAAATAAATTTTGTTTCTAAACGTTGGATCATGATATGTTCTAGTTATGTACCCTCTGAAGATGCTCTTAAAATTGACACCACACGGCTAGCTCTGCTCATAGCTTCTCCAGGGATACTCACCACGACTGCTCATCTGCTCTAAAATCCATAATTAAACTTTGTATTTAATAATAATAAAAGAATAAAAAAAAATTCTTCTAACCAAAAATACAACCCTTTTTATTCTGACAAATTAACAACCTTACTTTATTTTCCCCTGGTCTATGGTGAGCTCAATATAAACCTTTTTGTATTTGCGTGCCAAATTTTAACACTGAAAATTTTAAATATAAGACCCGTTTACCTTTTACATCTGTGAAATATTCATAATTATTTCATATACATCTATTTACATCTTCAGATTTTAAATATTCCCTTTACAAAGGTAAATCAATTAATTTTCTGTTCATAAATTCATCACAATATATACCCCAAAATCACTAAAAGTTTAAACAACAAGTAAGCACCACCACAACATTTTCAAAAAAAAAGATTCATTACCTGAAGAGTACTTTTCGTCCAGATCACCACCTCTAAAGATGCTCTCCTCACCGACTGCTCGTACCTGGATCGCTCCACATTGTTGCTTTCTAATTAGTAACTGCAAGTATCTCTCGAACTTTCTTGGCATCCAAATTACCATACTCCAAAAACTCTCAAGACTGTCGCTAGAGATTCATAACAATCGCGTCTTTTAAGCAAGTGCTAGCACCCTTATCCAATTTACAAATAAGTTGCTACTACGGTTCATCCTGATTCAATTAAATCAAAATAATTTTCTACGGTTCACCTGTTTTAAAATTTGCACCAACTTGTGCATTTAAACACTTGTAATTATCTCGTAATTCACTAGTCGTGTAATTTGAAGCTAGGATGAAGTATTCGGCAGAATCAAAAACTAAGAGAGCGCCTACCTCCTTCAACGCGTTTATATAACCAAAACCCCTCTCAAGTTGCACGTATCCTTTACAATCATTCCTTGAAACTTTATCCAACGGCTGCTCAATTCCTAAAATTTACGTGCACCAAAATACAACCATCATCGAAAATCAAGACTTTTCAAACGCAAACATGGCTTTACTCCGAAAAAGTCGTTAACTTTGCCAACCGTCTTAATTTTCTCGGAATCCTTAACACTCCTATCACCCCCAAACAATTAAAATCACGCCTCCTATATGCGCATACATGCTATTATTTCGCTTCTACTCTCATCATAACATTTTCTAGTCTTGTTTTCATACCCTTTCTAATTTGTTTATGTAATTTCTACATTTCTGGTTTCCTTGTTCACTTCATGTTTTCTATCTTTGCATAGTCCTCTATCATCACACTGTTCAGAGTTGTTTCTCCCTACTTTTGTGTGCGCCTTGAAAATCAATACCTTCTGCAAACACGCTCCATCCTTGTCCCGATTATTGCCTTTAAAAAATATCCCCGTCTTACAGACGTTTGAAAGTCACAACAACTTGACCATATGATATCTTCCCTCTGTGTCTGTTGCATGCTAAATATCGTCTCTCGCCTTATTTTATCGATCTGTTTTCTACATTTAACCATCCGTTGCTCTTATAGACCTGTGTTTTCAGTTAACGATTTTTACCTAGAAATATATTCTCAACGTTTAAAAGCTGTATTGGGAAACTGCTTATCTACTGCACGTTCGTTCCATGAAATTCCCAACCGGTGTAGCTTGTTTTCGAATATATAACCTTGTAAAGTTACACAAATGTTATAGCTTACGCTACCCTTAAGAAATTATTGATTTTTACACTACATCCAGTATGAAAAGCTATTATAATAATATTTGCACACGACATCGGTTTTTGCCTCGGATCTTATTAATAATTAATTATTATCCTAGTCCTAAATTAAAGTATAAAAATTAAAGCTACATTATTTTACCTAATCTTATCCCTATTTAATTATATTGAAACAATTTAAATTATATTGATTTTTCTACATATAAGGTACCTACAAATAAATAAATGTTTGACTTATGTACATCTATCTAAGCTTATAAATCCACAATAATATATATATATATATATATATATATAAAAAGTAAGATGTATCTGTAAACAAACTCGTATGAAAATAATAAGAGCCATTGACAAATACAAATCGGGCTGGTAGTTATATAGCCATTAACAAAATATTAGCTTTATTACTTCATAGGGGAGGAAACATCCACTGACCAATGGTTTCGGCTAGTTAGCCTCATCAGAGTAGAATAGTTCCCAAGAAGGAATATATATATATATATATATATATATATATATATATATATAATTATCAATCTTGATTTAAGTCACTGCTGAATAAAACTCTAAGATGGTTTAACCCATTTAATACATTTTACGCGTTTTAGTCATTTAGGACCGTTTTAAAAATCATCTACAATAAAACGGTCCTAAATGACCGAAACGCGTAAAATGTATTGAAGGGGTTATACCATCTTAGTTTTATTCAGCAGTGACCTAAATCCAAGGTTGATAAATTTATTAAACATATTGGCCAAGAAAAATATGGTACTTATATATATATATATATATATATATATATATAGTAGCTATCTATCACGAATGATGGATGAAATCAAAGAGACCTCGGCCACCTCTGATAATCTTTAAATAAGTAAGAATTCACCCCCTTCCTATTTGCAAATGGCACGTACACTTGTGTACCCGTTCCTATAATTCTTGAAATTATTTTCCAACCGTTCTCTGTTTCTACGAAAAGCTCTAACGAACATAGGTTTCTCCAGAATTTTCATAACAAACACGCCACTACTTGATAATCCGCTTCAAAACTGTCAACCGTTGTGTTGTTATATGTTAATTTATATATTTATTTATTTATTTTATCCAATTGACTGTGTTACATTTTAATTGTGTTACCGTAATTAATTTTTAAAAGTTTAACCAAGCTGTATGATACGAATAAGTGTTGTTTGATGAGTTTAAATCAGGTTTAAGTCATAGTAATTTATGTAAGTACACAGCTATACTGTTTGAATTTAATTGTAATAATCTTCATTAAATTTATTAACATATTTTTCTTGGCTAATATGTTTAATAAATTCATCAACCTTGGATTTAGGTCACTGCTGAATAAAACTAAGATGGTTTATATATATATATATATATATATATATATATATAAACAACTAATTTGATTAAAATCTTGGGATACACTCGTTCTACCAGATAAAACTACAGCGTCAAATTGTAATTTTATTCAACGTTTCGGCATTGACTTTATGCCTTCTTCATAGACTGAAAATTTAATGAAGATTATTACAATTAAATTCAAACAGTATAGCTGTGTACTTACATAAATTATTATGACTTAAACTTGATTTAAACTTAACAAACAACACTTATTCATATAATACAGCTTGGTTAAACTTTTAAAATTAATTACGGCAACACAATTAAAATGTAACACAGTCAATTGATAAAATAAATAAATAAATTAACATATAACAACATGCATTTAAACCTAATCATACGGCGCAACAAGCATAACTAAACTAATCCTATTTAATAATCGATCATGTTGTCACATGGTCATAATCTAAAACCTGTAAGTCATAATCTAAAACCTATATCTTAATAATTTAATGGACAAATAGAACACTCTAATAAATGAAGCACACTTAACAGAATACATAATTAAACATTTCTACACTATTTGCGAAAATGACCGTTATTAAACTTGTAGAGCGCAGAGTAGACCGTATTCAATACGGATACGGAAGGGAGATGAAAAATGTTTTTTCAAGTGGAAGGCGTGGACCAATTGCAAAGTAGAGGCTAAATTCGGAGAATTAAAAATTACGGTTGACAGTTTTGAAGCGGTTTACCGAGTAGTGGCGTGTTTGGTATGAGAATTCTGGAGAAACCTATGTTCGTTAGAGCTTTTTCGTAGAAACAGAGAACGGTTGGAAAATAATTTCAAGAATTATAGGAACGGGTACACAAGTGTACGTGCCATTTGCAAATAGGAAGGGGAGGTGAATTTTATTTATTTAAAAATTAGCAGAGAGTGGCCGAGGTTTCTTTGATTTCATCCATCATTCGTGATAGATATAGCTACTTGTAAGCGAATTAGTGCAGTTAATACAAATTTATGTAGAAACTAATAGAGCATCTTGTTGTTAAAACGTTAAACTGATATGTAAGTACAAAGCTTATTATTTTGGTATTGAATGCACGGAAGTACTAGAATTTGAAATTGTTCGAATGATGGAAAAAGCAATGTTTAAATAATAAAAGTTAATTTGGAATAAGAGGAATGAAATTTTGGAGATTAGTATTTTTGGGTTGGATGCATGGCAGGTATGGTGATTCGACCGAGGAGTTAGTTGATGGATAGGAAACCTGCTAGACGGCAGCATCTCCAAGGGGCTAGTGATGGATCACATTTAGAAGATAGAAAACAAGTAGGCGATAGAATAGAACATTGAGTTGTGAATATTTTCATGGTTTGTGATTATTTGGATTTTGTACTTTGATGTGTTTTATTAGTATTTGATATTTTATGAACAGACATTTATGGGACTTAAGGAAATTGACTTTTGAAAATAATTAATTAATTTACAGATAACCAGAGGTTGTAAAGAGGCATAGAGGACTTATTAATACTTGGTAGTGCAAGAAATCTATATGCACAGTTATAGAGTTTTACTATGAGCTCATTCTAAGATACAGGGTTAACGTAAGGTATAAAAAACACCTCGTTACCTTAATAAAAATATGTGTTTAAAAGGTTATCGATTTTCATTATTATTGTTACAAAATTATTGATCATTATGAAGGTACATAAAGGAATGGTGTTTTTAAAATGTAATATGGATCTAATTTAATAAATAGAGTGTGATATATTTGGCTAATTGAGTTACTTTTGAGTGTGTGATTGGTGTGAATTTCTATTTAGGTTTCAGCATGAGGATATTGAGAGGAAGGTTTTGAATGTAACAGGTAGGTATCAATATTAATTTAAAAAATTTGAGCAAATAGAAATTAGTAGGAGAGCAGCCGAATGCGATTCAACGGTAAACATCACAGTATTATGACATCCCAACATTGGGGCACGTTTTAGGAGCTTAACTACATGACATTTATGACGACCCAATTCGTGGGGCATAATCGAAGATAACATCACAACATTTATGGCACCCAATTAGTGGGCATGAATTAGCGATGTTCCACAAGATTAACATCACAGCATTTTGACACAATTGTGGGGCACAATAAAGATAACATCATATATATATATATATATATATATATATATATATATATATATATATATTAAAAGTTTTGAGGCTTCATTTCAAATATGAAGGTTTGAAATGGTATTATTGAGAGTATTGAGACCTCAAGCTTTTAAAACATATATTTTATATTTCTCCTGTAGCTATACTTTTGAGCTTTAAATTTCATTGAACGTTATTTTTACTTTTTAGTTTAGTGTTTTAAAAGAAAGCGTTTTTAAACGTTTTTAAAAATTTAATTTTTATTTTTAGTTTTTAGCAAGGAATATTGTTATTGGGACAGTAGTTCGATCGAAACAGCCCAAATAGAATAGGTTCGCCATAGCTTATTGAAGAGTCGCATAGTGTGCTGGCCACGCTGATTGCAACATCAGATCATATGGTTACCATATTATTCACATATAGTTGCAGTTATTTTTAATTTTAAACAGCATGGCAGAAATTCACCTGCCGGATGTAGAATTGGTTTACGCACCATAGGGATTTCCATGTTAAATTCATAATGTTAAAATATTGGATCACCAAATTATTTTAGAAAAAAAGTGTAAGTAATTTCTTGTAGAAAAAAAAATACCTTATGCAACCTTATCATTATTTATTTTTGACTTTCCATACAATGGTTAAAATTAAGGAAAATAAAACTATTATGCTAACAAAAACGGGTTGTGCCTGTCTTTCAACAGTTGATCAAAACATCGTCCCTGGTTTTTGTTAAGGTAAAAGTTTAAGTTTCCTTTTTTTAAAACTTTTAGGAAAGGGAAATACATTTTCGGCATTACTTTGCATTTTATAAACGCAAAACTATTTAAAATACGTCTACATTTGTGATTACCACATTACCACTGTTTCAATAATTCCGAGGCACCCTTTTATGAAAAGTAAGAAAGTAAGTAATGATAATGATATGGTTGTATACAGTATTTTTACTGTACAAAAAAGATATTTACACTATTTCTTTAAAATAATTTGTGGCGCCAATATTTGAACATTAAAAATTTAACATAGAATCCCTATGGTGTGTGAACAAATTCCACACCCGGTATAATAAGAACACTAAACATGAATTGTCATTTAACTACGACTTATATGCTTTATTTTTAATATAAAATCACTTCGCTAAGGATTTAATCGGCACTAAACAAACCTGTTTGTATTGCGTTTATTGTTTCTTCCACAAGGTACACTAAATTTTTGAAAATATAATCACAAATACAAAACACTGAAAATTCAGATTCTAAAATCGGTTGTTACTGAATTAGTAGGTTAAAAATTATATTTATCAATAAAACTAAATGACACAATAAAAGTATTGATTTAATTTTACTTTGGCCACATCGTCATATCTCATATGAAGCATCTGGTCTTCTACAAATTGCAAAATAATGTGCAACTGTCAATATGAACCTCCACCAATTACAAATGAAACCGCAAATGTTAGTAGATTTAAACAGGATATCAACTATAGACACTAGAATTCGCCAAAAATTTATCAAATTACCGGCGCAAAATAGCGCCTAATTATGGTACAACATTTTGAAAAGCGGGCAGAATGACGCTCTATTTATATGCAAGTCGAAAAAGGTGCGGCTAAAACATCACGCAGCTATGGTTTGTCGGGGACTAAATCTCGGATAAATAATTCTAAGACGGCATTTTGTAGCGCGTTAAAAGTTGACAAAATGAGGAAGTGCCTTTGATTTCACAATATCACTTAAAATAAATCTAAAATTAGAGAAAACGAAAATACACAAAATCTCATTTTAAAAATAAAAGGTCTACTATAACGACATGCACACATACTCTAAATTTTGCAACTCGTCAAATTTGATACATTTTGTATGATTCGCCGTTTTCAAGGTTCACATACTACATATTAATTCTTATCTTGCATATTTGTGTTATAGTGTAAACTAACCGCGAAATTCCTCTGAATTATGTCACAGCTTAAGTGTACAATGCACGTTTTAACAGTCTATACTATGGAATAATTATCGCGTAAAAGTGCATCGCATCCACTAAGTAGCTATTCAGAAATACTAAGTTTTCAATGTCATAAACTTATAGTTTCAGTACAGTATAGTCGAAATCACGAGGGGGATCGTCATAGCGTGAATGCGTTTTTTCATGATTTCGACTATAACACACTGGCATTATGATATATATTTCTGAGAGGTGCATGATGCACGTGTTACTTGTATTAAATAATATTCAAGGACAATAATTATTCTACGAAAGAACCTATTTATGTGTGACCTGTGTAAAGTACATGGGCTCTTATGGGAAGAACGAGTGAAGGAGTTCTGCTAGTATTTGTTTGTTATACCAGCTTCTATTCTATAAATAATTTGATAATACGTTAAAATAAGTATTGAGTAGGTATTACCTATTCAATATGTACTTGTTACTTGTAAATAATATTTTAGAACAATAATTGTCCAAAGGTAAATAAATACGGAAGACTAATTTTGCCAATACTTCGTTATTATACCGGCTGATATGCTATATACAGTTACGTTTTATACTGCTACGAATGAATCAGCATTATCTACTTACCTATTTAATAATGAAGACCGCACTATTTGGTAAGGAATTGCACACACTTAACACACATTACTGAACTGATGAATAAAATACTCAACGCATAAATACTAAGGCAGACATTTCCAAGGCAACACAACGTTATATTACGTAAAATGTTATAGTCTGTATCACATATTATTAAGCACATATTAATGTACACACAATTATTATATATATACAAACATACACACACACAATCACACACACACACATATATATATATATATATACATATATATATATATATATATATATATATATATATATATATATATATATATATATATATATATATATATATATATATATATATATATATATATATATATATATATATATATATATATATATATATATATATATATATATATATATATATATATATATATATATATATATATATATATATATATATATATATATATATATATATATATATATATATATATATATATATATATATATATATATATATATATATATATATATATATATATATATATATATATATATATATATATATATATATATATATATATATATATATATATATATATATATATATATATATATATATATATATATATATATATATATATATATATATATATATATATATATATATATATATATATATATATATATATATATATATATATATATATATATATATATATATATATATATATATATATATATATATATATATATATATATATATATATATATATATATATATATATATATATATATATATATATATATATATATATATATATATATATATATATATATATATATATATATATATATATATATATATATATATATATATATATATATATATATATATATATATATATATATATATATATATATATATATATATATATATATATATATATATATATATATATATATATATATATATATATATATATATATATATATATATATATATATATATATATATATATATATATATATATATATATATATATATATATATATATATATATATATATATATATATATATATATATATATATATATATATATATATATATATATATATATATATATATATATATATATATATATATATATATATATATATATATATATATATATATATATATATATATATATATATATATATATATATATATATATATATATATATATATATATATATATATATATATATATATATATATATATATATATATATATATATATATATATATATATATATATATATATATATATATATATATATATATATATATATATATATATATATATATATATATATATATATATATATATATATATATATATATATATATATATATATATATATATATATATATATATATATATATATATATATATATATATATATATATATATATATAAATACACATATACACATAAACATACACACACACACACACACACACACACACACACACACACACACACACACACACACACACACACACACACACACACACACACGCCCCCCCCCACACACACACACACACACACAAGGAGCAAATCGTCCACGAGTTACATAAGCCTGCTCGCATTAACTTTCCTAGAAGACATGTAATCACAAAAGGATTAAACGAGCTGTTTCAAGCCGATTTGGTGGAAATGATCTCAAACGCAAAGATGAATAAAGGATTTAGATACATTCTAGTTGTTATCGATGTATTTTCTAAATACTTATGGGCCGTACCGGTTAAGCGCAAGACGGGTAAGGCTGTTTCAAACGCTTTTCAATCAATTTTCAACAAAGACCATCGTATTCCACGGTACATTCAAACGGATTTGGGAAAAGAATTTTATAATTCAACATTTAAGGCTCTAATGAAAAATATGAGATTATACATTATAGTGTGTACAGCAATAAAAAAGCTTGCGTAGTAGAACGCGTTAATCGTACCTTAAAGTCAAAAATGTGGAAACAATTCAGTTTGAATGGTTCGTATCGATGGCTGAATATACTATCCTCGCACGTGGCTGCATATAACAACACCAAACATCGAACAATCGGCATGCGACCTGTAGATGTGTCAAAACGCAATGAACGCAAACTTTTCAATACAGTATACAGTACGATCAAAACAGTTAACTTAAAGAGTAAAAAATTTTCTGTTGGGGATCATGTTCGCATTAGTAAACATAGAGGTCAATTTACCAAAGGATACACACCAAATTTTTACGGTGTACAAAGTGCATTTGACTAATCCTTTAACGTACCTATTGCGCGATAGTCGACGACAACCAATATTAGGCGGCTTCTATGAAAAAGTACTTCAACGAACACACTATCCGGATGTATATTTAGTGGAAAAAATATTGAAGAGTTAAAAATCAAGTATATGTGAAATGGTTAAATTTAGATTCTAGCCATAATAGTTGGATATCCAAAAATCATATTTTGTAGATTTGCTGTTACGTGTTTGTTTACCATCATATGTCATTCATCAATAAAATTTTTTTTACTGTTATATGCTTTATTATAGCGACACACACACACACACACACAAATTACATCTATGTACTACTAATTACTACACTAGTTCTACGTCAAGAAAGTTGTTTATAATTCCTCATGCCCGAAGCGCAAAACGTTGATGTAGGTTGATTTTCGCTGTTTTGGTTGAACTTGAGTATTTCGATGTCCGTGAATATGTGTAAATAACAAGCAGGTAAAAACACATTACCTCCTCAGCTAACAATTTCTCCCCGTACTTGACCAACACTCGAGGTATATATATTTATTGTAAAAGTGCTATCTATAGCGCATCAGGTAGGATTACCAAGATGACATGATTTACATACAAAAAATTGTATTAAACTAAAACAATAACTTTAATAGCATATACACCTTTTTATAATCATCTATACTATTTGATGGCCATTTTCCCGAATCCGGACCACACGTCCATCCTGGTTGCTGTTTTGAGCCCTTCATTGTCAAATTCTTGAGGAGCCAGTTATATGTTGTTCTATGAGGGCCAACTACATTAGGTTGGTACTTATAATTTACCTTATACTTTAAAATTAACTTCAATACTTTTTCTAATACCATAGGTTGTGCAAAATATACAACATCTACAATCATATCGTCAATCGCTGTGACCAGTGATTTATAGTTGCATTTTATATTCATGATAGGATATGCTTTCGTACTCAATACAGCTCGGTTGGTTAGTAATTCTTCAAGGAAATATACATCGCTCAAACTATAATTACTCTCTATTGCGTCTAGTACACCGCGCACCTGATGACATTTTAACTCTGTTTTGCCGTTGCAAGCATCCATTAAGTTTGATACAAATTGATCGCACCTACTCTGTTGATTAAACAGCATGTCCATTACATCAATGGATGTATCATTGGTCAGCGTTAGCCATTTGAAGGCTTTAAAGGGAACATGAACGCCTACTCTGAACAGTATACGTTTGATTTTGTCCACATCATTCAATACTATGGCATGTTTCAGATGTTGGTGTAAAATGCGTTGTTCACTCTCGAACAAATCGTACAGTACATTGTCCATGTTAACTTGAAAACTTCGCACCACTATCGTCACTATCGTTGTTGTTCCACTCACTGCGAGAACTATCCAAGTACCTAGCTTTTATGGCACATTCATAAAAATAGGTAATGCTAAAGTCTTGTGATACTGAGCATCACCTAGTTATTTGTCTGATAAACCCCCCACTAGTTTTTGTAACAGCATCAACAAATCAACAACCTCGAGATGATCTCTGGCAGGACGACTCTGTTGAATTTGACCAATATATTTAAGGAAAATCCAATTAAAGGTGTGTGTTGGTGGTGATAGATTGTTATTCAAATTATCTATGGGAATATCCTTCACTCTTAACGAAGGATGCATGTCCGGTAAATTGCAAATTAATCAAAAGAGCATAACGTTAATCATTACTCTACATAGAGCACAAAAAGCTGTCATAGCCATGCGAGAAATATGTTGCCTGATAAATACTCATATGTTTGTTGTGGTTTTGACAATTTTGACAACTATTCTAGGTCATGGATCGAAACGTAAAGAAAGATTATTTTAAAAACTATGAGTGGTTTAATTCCCAACAAAGATTAAGAAAAATGTTGCCTGATGTCACTAAATCTCTCTCTCTCTCTCTCTCTCTCTCTCTCTATATATATATATATATATATATATATATATATATAGATGTTTAATACCTTGAAAGTAATAGGGAAAATAAAATTTAAAGTTGTCAACCATGTTCGGGTGGTAATGTTGATTCGGTCATTGATACCTACTGCAAGTTAAAACAAGTCGTATACAATGATGAAAAGTTTTTTGAAACTAACTAAATGTGATCTTGAATACATGCTTTGTAAAAGCGATATAGTTCAGATTCTGCTACGATTCTTCAACAAACGGTGATAACAATAATAACTCTGTATAAATTAATTTTTAATAACGACTTAACATTGCGTATTTTCTATTAAAATGATTTGAAATAAAACGGTATTATTTTTATTGTTTAGCATCAATTTAATAACATTTGTTGATATAAGATGAAAATTGTAAATTTTGGTAATTGACAATTATGCTAAAATGTTTTGAAGTTACACAGTTGCCATATGTTCCATTTAACAGAATTAAAACTCAGATATATTATAGACATACTTGCAATTATTTACCATATGTGTATATATTTCTCTTGACAATAATTATTAATTTAAGACTAACTTATTAAATTAAAGTAGGTTATTTATAAGCACTAAATTCTACAATAATTGAAACGAGTTTGAAAATAAAAATGTATTGACAATGTAGCTATACTTGTAGTTTATTCTGTCAGGATCAACAAAATATAATGCAAAATAGTTGTTTTTAGGTATAAACCAGAACCATATAATTTACATATAGCGATATGTTGTTATAATTATACTATAAATAGCACAATCGCCGAGGTCATTAACTACCATGCACTTTACTAAACGCGGTTGTTAAAGGGCGTTATATGAACGTCTTTTGCAAAGAAATAAGTAATTTTTATCTCAGTTTGCGAGATGTTGAAACGTTTAGATCCCTAAGTTATGCACATCTTTTAGAAAACATATTTGCTTTTATGGACAAATTTTTGCTTTACATTCCTTAATTTTAATAATTTCACTAATCATGTTTACAGAGTCTTTTTAAATAATAATATCCTTTGAACATACTATCATCTGGAATACAGATTTTGTTATACCTATATCTAGTACTAATAATAATTAGCGTTTCTAGCACTGTAAAATTTAACTAGAATAAATAATTCACAGACTTTTTATAGTGTTTAATTAAATCGGTCTTTTAACAACAAAAAGAGGTATTTTGCACATTGCAAATTATTATTACCATGCTTATGGCAATAAATATTACATAATAAATGGCTGGTTATTCACCTAACGATAAAATTTTACACTAAGAATATATAATTGGTGTATGCTGGGTTGCCTGCCATAGATATGCATATATTTTTTAGAATTCAATTAAATTTAAGTACACGTAGGTAAATGCCTGAAAGTTACTTTACCTTTCAGTATTCAGCTGTATTGTAAATAGTTACTGATATTATATTAAAAAGAACGACATCCAGTATTGCCAGCTGTGTAAAAAAATGTTTTGTTTCGGCAGTGAATCAATCAAACTGCATGAAAATATATGAACTCCTTAGCATGTAATTAAAATATGCCAGTAAGTGAAACTAATATAAATAAAACATTCAAATTTTGTGTGTTTCTTTTTAACATTATATATTTAATACAAAAATAATTTTTTAAAAATCTCGGGGGATTCTTCAGCACGTGCACGTTTTTGCTTAACCTAAAAATCTCCGAAGTATTCAATCACCTAATGCATGCAAAGCCTCCGTTCAGAACGCCTTAATTCCGCATTTGAGAATGATTGCATCACTATCCAAATTCTTCACCACGTTTTAAATAACGACATGATTTGCATACTTTTTAAGGTTATATTTTAGATCCGGGTACGAGTTTAGTGTAGTTGTATAAATTATTTGGGTGATGCAATCATGAACAAAATAACGAGTGAACTGTCTTAACATGTTTTTTTTTGCACACACACACACCAATATTTTAAATTAAAACCATTATAAAATACGAGTCGAATAATTTCTCCTATTCTTTTTGATGTTTAATACAAAAATAATGGGGCACAGCCCCGTTTAGGACACGTTTAGAAGCTCCCTTCCCCCACCATTTATCATTTTGAGAATGATTATATCATCCACCACATTTCCTATTTTTGCTTAACCAAAAAATCTTTCTTTAATTAACTAAAGCAACGAGAATAAAAACAAAGACGAAGCTCTAAAGATCACCGCTAAATTCTTCACTACATGCACGCTTTTGCATAACCTATAAATTTTTTATCACGTTTGTAAAATTAAACGAGTTATATACATATATATATATATACAATGTCTAATACGTCATCTACATACAATCACCAAACCGCTAAAAGTAAAAGAATTTTTATTGGCTCATAAATTAAATTTATAATTACATTTAAATATTTAGATATATTCAAATTGCTAAAATGTAAGCAAGAGATCCTTGATATAACATCAAATTAATTTTTTTATTTGAGAGTCAAATAAATCGTGATGAAAGGTGGTATAATTTGCATACCAAGAAGGAAATAGTCTTAACATGTTTTTGCAAACACACCTTATGTTAATTAAATACATTATATTAAAAGTCGAATGTCGGCATGATTTGCATATATATTACCAGAGATCTATAATTGCAAACATGAGGTTATATTCGACTGCGAATTCTTGTTATTTTATCTTGATATTGATATCGCGAGAAGTGAACGACTTCTTTTTACAAGATTTTACCTGCAAACGTTTAAAAATTTGACCCTCATCATATAACATTTTGTATATTTTTTCAATTTTATTTGCTACTTCATACAAAACGCAGCTTATGAGGAGAGCTTAAAAACTCTTTACCACTTGCACGCGTTTGCTTAATATAAAAAAATTCTTCACCGTGGCGTTTTAATTTTTAGCTTAACCTACCCAGAAAAATCTCTGAAGCGGCCAAGAACCAACACGCGAACTCCATTTTCTACACACACAACATTTTTTAAAAAAATATATAACACCTTTCCCCATCTTATATAATATTTAACACCGGGAACAATGCTAAAAAAATTTCTTAAGAAAATATCTCCACCCCAGCGCACGCGCACCACTCCACGACAAAAATCTAACGACCCCGCCGAACGCACACCCCAAAGACCTAACGACCCCCCGACATACAAAGACAATTTTGTTCTCAAAGCGGCGTATACATATCTTGCTGCACGTTTTGTTTCCCAAAGCGGCTTAGCTGTTCATATTGTTCTCGAATCGCCGTATACATATCTTGCTGTGGATCTCTGTTGTCAAAGCGGCTTAGCCCCCCTACTAGCTTGTATGTATGTAAAACTTCGATTAGCAAATATTCGCACCAAATTTGTACTTATTTATTTACAAAATTCAATACACAGGTTCTCTATTAATTATAGATCATTAGTTTGATTATACATATTACGATTTATCGATAACTTAGTTACAGAGGATTAATACTAATTTTACAGATATAGTTAAAATCGTTCGTATAGAAAAACCTTGTGCAAATCTTGACGACAGCTTCAAATTGTTTTATTGTATAATTTCGTTTACCTGTTTGGTGGTCAATTTATTTAACTTATGTACAGCCGGAACGTCACTCTTATTTTACCATTAAAGTACCTATCTGCATACTTAAGGGTTTTTATAACCACTGAATGGTTTACCTACATTTCTTGTTTTGAATGACTAACCGTTTGGGTATTCTAAATAAATAAACAACCTTACCGCATCTTGTACAGTTAAGGGTTGTTATGTTCGTTTTAAATAAGGTATCGAACTATTGATTTTGCATTTTACACTACAAAATGGGTAATCACTTTATTGAATTATTTTCGGTGATTGAATTTATCAAATAAGATTATTATCGGTCGTTGTTAATTAAAATAATTGTCGTTTGCTATTTTCTTACAAAATGCCTGACACAGACACATCAGATAGTTAGGTAACTTTACTAAAACTTAATGCTGCTAGGATTCGTGAAATTTTCGAACTTTGAGAGAAGGCGCAATACAATGATTTTTTAGACAAATTATTTAAGTTGAAATGTCGATTGGTTGAATCTTTTTACAAGAATTTTACTGAAATGTATGTAAGTGTATTTGTAAACACAAAACCGGAATTGCAAAGCGCATTAGAAAATTTATGTCAAAAGGTAGATGATGAATATTATTCCATCCTTTTAATAGAACAAGAAGTATTTTCTTATGAAGCGGAAACTCCATTGCGAGTAACACAAGTTAATAAGACAATATTTTTGCACCTAGAGTAAAATTACCAAAAATCGCTGTACCACGTGTTAATAATGATCCTAAAAACTTTAAAACCTTCAAGGATATGTTTGATATTTTGGTAAATAAGTCTTTAACTGACAACGAAAAGCATGCCTACCTTCTTTTAAGTTTATCGGGTGAATCACTGACATTGTTGTGGTCTATTCCTCTTTGTCAGGATAATTACAAATTAGCATATGACACTTTATGTTCTAGATTTAACAATAAACGTCTTCTGGCTAGTCACCATTGGGGTTTAATAAAAAACTACCCGCCTATGCATGCTGAAAATGTAAAACAATTTAGAAATTTAATTGATTGTTTCACAGAAAACTTATCAATTTTGGGATCGTTACAATTTGATGTTGAAAGTTGAAATTTCGTTCTTGTAGATATTTTATTATGTAAACTCGATGAGGAAACTCGTAGACGATTCGAATTGTATTTTAATTCTACTGATGTACCTACATTCAATTGCGTCAAAAACTTTTTTTAAAACAATGTGTAGTCTTAGATAACCTTGTCATTTAGAACTCTGTTTATAGTGTGTTATTGCCAAAATCTTTTCATCCAATAAAGATCAATGTTGCTTAGTTGTTGTGTCAGCTTCTCTTAATTGGCAATTAATATATTAATAAGCAAAATAAGTTAATTTGAAAACTGCTTCTTCGATTTCTTTTTTAAAAGCAAATTTTTCATCTGCGGCTAGGAGAGCCTTTCCTTAAAATTTTCTTTTTGCAGTCACATTTCTTGAAACTTGCTTTTTGAGATACTTATTATGCTCATATAAAATGTTTTTTTTATAAGTTAATTCAGCAATTTTATTGAGGCCTATATTTTGAATATTTAAATTGGATGTTATCACTAAAATAATATAATTATTATGCAGACAAGAAAATAAACAGTATGTTACAGTGTTCCGTGCAGACAAGAAAGAAAGCAGTAAAGTAGGTAAAGAAAATCATCTACACGGAATACCACAACACAACAGGGACAGAATGATAGAATGGGAGTCCAAAAGAATTAGATTTCGAGCTAGCTCAAAAACGTCGTAAAATGACGGTGATACAGATAGAAAAATGGAAACCTCAGCAAAAACTATTCGTCCAATATACAGTCCCAAAAGAATATTTACAAAAGTCAAAAACGCACACTTACGTAAGCGTTCGTTATAACGTGATGTAAACAAAGTGTGAGTTTACATATAATACAGAATAAACCTAAACATTTGAAAATGTCGAGAATAAAATTTTATTCTATCTATCTAAATAATAGGTACATAATAGGTATATATATATATATATATATATATATATATATATATATATATATATATATATATATATATATATATGCTATGCTACTACTGGAATTATCGAGCCCCTACTTTAGGCAGTTATATTAATATTGCTATCAACTCTAAATTATTATACGCGCTCCATCATTTGAGCGACCATATTAATATTACTATGAATAAACAAGATTGTAATTATCTCCTCCGACGTTGGGCTGTCTTATTAATATTGCTATCAATTCCCTCCAGAAACTTAACTGGATTTTATCTTGAACCAACCTTGTCAACCAATAACAAAACTCGGTACGTTACCGCCTTACTTGTTATCAATTTCCTATTCAACTCGTAGCTAATCCTTGAACTATTTAAATTAACAAATTACTCTCATTGACTTTATCTTATGACCTCGACTAGCATTTATTTGGAATTATGAAATTCAGTTAATTTCGATTTTATATAATGAAACCAATATATTATGTATAGCTTTTGTAAATTATTTGCAATACACTTTTCAATTAGTTAATGTTGTAAATTTCATTTATTAAAATTATATACTATTTACTCAAAACCCAAAGTCACCAAAAAAAACCCTATTATCCTTATCAACGAAGTGTAGAACGTTCTAAACCTGTTATCATATTACTCACTTTATACGTATGCAACTTCTTTTGTTGACTTTTTCACATTCATATTATATTAAGCAAATTCAATATTCAAAATAAAAAAATATATAGAAAAATAAAATGTCTTATAACTAAAAAAATTTGACCTGGTCTATTTTCTTCACATCAACGCTTCCATTTGAATAAAAATTATCTTCCCCCAATTCAGGATTACATTTAAATTATTGCCATTACCCTATGGACTACCATTATTAATTTATGCACCCCAATTTATTGTCGTTTCATTTCAGACTTATTACTTCTTATCAACTTAGAATAGAATTCTTATTATCATTGTCTTCTGACTTGAAATCGTGGTTTATTTTCTTCCCTTACTCAAATTGTATTATTCTTCCCCCAGACTTAGAAATTGTATTACTCTATTTTCCCCGGACTTAGAAATCGTCGTTTGTTTTCCCCGGACATAGAAGTTGTAGTTTGTTTCTCCCCGTACTTCAAAGCCCTATTACTAATATGTTTTAGTTTAAAATAAATTCACCAAAATGTACTTACGTTTAATCGGCAATTATAGTTTTCATCTTGGCACTTATTTTATCTTTTACTTTTAAAATTATTACGTATTACTTTATTTCATAGCGGCGCACTTCGGCCTTTGTTGAGTTGCAAACTGACCTCGTTATCACTGTACCTGCTAATATATTATTCAGTTCCCACTCCGTCAGTGGGTATGGTCTAGAACTCGTCGCCCATTTATAACCAATGAAATAATTACATTTAAAGCAGTTTCTGATGTAATTCTCCACGATTCCCAATAATTGTAACCTGCTTGCAGCTGTCTTTGTTATCAACATGCTGTGTTTTGATAGATCTAATTGCTTTTCCATAAACAACTGATGCAATTCAACTTTTAATTTTCATATTTACAAGTTATTCACGCAATTTTTAATCTTTTTTCTTATCAAAAATGGTTAGATATTTGCACGCATTTATATTATGCTTTCTGAAGCTCTATTTTTATCTCCGTACTAATCTAATCGTTTGGAACTTTTTTGAATGCGTGTCTAATTACACTTTATCGTTTACTTATAAATATACGCGTGCTTCCACTGAAAAATATCATTACTTGCTTTACCTAAATTAACTAAAACTTTATCTACATGGTTTTAAATATTTACTATTTACCTAATGAATGTGTTCCTTGTTTCTACGCTAACTATGCGTCTTCCTATGTTTATCTGCGTCGCTTATAACTATTTATACTTTATATACAGGGTATTGACTGCTTACTATTTACAAACTATCTCCATTTCTCAATTCTTCACTAAATAAGTGCAGTTTTCTGCTGCCTATGGTAATTTCTCATTTCTAAATGACCTTTACTATAAAGTACACCCTTAAACAACTCCTTATCACAGCAATATATATATATATATATATATATATATATATATACATGCAAGAATACTTACAACATCTTCCAGCTCTAATTATGTACAAAAAGAAATTACACAAAATACATATATTTACAATAATTTCTACCTGCTTTGTGAAGCGCACCTCGTAAGATTTAAGAAGGTAACATTGAATTTTAAATAGCGTGATTAAGTATTAACTAGCAAGTTGTTGACTTTAACATTAATGCACACAGGAAAGGAAACAATAAAAGTGATCTAACGCAAGCTTTAAGAATGATTGCATAATCGTTCTTGCATTGTGAGCATGTACTTGTTATCGTACAGTCTGCAATCTATTGCGGAATCAACAGAAAAAAGTGTCTATTTTCCAAAACAGCAACACAAGTAAAGAAAACAGAAAAATCATTGTACCTTAAGTCAAGCTTTCGCTAACTTTAAGAATACCGAAGAACGGGCTGCACTCGTCTACGTCTGGATGCTAAAACCAACAATTTAACTATACCAACACACTATGTACAAAAACACATTTTAAAATCGCGACTTACAACGCTCAAAAGACGTTGTATAGAATTAGAATCGAATATATAAGAGAAGGGTCGAATAAGTAAAAGAGTCTTCCTAAAGTTCAACTTGTATTTATACAACTTTGAGAACGACAGCGGTAAGTAACGAAAAACTATTACCACCGACATTGGTGTAGAATATTCTGCGAAAGCAAGCCAAAACTTATTTCAGACAACAACGGCGATAATTTTTTAGAATACAAGCAATAAAGAAAGCAAAACATGATAATCAATTCCATTGAATTTCTCGCATCGGAAAGCAAAATATATTTTAAAACTAACAGACGAATATGCAACCCTGCATATTGACAAAGACAATGCAATGTATAACCGTTTGCCTGACTTTTAGTAATGAATAGAGATTTATATTGCTACATATTTTTTTTGCTAGGGCTGACACTACTACTTCATTAACACCATACTGCAAGTTAGGTGTCTGCAAAACTATATCTTCCGACGTAACTAGGGGTCTATTCCTTGGGTAGAACTATGAGCAATGGGGGGGTAAGTCGAAATCTGTGGGGGGTCACACTCAAACTAAAACAAACAGGCGCCACCAAGTCCAGATTGATTTATATTAATGGCATAGCAAATTTCTAAGGGCGGACGTGGAGACCCAAAGAAAATAAGATCGCCTTCGCTGACTCAAAAACTTGTCTTAACAGAATAAGACGCTGTTTCTGTAAGGAAAAATAATAATTAAGTCACATAGAAATTGGGAACACAATTTGCGTCCCTCAAGTATACCTAAATGCATAGAGAATATTTTCTACATAATGGAATCATAAAATTTAACTCTTACTGTCTTTTGTTTATCAGGTCTGATCAAACTAGATCAGAATAAAAAACTTTAAATGTAGATTATTAATTTACTAGAAAGAATTTTCTTTGTTTCAGTAAATAAAATTTCATTATAATTAAATAAAATAAATGTTTGATATTCTTGCAAAATTGTTGTAAGGTTTATCAACTGATCCTTACTCAAATATATTACAGTTCAGTGTAACTAACAATATTAAGTTTCTTTATAACCCAACCAGATCTGTGTAGGTCACTTACAAATGAATATACAAAATTTTCTCATTAATTTAACAAAATTAAAATTAGTCTGAAGTCAAAAGAATCACCAAGATATTCTCTAATTTTATCAAAAGTGGCAGTTCTGTAATGCTAAACATCTGTTAGCCATTGTGCAATTGTTGACGGCATTGTTCAAACAAACAGGTGACGTAATAGCAGCTGTTAATTTACGTTGTAGCCACATGTAGTCACATATTTACGGAACTAAGTGAAATCAAATTTGATACTGGGGAAAACCAGCCTAATCACAGGTAAACTGAATAACAATTTTGTACATCCAACAAACAAAATGAAATAATGTACTTTCAGAAGGAAGTACTGAGGAAATTCTTAATTCTATTACGAACCCAAAACCAACTGTCGTCTTTGGTTGCAATGGAAACAACTTCGCAGAGCGGGACCTGCAGCTAAATATGCTTGTTTTCCATGTTTTAATACAGATGTAGGAGCGAAGCAGATTTCTCACATTGGTTCACGGCAGCATTACTTCATAGCGTACTCCTCCGTTGTCGAATTTTATTTACAAATATAATCTTTCATTGCTTAGTCCATAAGTTAAGGTTTCTAATTTATCGTTGCAATTTCTGACGTGTCGTTGCGGTTTCTGATTTATCCTTGCGCTAAATAAATTTTTAAATTAGCTAATATGATAACGAATATGCAAAATGTGGATTAAGTACTAACCGTTACT
The DNA here is from genome assembly GCA_036346225.1 of Platerodrilus igneus. Taxonomy (NCBI): domain Eukaryota; kingdom Metazoa; phylum Arthropoda; class Insecta; order Coleoptera; family Lycidae; genus Platerodrilus; species Platerodrilus igneus. The sequence goes on from JARFIW010000958.1 coordinate 388,407, forward strand.
CAGGAAGTGTTTCACAAAAATAAAGCGACTCGGAGGTCACTCGCCATTCTTTTTGAATGCATCTTCACGCTGCTTTTAACTATCGACGAGTGCGCTCGCTGCGTTCTCGCATGGTGGGAGGATCATAAGTGGGGTTCTCGAACCTCTCACGCGCGCGCCAGTGGCTGTGGAATTGCACCGAATTCGAAACAAATAGACTACTAATCCTAGATATAGTAATACTATAAAATTTAATTGTTACTCGAATCTTTATTTTAGTTAATAAAGGTATTTCAATATTCATTGTACGTTTAATGAATAGGTTCTTTACTGCTAAAATAAAATTGTTACACTACCCCTTTCCTAAAAGAAAAAAATTTGTTTTGGAAAAACTTCAAATATAACAAATACAAAAAAAATTTTTTATAACAATACTAGCCTTTCCTACCTTCCTAACTAACTATGCAATTTTATTAATTTTATAAATTTATTCAAATGGGGGGGGACAAATATTTACAAATGAGTGTGTTGGTAACTACGTGTACCTGACGTCCATCGGGAGACAAAATCGGGGAGTCACAATCGGTAATAATCAAAATTGGGAGGGGGTCAAATTAGAAAGTCAAACACTCCACGGGACAAAAAAAATTCAAATTTACAATATTTCCTGACTTGAGATTCATACTTCTAACAAGGCTAATATTTCTTACCTATAACCAAACACTTACGATTTACTTCTAATTTCAAAAAAAACTTCACTTCCAGGAGCTCATTTAGCTCTATCTACAAAAAGGAATGCTTCCTCATCAAGACAGCATAACTATTCAAAACATCATCACTACAAGGTGATAATCAAAAGTAAAACCCTACTAATAGGTCTATATTTAAACACCATCATCACAAAGTGATAATCAAAACAAAAGTGACCTAATCAAAAGGTTACTTATCAAATGCAAATACAAAATATCATCACTTCATCGCAAAGGGATGATCAAAACAAAGGTAACCTAACCACAAGGTTACTTATCAAATTCAAATACAAAATATCATCACTTCATCGCAAAGAGATGATCAAAACAAAGGTAACCTAACCATAAGGTTACTTAATAAATTCAAATACAAGGTATTATCACTTTATTACAAAGAGATAATCAAAACAAAGGTAACCTAACCATAAGGTTACTTAACAAATTCAAATACAAAATTGAGCCAGATAGGGCTGTAATCTCCTACGCCCTACTGAATATCCTATCACTGAGTTCCAACAAACAACTGATCTCATTAGTGATGGAGCAAATGGTGATACTCACCAAGCCAACTTTGACCTTATCAAACCAAAGAATTTCGAACGGTCAAAAGGAACAAGGGAAAGAATAATCTAATATTCTCTCTACCTCGATATGTAGAAATCAGGACCAACAATCAAATAGCCCACCTACTTCTACATTGTAAAGATATCTATTAAAGACATCTTCTAAACACATCTCTGAGTAACGCGCGAGCAAAATGTCCAGCGTGCACACCAAGGCACACCTCAAACCTACTAAATTTACAAAATCTCAAACCACTTACTTCAGTTCTCAAATAAAATACTCAAAATTAGTGAAACGACACTAAATCAAAAATTGGAACAAAACAAAACAAACCACTACTGCATTACTTAACATCAAAGAGATGATCGGACCGGAATTAATCGTCAGGGTCATCATTTTCCTTTGGATACGACGCTTCAACTGGTTTCAAGTCTTTTACGTGCCATTTCCCTGCTCTTGTCCCATCTTCGTTCTCTAACTCATATACTAAATTGGAATGTTTTTTCCGAACTTTACTCATAACGAACTTAGGGGCTAACTTAGCGGAAAATTTATCACTAGCACTCGAGAGGACCTTATTCGCTCTCCAAACACACTCTCCGACTCGGAATGAAATGTCTCTTCTCCTAAGATTGTAGCGTTTACTCGAACGTTGGTAAGCTACATGCAAATTTTCACGGACATTTCCGAAAATATCAAACAAAGGTTGACGATCCAAAACATAAGAAGGTCTACTACTGGAGACGACATCAACATCTTCACCCGGTATAAAATTATCATTATAAGCTTTTCCACTTAAAGGTACTTGACGACCAAAACTAAAAATTTGGCGAATAGTTGGTGGACTCATGTTTTGCTGAGTTGATTGCGTATTGGATCTTTGATATCTCCATATCCCACGTATCATGTTCTTCTACGTATGAACGGATTGCTGTACCAACTGTCTTATTGATTCTTTCCACAAAATTGCATTGGGGAGCATAAACAGCATTATACCAAATCTTTTGAATTTCGTACCTTGCACACAAAGCTTTAAAAATACGTCCAATTAATTGTGGACCATTATCACAAATAACAAACTGTGGTACTCCATAGACAAGAAATACTTTTTCCTCCAAAATTTCTCGATCAAATGTGCCGTGGCACTACGTAAAGGTTGCAAAATCGAATACTTCGAGAACCAATCACCAACAACTAAGAGCCATTTATGTCCGCGTTTGGAACGAGGAAACGGACCCATCAAATCTAATGCAATGGTTTGGAATGGTAGTCCAACCTCTTTCTCCTTTCCCATCATCCCAAGAGGACCTTTATTGGGTGGTTTTTGAGCACCGCAAATCAAACATTTCCTACAAAATTTACGTACGTCAAAGATCATCTTTGGCCAATAATATAATTCTTGAACACGAGACAAAGTTTTTAAGGAACCAAAATGTCCTGCTGAAGGGGGGTCATGACATGATTTAATGACATCTAAACGCTGAGACTTTGGCACTAAGTGTTTCCACTCTACAACATTCGCCGAATGCGGTAATAGGGAAGGTATAAACTTATAAATAAACCCATCTTCCACTTTCCATTGTGGGTAGCTGGTGACAACAAAATTTTCTTTCTCAAAGATTCATACCACAAGTCTACGCCATCAAGTTTAATCTCTACTAAATTAACTTCTGGATTTTCTAAAGGAACACCACGACTAAGACAATCTGGGACTATATTGAACTTTCCTTTTCTATGCACCAAATCAAATGAATGTTGCCTTAATCGAACTGACCATCTGGCGAGTTTTCCAGTTGGATTCTGAAGATTACTCAACCAAAGTAACGAAAATTGATCGGTGACAACTGTGAAGCGAACTCCTTCTACCCACGGACGAAATTTCTCAATTGCAAAAATAACTGCTAAACACTCTCTTTCAGTGGTGGAATAATTGCGCTCAGTACGGCTCAGGGTTTTGCTTGCGTACGAAATTACACGCTCTTCTCCGTTTACATTCTGAATTAACACAGCTCCTAACCCAGTGTTGCTTGCGTCACACTCCACAATAAAGGGTGCTGAGTAATCTGGCTGCGAAAGAAGAGGTGCAGAAACTAATGCTTGCTTGATCAGCACAAATGAATTTTCTGCTTCCGCACTCCAGTTCACAGTTTGACCTTTTTTCTTACTTTTAATGAGGTCATTAATAGGCGAAACTAAAGACGAAAAATTCTTTATAAAGCGCCGGTACCAGCTGCACATTCCTATAAACCTTTAATCTCCGTTGTGGTTTTGGACGGGGAAAGTTAACCATCGCCGACACCTTATCGGGATCTGTACGAAGTGAGTTAGAACCTACTATATAACCCAAAATTTAAGTGTCTTTTTAAAAATTCACATTTACTTATATTTATAGTAAGGTTAGCTTCTTTAACCGTTGCTTAACCTCTACCAATAACTTTAGATGTTCTTCAAAAGATGACGAACATAAAATTATGTCGTCCAAATAACAAAATACATGGGGTTCAAAACGTGGACCAAAAATTACATCTACTAAACGTTGTTGCGTCTGCGCAGCATTCTTCAACCCAAATGGCATGCATGTAAATCTAAATTGTCCTCGTGAAATAACACTGAAGGCAGTCTTATCCTTAGACGACTCACTAAGAGGATTTGCCAAAACGATTTTCTCAAATCCAGTGACGAAATGTAGTTCGCACCTCTCAACATATTGAAAATTCTATCTACGTTCGCAAGGGGGTACGAATCATGAACAGTTAAGTCGTTCAGGGTTCTACCATCAAAACAGAAGCGATATTCTCCATCTGCCTTCTTAACCAACAAAACTGGAGAGGACCACGGACTAGTACACGGTTCTATAACTTTAAGTCTAAGCATGTCGTCCAATTCCTCATTCAATATCTTACCCATATATGGTGACATGACATATGGTTTCTTGTGGAAGGGTTTGGCATTGCCTGTGTCTATGTCCAATTCGATTAGGTGAGTTCGTCCTAATCTATCTTCGCTGCTAATCTCACTAAATGAATTTATTAACTCTTGTGCCTGCGCACATTGAGCATCTGAAAGGTCATATAAACCACATAAAGAATCTTCAGTGTTCAAAGGGATGGAAAATGAACCTATATACCCTATGTCGTTCCCAGCATTACTTTGGATAAACCAATTATTACTTCTAAAGTCAGCAACTACACCAAATAATTTTGCAAAGTCACTACCGAAAATAAATGTATGCGGTAGGGATGGAACCACTAATGCATTAAGGATGCGGCAATCATTACCTATACAAATTGGCAAATCTACTGAGCCTACAACAGTCTTTATTGAACCATCAGCTGTAGTGATACCCGTTTTTGCTGAACTAAAAATTTTCAAGTCTAATTCTCTAACAATTGAAAGGGCTAAGGATCCTACCACTGAGGTAGTGCATCCCGAATCTAGAAGACCGGTAATGTCTCTATCCATTAATTTCACCATAATATAAGGTCGATTATCACACTGCTTCTCAATAAACAGAGTATTATTCTTAGGCTTCGGAGAGTCCTGACAAAAATTTTAACAACTGTAAGCCATCTCGACCAATCGTCTTTACAAAATATTTTTCATGTTTACAAATCATAACCGTAGCCTTATGACGCGGAACAGGATACCGACCACTATGTACCTGCCGCCTTACTGGTTTTTTGAACATTGTGGACATGACGTTGCCTTAACGCCTTTTCGACCACATCCAAAACAAAAAATTTTTTTAGCTGCTCTACAATCTCTAAACCAATGTCCACTACGGGAGCAATTCCAACAAACAAAATGATTCCTTTTATCGGGACTAGAGGAATTACAAACTGAGGACTCCAAAGAGCTCTTATCCGCTACTGTTACGTGAGGATTGACTAATTTATTCTGAAATACTCTACTCTTAACAGCACAAACTTTTTCATTCAACCCGAGGTGTTTGTTCTCAAATGGATGCTTAGAGGGGTTGCAATTCTTGTTAGGTTTACTAGAAGATGCTGAAACCAAATTTAGTTTCATCAAAGAAGCCTCTTCTAACCTCTTACACAAATTTACTAAGGTAGACAAATCTTGAATGTCCGACAATGCAAGTGCTGAAATATATTCAGGAACCAAATTTCTTCTTATCATCTTAACTTTAGTAACTTCCGCTGGCTCGTTGGTCAGTCTACTAAAGAGGGTTTGCATATGCGCGACAAATAAAATAATCTTTTCGTCTTTACCTTGACGACGATTTCTGATCTTTTCCCAAATGTCATCATCTGAAGAACCAGGTAGGAAATCTTCCCTTAAACGTTCTAACAAGGAGTTCCAGTCTCTCAAAGAATTTTCACTGTTCTAAACCAAACTAAAGCGTCACCCACAAAAGTTCACATGCTGATCCAAATAAATCAGCTTCGGATACCTTACGTGATTGTGCTAAATCACTAACTCTATCCAAAATGAATGTAGTTGTTTGGGGTCACCTGAGAATTTTACAGGCCATGAACCTATAGGTACTGAAGGCGTTACATACGAAGTCGAATGAATAGGTGCACTAGCAACTGAAGGAGATACTACAACGGACCGATCCAAATGGGTGGACTCTGTACTTTTATTGATTTTATCGTATAAGTCAGCTTCAAGGGTTAATATCGTTGCTACTGTCTCATTTCTAAACTTAATTGCTTCATCGAGATTTATTGAAGGAATTTTCATGCGCTTAACTCGCCCCGAAAGGTGGTTTAACCTTGAACAAGCTCTTCTAAAATTGAGTCTGATGAGTCGCCTTCAAACTCGGACACAACATTACGGACTGACTCGACTGAAACTGAAATTTCTTTACTTTCCGTTGCAAAATCTACCCCATAACACGAAAGATCAATCAAACAACCAGGCTTATCTATTTCTTTAGCTAACAATCTACCTAAAATTTTCCGTTTCTCTAACACTGGCCTCTCACTCAACACTCCTCTAATTCTTAGTTCATACTCCAATTCTTCTTTAAGTAGACAAACAATTTGGAATTTTTCCGACATGATTACTACAGCCTAATGGAATCAAACCGATAAATCTAACTGATCCGAATCTTATAAAAGTTATCAAAACAAATTCGTACTGCTAAAGGTAAAATCAAAAAATGTTTTTGGTAAAATAATTTTGCCAAAACAATATCAAAAAATTATATTGGGTCAGAATAGAATGAAAGTTAAAAATAAATTTAACTAAGTTAATTAATTGATTGACTGTGGTTTAACGTTACAACCAATCTTTTATCAAAAGCGAACAAACAAATCTAAATGTCAAATAGACTTTAAGCAAACAAATTTCGACGCAAAATAATTTTTGGACAAATAGATTTCAAAGCAAAATAAATTTTGAGCTAACAAATTTCAAAGCAAATTAAATTTTTGAATAAACAAATTTCGAAGCAAAAATAAATTTTGAACAGACTATTTCAAAGTAAAATTATTTTTGAACAAACAAGTTTCAGAGTAAAAATAATTTTTAAACGAACGAATCTCGAAGTAAAATTAATTTTGAACAAACAAATTTCGAGGTAAATCAAATTATGAACAAACAAATTTCGAGCTAAATTAAATTATGAACGAACGAATTTCGACGAATCACTCGTTGAATAAACAAATTTCGACGCCCCAAGCGTTGAATAAACAAATTTCGACGCCCCAAGCGTTGGGCGCTAGTGCTACATATTTTTTTTGCTAGGGCTGACACTACTACTTCATTAACACCATACTGCAAGTTAGGTGTCTGCAAAACTAAATCTTCCGACGTAACTAGGGGTCTATTCCTTGGGTAGAGCTATGAGCAATGGGGGGGTAAGTCGAAATCTGTGGGGGGTCACACTCAAACTAAAACAAACAGGCGCCACCAAGTCCAGATTGATTTATATTAATGGCATAGCAAATTTCTAAGGGCGGACGTGGAGACCCAAAGAAAATAAGATCGCCTTCGCTGACTCAAAAACTTGTCTTAACAGAATAAGACGCTGTTCCTGTAAGGAAAAATAATAATTAAGTCACATAGAAATTGGGAACACAATTTGCGTCCCTCAAGTATACCTAAATGCATAGAGAATATTTTCTACATAATGGAATCATAAAATTTAACTCTTACTGTCTTTTGTTTATCAGGTCTGATCAAACTAGATCAGAATAAAAACTTTAAAGGTAGATTATTAATTTACTAGAAAGAATTTTCTTTGTTTCAGTAAATAAAATTTCATTATAATTAAATAAAATAAATATTTGATATTCTTGCAAAATTGTTGTAAGGTTTATCAACTGATCCTTACTCAAATATATTACAGTTCAGTGTAACTAACAATATTAAGGTTTTTATAACCCAACCAGATCTGTGTAGGTCACTTACAAATGAATATACGAAATTTTCTCATTAATTTAACAAAATTAAAATTAGTCTGAAGTCAAAAGAATCACCAAGATATTCTCTAATTTTATCAAAAGTGGCAGTTCTGTAATGCTAAACATCTGTTAGCCATTGTGCAATTGTTGACGGCATTGTTCAAACAAACAGGTGACGTAATAGCAGCTGTTAATTTACGTTGTAGCCACATGTAGTCACATATTTACGGAACTAAGTGAAATCAAATTTGATACTGGGGAAAACCAGCCTAATCACAGGTAAACTGAATAACAATTTTGTACATCCAACAAACAAAATGGAATAATGTACTTTCAGAAGGAAGTACTGAGGAAATTCTTAATTCTATTACGAACCCAAAACCAACTGTCGTCTTTGGTTGCAATGGAAACAACTTCGCAGAGCGGGACCTGCAGCTAAATATGCTTGTTTTCCATGTTTTAATACAGATGTAGGAGCGAAGCAGATTTCTCACATTGGTTCACGGCAGCATTACTTCATAGCGTACTCCTCCGTTGTCGAATTTTATTTACAAATATAATCTTTCATTGCTTAGTCCATAAGTTAAGGTTTCTAATTTATCGTTGCAATTTCTGACGTGTCGTTGCGGTTTCTGATTTATCCTTGCGCTAAATAAATTTTTAAATTAGCTAATATGATAACGAATATGCAAAATGTGGATTAAGTACTAACCGTTACTCAGGAAGTGTTTCACAAAATAAAGCGACTCGGAGGTCACTCGCCATTCTTTTGAATGCATCTTCACGCTGCTTTTAACTATCGACGAGTGCGCTCGCTGCGTTCTCGCATGGTGGGAGGATCATAAGTGGGGTTCTCGAACCTCTCACGCGCGCGCCAGTGGCTGTGGAATTGCACCGAATTCCGAAACAAATAGACTACTAATCCTAGATATAGTAATACTATAAAAATTTAATTGTTACTCGAATCTTTATTTTAGTTAATAAAGGTATTTCAATATTCATTGTACGTTTAATGAATAGGTTCTTTTACTGCTAAAATAAAATTGTTACAATATTATTATCGATCCATGCTGCGGAGATACCAAGAACAACTTAATTAGAGAACCGATTTTATTACCCATAAAACTCGTGCGACCGAACACGTGCAAATATAACGAAGTAGGTTCTTTCAGCACTAACCATTAATAGCCTTTATATTTGTACAAAGAAGTTGTTTCAAACATGTTTCGTACAATAAACTATCGGAAATGACAAGCGTATTCTAAGGAAGAAGAAACTATTAAGGTAATTTGAGGAATAACAAATATTGTTTTAATGATACTGGAACAGTTCAGAGAATTTTAGAAACTGTTTTAAAGTATACTCCACATACTTTTACACCGAGGGAAATTTTTAAACAGGGTTCAGATTAGAGTTATTAAATAAGGTAGGTTTAAATTAATGCAAAATCAGTCTATTTCCAAAAGTTAACCTAACAAATTACTCATATATTTTCTTTTCCGCCGTTGATTGCTTCTTGAAACCTTTATAGCGCTGTTTTCCTACAGAGATTTTTTATTGAATAGAGCACTTTCAAGTGTAGAACTTTGTGGTCTGTCACCACAGGTGCACTTTTATTTGCAATAGATGTTACTAAATTGCTGCAGCTCTGTTTTGGATCACAATTTATGTATAAAATAGACGAGTTATTAAAAACTGCTTTAACTGAAGTTGCAGATAGCCCCCAATAATCTAGTAACAGACGTTATCATTAGTTAACTGCTATCTAGATAAACTTGACATTTTAGTACACAATATATTATATACACACAATTTAAACACTTAAAGGAAACTGGCACAACTAAAGTCTTAGTAAAATGAACTATATCTAAAAAATCCATACAATAGATTTGGAAAATTACAAAATTACAGAAAATAAATGACAAACTATAACCATGAGTGTTATTAAGAGTACCTTTCTTAAATATATAAAAATTTTATTTAATGGTCAATTTTCATGACAAACAACAGCACCTTTATATTATAATATGCATACAGTTTATTTGTGTTCCAGTCTAACGCTTTCGAAATATTTTTCGCACCTAATATAGTTAGTTATTAGTCCCAGCAATTAAGAATAAACACAAGAATATATTAGTCTCTTAGCTATAACATGCCATTTTCCCAAGGTGTGCCTATGTTACAACGTGCCTCGCGCTTTATAAAATATTTGTGTTTACATTATTATAAGCACACATTTAATTATTTTTGGAATTAAGTTTGATTCTGAATATATATTTACGTTTACTCTTGTATTTGAAAATAAAGCTAGACAGAGATTATTACATTTATGCTTAACTTTTTTCTTTAGTTATGTAATATAAATATATGAATATACAAGAAATTTTGTGATTCTTTTCAAGACACAACTGAGGTGGATTTGCATCTATGTCGGAACGGTATTTTAATCGTTCCATTAATAACCCTTTCTTCTATGTTTGTTACCTGATAACGTCTGAGTAACTTTCGCTTTCTTTTGTTATCCGACTGCTTGACGGTGCAAGTCGATATTGTTAATATATCTTGAAATCGCCACGAGGTTAACTGATGTATGTATTTTCGAACCTAAACGCATAATGTTTTAGTAAAAATTAGCTTATAGATTTCTTACCTGGGATGTAAAATAAAATTTTCCCTAGTTGGACCTGTCTTTTAAATTAAAGATGGTAAGATGAAACAGATTAATTTTTGATTGCTTAGTTGAAACATGTGCTTTATGAATTAGTAACACAATTGATTTTTGCAGGGTCTTAAACTTTACTTCGAATAAATATTTTATTACAAAATGTCTATATAAATTTCTATATAAGTGCAACATACACTATGGTTTGTATTTCTGGAAGCCGAAATATCTTTGGATGGAATCAAATAGAAAAGTTTTCCCAGGGTGTCTATCTCAGCCGTTGGTAGCGCCGCGGAGCGTTAAGGGCGCGATCGGATGTATGGTTGGCTGCCTAAAATCCATCAAAAACAGGTTATTCTGTTTGGTAAATAACTTTTGTTGGATTGAAAATAAGCAAAATGTAACTTCACCATTAGACTCACAAAACTTCGTACTTTCTAACGAAGGGTTGCTTTTTTTTCTAAAGTGAAGTAATAAGCAAGAAATAACTGTTAAAAGTAATGTTAAAATTCACTGACCTTATTTTAATTACTACATCTAACAGAATCAATTTGTATATAAAAAAAAGCATTCGTTGGATAGCAGAATACATATATGATCATTCTGTTTAAAAAAAATTCAAAAATATTGATCATGATAGTCGTAGTGTACTGAGTGGATTTTATTGAATTATTACATTCATTTTACGCCATTTTAATAGAAATCGTTCACGAGTTTCGCCGAAGATGGCACTGTTAATGATGTGTAGAATAAGGTTTAAAACCAGAATAGTTCAAATTGAATTATTTTGTACTTTGTTTTTGCCGCATTGAAATGAAGTAAACTAATAATATATGGTGAATTACCTTTTGATAAGTGTAATATAATAATGATTAGATTAATTGCGAATATTTATTAAGTCAAAAGTGATATAATCTCAACATCCATCCCACTAATTATGAAATATATATTAGGCTAAATTAAAATAAAAGCGTAAAAGTTTGTTTAGGATTACACAATTAACGAAACTAGACCTATCTATAAGTAATTAGAAATAAACCATAAAAGAATTCCTTTTTGGTTTATTCTGTCAAAAAAATAGCCACTTTGTTACATTAAATTGACTCTCAAAAACGACTAAACGTTTATTTCAATACATATTTCAAACTAATAGAATATTTGGGGTCTTCGGTTTAATATTTTTCATCAAATGCTAATATCGAAGAAAGTATTTCCAGTACAAAAAACTTTGACTTATTACCTGTAAAGTGTGCTTTATTAAAACAAAGTTATTACAAATGTTTTATTTTTTAATGAATAACTAAGAAAATAAAAATAAGTTCACTTGTTGTAACATTTACAATAATGTGTATATAGGTATTTTTGAACGGTAAGTCTTTACCAACCAAAAACTTAAAAGGAACACTGTTTTACACAATACGTAGCAATGTAAATGATATAAAACTATTGGTGAAAAGAGGGAATAACAGACATTTATAAATAATATTTGTTAAACCCCATATTTTAGGGTCAATACATAAATGTTTAGTAATAAATATACCAACAGCTTTTGAATTGAAATTGACTTTATTCTTGTTAATATTATATTAAATATTAGTATATAAGACATATTTGTAGGTCCATGCTAAGTTTAGTCATAGACTACTCTTATACCACTACATATCTCTACAAGAAAAATTAGTGAAGCAAATGAATAATTACACAATAATTGAAAAATATACAATTAGGCTGTGTTAGTGCTCATCCAAATGATTTGTTTACAAGAGCAGCACATTCACACGTTTTACTGCTTCAACATACTTGCGATATTGCAAAATGACTCATTTATTATCTTCCAACCACAAATGCATTAGTTCCAGAATTAATAATATACTGTGTATTTCAACGATAGTATTATCGTTCATCATAAAGTGTGAACAATTAATAAATGTATAGCCTTTGCAAATAATTTTTTTGAATTGAGAGCAGGTAGACCTCTCACGTAGTAATGGACCAGAATAATGAATATATATGAATTGTGAATGATCGTCAGATGAACAGTTGGTAGTCCTTGCCTGTTTTAATGGCTTATGTGGACATTTTATTAATTTTTTTTGTAGACTGAAAATTGATCTAATGGATCATACTTTTCAACATCTTTACTCAAATGACACAATGTGTGGATATTGTACGCAAAACATTCTTTACCATAAAAATTTCACAACGTTTCACAAAATCTGTAAAAAGTAAATATTTAGTTATTTAGAAACCAAATTTTTGAACGTGAGAACTTGGAAATAAGGGTATGCCATCAATATTGAAACTCGGTTTGATTTTTTTATCGGGAAATACATTATTTAATGAGATGTGCGGAAATAAATTTACTACTCCGAATTGTCCAATATCCTTATTTATTGAGTAGTATGAGTTTTTAACAAAATTTTGCAGTCCAGAGGTCGGATAAATGATATGCAGACAAAATTCGCAACAACTTAGTAATAGTTGAGTGGGATTTATTACGATCAGTTACCCAATTGCTTAATTTCATAGATAAATTAGTTTCAGAGACATTAAGAGTACGCTCGCAATCCTCGCTATGGCTATTTGGAAAACTAAATTCATGGTTCGATTCACTTTTATATATACACTCTTCTAGTGTAACCGACCTAGAGGCTGACCCAAACGCCCTCTATAAACAGTACACCGGGCTCCATGATCTAACATCTAGTGACAGTGGCTCGACGACTCCTACGTTGTGTTGTTATAATGTAACCCAAACTCACACCGGGAAGATGGCGTTAATGCGGGAAGGTTTGAAATAAAACTACAGAATTTACCTAACTTCCTATTATTTGCAAAAGGGTACACTACAAGCACATTGACAAGACAACATGAATCGCTGAAATGAACCTATGGTATGATTGTGCATAGTTAAAAGGTGCTGGTTATTTAATCGACTATCTTCAACATAATCATAAATGCAAACACGTAGGCACGTGAAGGTCGATCATACCAGAGGTTCAATTTAATTACATCACAACAATTATCACAAACGTTAAATACTAGTTAATTATATAGGAACATCGGCTAGATAATAAGATATACAAAACAACAAACAATATTATTAAGTTTAAACCGAGATATGAGTGATGCAGTGGAATATGTGGTTAATAAGCTGAAATAAAACAATTACACATGATAAAATGTCAAATAAAACATAAAAATATTAAACATTATTAAATAAGTTGACAGCGAATACATACCAAAATTCTATAGCACAAATACAAGCCCAGATTCGGGCACTAAACGTTTATATAAATGCATGTTAAATATATAAAATCTAGTAAGCAAACGTTAAAAATTAATCATTCTGATAGCATCGGTTAAAACATAGCTTTTAAAAATTACACATCCTAGCATTACAAGTTACAACTAAAAAAAATACACAACGACTTTGTGGTGAATTCAAGTTCTATCTTAAAACCAAAATAAATATAACATAGAAATATAATACTGTTCATATTCAGACTTGCTTAATAATTTGATTCAATATGATGTCAGTATTTATCATTAATTGTTGTAAAATTACAGTAATGGTACCTCTGCTATTGATTCTGCAATAAGTGCAACGCAATTGTAGTTTCAACTCTGCATTAAATCCGAAATCACACTCATTTATACATAAAACAACCGGCATCAAATTCTAAGCCAAAAGCAACAGGTAACACATAAATATTTCCTTCAATGATTAAATAACTAATGCTTTTACAATAAATACCAACATCACATTCAAAACAACGCTCTGACTGTCGACTCGATTGACCGCCTCGACACATGCGCCACGGAATGCGTTCAGAAGCCTGCAAGTGGTTACTGAGCTACTCTAACAAATACCTTCGAATATCGAAATGTACACTATAATATTTGTAATAATTATCAACCCTTGAGAAATCGACTTAAAAACACTACAGATTACTTTATTCGCTCCTTTGAAGAAGTTTCGAACGAAAATCATGAGGCTCCATAGAATGCCAATCTCATATGTCATATACCAATGTCATATTGCAATCCTGTTAGATATGATCTACTCTCAAAGGATCCTCTTTGGGTAAGATTAAGCCTCTTCCCAGCATTAAATCGTGGTAAGATACCTATAAACAGTTCTACTTGATTATCTATTTCAACGTCTAACAACTTATGTGCTTTTTGTACAACCAAATCGAGTACCCCTAAAAAATGAAATAATTTATGTTTTATCATTCAAAATCTGTAATAATATACCATTTATATGTGCAATAACATACCAGTGGTTTGAATATTTGTTACTTGGCTCTGTGTGCTTTCGCCAACATTGACACAATATGAATTTTTGCATTTTCGATTATCATTAAAAACATGGTTGGGTGTATTTAAAATATCTTCTTTTAGCATCTCCACATTCCCATTTGTATTACTGTAAATCACACTTTGAACAGAATTTCCCAGCTCTGCAATTATGTTGTTTGTCAGTTGGTTTCTAGCAGGCAAATTTACACTAGTATCGTTTTTGATGCACCTTAATGCTTTTCCATAATTTTTAAAATATGGTTAACATATTCTATTTTTTGTACAGTCGTACCATATTCCACATTTCGTCTAATACTAGCAAACACGTTAGAATATCCATCGGGAATGAAGGTTTTGTATCAAAGTCCATGCATTTCGATTGATGTTTTAAAACCTTCGGTTATTATGTCAGCCTCCATTGCTGATGAACTATAACTGAAAAACTATAACTTTCTGGTGCGCCTTCCAATGATAGCAGCCTAAAAAATATAAAGCATTACTGCAATATTCGAACAACGCAATGCAAATTTTTATATGTAATTATTATTTTGTAAATAGTTTTACATTTGTTATGTTATTACTTGTATTATTAATTACACTCAATTAATATTAAAACACAGTTTGTAATAACCTTTATTAAATATAGTGAACAACTGCTCAACATAGAGCAAAACCGTTTTGGCCAAACTCTGGCATAAGACTCCCTAATGCGCCCTATACATAACAACATCGACCATTTGAAAGTTCATAATATACACGCAAAGACAATTTGACACTTTATACAACTTTTGATATACAGGCTGCATATAACATTTTTGTTTTAGCAACATTAAGTTTTATTTTGATTATTTATTTAATAGTTAAATTAATAGAAGTCATAATAATTATGCATACATAAATCTGTGATATAATGATCTTTACAAGAGTTTGCTGATAAATTTTCTAATGTCCAGATATACTTAAATATGTTGTTATAGTACAAATACTGTAAAGTATTGCAATATGTAGTAGAAAATATTATTTTATCCACTCTTATCAAATTACATAATAATTAATCAACTGTTTTTGAGCAATTTATAGTATCCATAAACAAACAGCGTGGGTTATAATAACTCCCTTGTGGTTTATGATAATTCTCAGTATTCCTACTAGATGGTGTCAAATTCCTTCATATCTAGTCTGTATAATCGAATAGACGCAACGCGCGAAGTTGGCTCTGTACGAGCCTGATACGACGAAATGCAAGGTTCATTATTATTATTGAGGTAAGGCTACTTAACAAATTTAAATAAATTATTCTGACGTTTTTAAATTCAAATTGAATTAAGTAAAATTAGCGTTAATTACGATAAATTCTGATAGTGAAGATGAATTAATATGTACACCTCCAGAGTTGAGATAGGTAGCTAATGCTACAGTATAGAAAAATCGCAAGCCAAATATAAAGATGTGTATAAAAACTTTCTAGATTGGTGTAGCAGTAAGAATGTCAACTGTAACAACAATAAATTTAAATAATTCAGTCCCACATATTCAGTTTACGGGTTGTTCAAACTTTACTGTTAATTTTGTTAATAAGCAAAATCAGTAATTAGACAAAAATTTTTGTATCATTATTATACCTGTCAAGATTTCTAAATATAGTAAATATAGTGTTCTTTATCTGTGTACTTACATCTTAGTGTTCACTGTTGTAGTTGTAGACAAAGTATAGTATTCAACATACGGTAATATAGGCAATAACTCACTTCATCTGCGTGAGTTATTGCCTACATTACCGTATGTTGAATAATATACTATTATTATAATTGCATTAAAGGTTAGAGTAATGATACTCACCACTCTCAAAGCAACATCATAACTATGGCCATGACCTTTTGCTCCAACCTCCATCCAGATATACTGTAATATATGGAATTTCATCTGCATCGACATCAAGGTTTTGTCTTGCCAACTCTAACTCTACTTTTCCATTCTCTTCCATATCTTTCATAAGATTGTCCTTCCATACCTAAACAAACTGTCAAGTAAGATATTAAACAATTAGATTTTATTACAGCGCCTAATTCGGCTTCAATTTTTTTAAATTGGTAGAGTGTCATGGGACGTATATCCATAACTGCAAATAGTTCCTGAGAATGCCCATATATACTGCAAGTTGCCAGAGTAACCCAAACAAATCCATAATTAATTTTTGATTTTTGCAAAATATCAGTGTAATGCTTGTATATTTTATCACACATTGTACATGCAAACATAAGGCAGTTTACTAGACCTAATCCTCTGCTACATGCCTCTTTCAGATTTAGCTTTCAACCAGTACAAATTTGGGAATGTCGGTATTGCAGATCTATGGACCAACTTAATACATATTGCAAATCCACTATGTGGTTTCCACTAACAGTTGGTTCTTTAGGAGAGTGCTTTATCTCAAAATATAATTCATGAGCCTCTTTTCTGAAAAACAAAACAAAATATTAGATTTTTTAGGAACCCAAAATTTAGCATATTTACAGAACGACACACTAGAGTGACAAAGTTTAATATACCGGTTATTTATTGTAGAAATTATAAAAAAACAATTTTCACAAATTGTCGGCTGTATTATTTTAAAAATTGTTTCATATCTACAGGGTGTTTATAATTATATTAATACAATATATATATATATATATATATATATATATATATATATATAAAGAATAAGTAAAACCGGATCTCCTCGTGAAACAGCACGAAGGCCCAAATTGTGAGCTAGGTGATGCTGTACTTCCTATAATGTGTTCATGTTAAATATTACATCTTTGCTACTCCTGTCCTGATGAGCCCCAATAAGGGCAAAACGCGTCGACAGGATGCCCTTGTGGCTAACATTGAGTCACTCGTCATTAAATTTCATTCTTTGATATATATATATATATATATATATATATATATTATAGTGTCGGGAAGATATTAGATAAAATATACTTCAAAATATATGAGTTAAAGAATTAATAGTTGCACACCTAAATGTGGTGTCGGCCTTTTAAATGTTTAGAAGCGGCGGCAAATCTTTTTTGATAGTACCGCAACCTGACGTGCTTGCATATATTTAAGCACGCTAAAAAATACTATGCTAACATTTGTAGTTTTGCAAGATTTAATAAATAAAAAATTTTGTTTTATTTATGACACGGCTTTTAAGACTCATTCAGGGATAATTGAATCTAGCAATTTTACTCTGTAAGAAAACGTGGGTACTTCGTCCTCTTACAGGTATATTTAACACATGCGCATAAAACGTCGTCTAGTTAAAACCACTTAACCTCTCTTAGTACTTGTATGTCGTGGTTATATTCAAAGATTGATAAATAGACTCAGCAATGTATAATTTAGATAAACGTTTGAGATTCAAATTACTAACAAATAACGTTAAATGATGTATATATAAGGATAACTTCAAATACCTGCAACTCCTCTGAATGTGCTTGGATTGTACATGGACCTTGATACAGGATACAACAAAATCGTCTAGCAAATGCTTGCAGTTAATACCTGTTGAAAGTACGTTTTAGTTTTATGTTCTAATAAAATTCACTCTTTTTAGGTTCTACAAATAATAAACTAATAATTCATCAACAGTATACTTAGATACGGCTCTATTAATAGGAACTCTTGCAATACTTCACCACATAAGGTGAAACGTAATATTATACTACTGGAAACCCGCTGCTAATAATCTAAAGCTCACTGGTGCTACTCTTCACCGATACTAGAGATGACCCTTTGTTCGCTTTACTTGGAATTACTCTTCTGTAACTTACTTGGTTGTACAAACCTTATTAATTATTGCATGATACACTTTTTCTCCACAAACATGAAACTCTTTGTAGTATTACTCCTGTTATACGCTCAAATGAAATGGATAAATTTTAAACACATCTATTATTTTTTCTAAATTCATTTACAAGCTCTAAAAGCCAAAACATCTATATAGTATACAATTTTTAAATCAACTAACTTATTATAAACACTTATCACATAGGAAATAGTCTCTAAAAAATTTACATCTTACCTACTATCTATAATAATCTAAGAGGTACATTCATTGCTTCAGCATTATCGGTACTTAATTACTATTTTGGAACAGATACTAGTATCATTTATATAACTTGTCATTGGTTGATATTCCACAAATTTTACCATCATTTTATGATAATTTAAAATGCTAAACTACTTTCATTTACAGGTACATAAATTAATTAATGGAATAGAGTATCCTTGAACAATTACAAACAATATTTTTGACAAAACCTATACACATTCAGTTAGAATTACATCAGATAAATGTTGTATTAAAGAACAGTGATTCAAAATGCTTCCTTCAAACCTCAAACGCTGCATCACATAGTAGATAACATTTTATCTGCGTTTAACAAGTAATTATTTATCAATCCTTATTTTATCGTAGTGTTTTAAATTTAGAATACCTTGATAGGAGTGGTAAATTAATGTGTTTACCCTCAGTACTAACAACTATCTTTTAAACCATTTTATAATATCATATAAAAGCCCCACCTGGTTTCATAAAATAAATATAAGATTTTATTTCTTCTAAACAGTGTCAACGATTCTAATAAGCTTATTTTTATTTTATTAAACCACTGCTAACCTTAAGTTTTAAAATAATGACTTTAGTTTGACAAATCTCAAATTTTAGTATGAATAATAACACTAGTTTTAACTTTTGTAGATATGTGTAGAAATGATTATTAATGCCTGTAATTTACTAACACTTTGTTAGATATAATGTGTATGTGTATTTATTGTATGAATGGGTATAAATGTTCCAAGTGAAATCGTCCGCGACATTCACCCCTTTCATTTTCCAGCTCAAAAGTATTGCCATTGGCGAAAATTTTTCTTATTTGATAGGGCCCTTCATATGGAAATAATAATTTTGCACAAATGTTCCTACTCCAGTTCGAAACTTTCAACCTCTTAACAATAACTAAATCCCCAATCTGAAAATTTGTCTGTTTCTTAATTCGTCTGCATGGTTTCTCGATCTCCCTACGTTATCTAGTCTCTGCCCTAGCTCTTGCCTGTTTTAGTAAACTGGCAATGTCCTCCACCTCATTTTGATCTCGCCAGGGTCTTGCTGGTACCACCCCTTTCATTAACGTCACTGGACAAACCTTTGTCACTGAACTCGGCTCATAATTTAAATAATTTTCTATTTTTGGTAAATTTCGAACCCAACTATTATGCTGTCCCTCAACCGAGGCGGCTCCGTGGCGTAGTGGTATGTGTGTGACTACTAGGCCCAAGGTCCCGGGTTCGAATCCCGACACGGTCGCTTGAAAAATGTTAGGCGAGCATTTTTCACAAAAATACACCCTCTTTCGGATGAGAAGTAAAATGGAGGTCCCGTGTGTGAGTGTTGTCACGCACGTTAAGGATCCCTACCTTGCTTGGAACAGCAAGGGTTCGGCAAAATTCCAAATTTTCCAGGTAAAAAAAACTCGCTTTCTGGTCAATGTAGTACCTTCGGGTGGAGCATTGGAAAATCACATGTAATGTTCCTCAACCGATATTCTCAAGTACTTTATGACTTCCCTAATGTAGCGTTCACAGGGATTTGCTTGTGGATGTCGTATACTACATAACCCAACTTTTATAACTTCCCCCCTTAATTTATCAATTACCCTTTTATTATTGAAATAAGTGGCGTTGTCTATCAATATCTTTTTCATCACCCCTGTCTGTTCAGTGTACTTTCTTATGCTTGTCAAAACATGTCTCGTGTTGCAGTTTCTGCCAAGGTATAATTTTACGTACTTTGAAAAAATGTCCACCATCACCAAAATGTGTTTATATCCGTTATGTCCTGGTATTAAGTTACTTACATAGTCGACTGCTATTATGTCCAATGGTCTTTCTGTATTAATTGCCATGTGAGTGTTTTGTAACGTCATGTTCTTGTCCTTTCCTTTTTAGTGTAAAAAGTCTCCCTAAATAATAAAAAGATCTTTCGAATTCCAATGTGTCCGTATGTCCTGTGGATTTCTACTATCATTTTTAACGCTATCTCCTTCGATAATACAAATAAGTCTTCGTCCCCAATACGTTTTACCAAAAAGTTATTCATCAGATTAAAACCTCTATATTCAGCCCCATTTTGCTCGTCTAATGTAGTCCGAATGGTCATGATGTCCTCGTGTTGTTGCATGTTAATAAATTCCTGGTTTGTCCATCTACCTTCGTCTCTAAATGTCTGTAATGCCACTAAAAATCCCCTTTTTTTTTCACCCCCAGTTATGTTATCTTTTCTACTGAGAAAGTCTGCAGTCACGTTATCTTTCCCTGGCTTGTGCCTAATGTCAAAGTCATATTCTTGTAGTGTTAACGCCCTCCTATATAAACGGCTGTTTAAAAACTCTTTTTTCTTTAAAAATGAAATCACAGAATTGTCAGTTTCAATCAAAAATCTATTCCCCAACAAATAAAATCTCAATTTTTTCACCAAATACACGATAGCAAGCATTTCCTTCTCTGCTATTGAGTACCTTGTTTCACAATCCTTTAAGATCCTCGAAATAAAACATATTGGCACTTCCACACCATCCTAAAGCTGTACCAATTGTGCTCCTATTGCGAAATTCGATGCGTCTGTTCTTAAAATAAATTTTTCCTGAAAGTTTGGATATCGTAGAACTAATTCCTGATAAAATACAGCTTTTAACTCCTGAAAAGCATCTTCCCTTGCTTTCATCCACTACCAATTTCTCGTCTTTTTTTAATAATTCCAGTAATGGTACACACAAGTCAGAGTAACCCGGAATGAACCCCTTATAATAATTCAGAACCCTTAAAAATCCCCTTAAAGTCCTCAAGTTTTTAGGCAGCTTTAAATTCTTTAGTTCGTCTAAACGTTTCTCGCTAATCTTTTTCTTTTTCTCCACAAACATGAAACCCTTTGTAGTATTACTCCTGTTACACGCTCAAATGAAATGGATAAATTTTAAACACATCTATTATTTTTTCTAAATTCATTTACAAGCTCTAAAAGCCAAAACATCTATATAATATACAATTTTTAAATCAACTAACTTATTATAAACACTTATCACCAAGGAAATAGTCTCTAAAAAATTTACATCTTGCCTACTATCTATAATAATCTAAGAGGTACATTCATTGCTTCAGCATTATCTGTACTTAATTACTATTTTGGAACAGATACTGGTATCATTTATATAACTTGTCATTGGTTGACATTCCACAAATTTTACCATCACTTTATGATAATTTAAAATGCTAAACTACTTTCATTTACAGGTACATAAATTAATTAATGGAATAGAGTATCCTTGAACAATTACAAACAATATTTTTAACAAAACCTATACACATTCAGTTGGAATTACATCAGATACATGTAGTATTGAAGAACAGTAAACCAAAAATGCTTCCTTCAAACCTCAAACATTTTATCTGCGTTTAACAAGTAATTATTTATCAATCCTTATTTTATCGTAGTGTTTTAAATTTAGAATACCTTGATAGGAGTGGTAAATTAATGTGTTTACCCTCAGTACTAACAACTATCTTTTGAACCATTTTATAATATATATATATATATATATATATATATATATATATAAAATAATTCAATTTATTGGGGATTGCAGCAAATTAAGAAAGTCTACTCTTTTTTCTTTAACTCAAGCTTTCAAGATTTTATTTTTCTCTTCTTCAGGAGTAACTAAATAAATACAATGGTAAACAAATAAATAAATTATAAAAGTTAAATACTTACGAATGTGAGGTTTGACTTAGATTTAAAATATTAATTTTAAATTACAAAAATATGTTTCAGAATTTTGAAGGTAAAAGTGTTAATGTCAATGGGTACTACAAGATTAAAATTAGTGATACAAAAATAATAATTCCTTGGATAAATTTTAAACATTAAACAAGTATTAAAATAATTAATTAACTAACAAACATAAACTAAAACGCAAGAGAATATGTACGTCTGTATGAGAAATTTGTACAAGTAGTAGGAAGACGTAGAAGCAATAGAATCACATTCATTTTATCATATAAATGTACACATGTACACATGCAAACAATTCACATACATGCACACACATATATGTATTTCTATACATTTATAAATTATCAGAAGTGGATTTCAAACTGAAAAAGTGTGGGATTTATTATGACATCTAATTAATATGTATATTTGTGAAATTATAACAGGGGCATAACCAGAGTAATTAGAAGGCTTGAACCATTGTTTGCAGATGAGGCAAAATTACTCATTTTTAGTGTCAGTACTTAATAATTATATAAAAATCATATGACGGATCCGAGAGCTTACTTCGTTCAAAATAGCACAAAAATTCTTCGCATTGCTGTTTAAATCAATCTAAAGCTTATGAAATCCCATAGAATTTAGAAAAAAATTAATAATTTTTTAAAACACAGCTATCAAAATTCAACGAGGTAAAAACGTAAATGTTATTGTTATGTATGTGCGCTACAAATTCGATGAGTATTTCTAATACAGTACAGATGTGCTATTCTGACGTACATTTAAAACTATTCATTGAGAAAATACTAAGTAATTTTCTCTACTTCATAATTTCAGGGTAATCACACTAACTTAGTTCTATGAAGAATGCGAAAACATTATTATTTTTAGTTTGCATTATCATATTTATAAATTCCAAGTAGTCTTAAGTGGAGAGTCGGGTAATTTGTGGGTATTCTATTCTCAAGGCATCTGAAAAATGTATAATTCTTGCGGGTGGATATGCGATATTTAAATAGGTATACTTTTGTTGTTTTTGGATTTTATATTCCAAAATAAACAGCCACATAAAGATATCCTAGCTACACTACTGAATGTATTATAACTTACGGCGGTAATTATTGCATTTTCTGCCATCTTAAGCGGGCTACTTTACACTTGGACGATCGTTTTCTGGTACCACTTGGATTTTGGTTATACACCTTCTTATGTTTACCCATGTGAAAAATGTAAATACGTAAATAAAAGAAACTTTACAACAGGCGACAACAGAAAGTAAGTATACTGTAATTTTTTTCGTATTTCAGATAAATATTTGAAATTTGGACTGCTTAAATTATAAATAGGATTTATTTCGTTTTTAAACTAATTTATATAGGACATACCAAAGTTAGTGTACTCAGTTTCTGTCATTTTCACCATTACTTTATCCGTCTATCCACAAAGTATAGGAATTTAAAATATACTCACCTTAAAGCGTAAATACACCCACACTAAATAAACCACTAAATGTTTGTTTCTAATAATAACGAAATGTCACTCTATGAACAATAAACTACACATTCAAAAATAAAAATTAGCGAATACAATATGCAGATAAATGAAATAATACAATACAAATTTGTTTCGGAAAACGACCTTCACTATTATTAGAATACCTAACGCTTTGCTTGCTAACAACTCAAGTTCGCCGAAGGTCATTTACGACGAATAGTTACAGGAATAGAGAAAATAAACCAGCATCATGCCGTCTCCTAGCAACCGTTATTTGCTTAACTTGGAAATAAACCACTAAACTACTAAAGTTAAATTAAAGTAGTTCCCTCTAGCATGCGAAAGCTATACCACAAACGCGGCTATTTTAAAATTAGTTCGTGTTATGAAAATAGAGGGATGCTATCGCGCCCTTAACCTTGCAATATCGTAGCAGACATTAACTCAGTATGCCCACCCCTACAGTTATCGTTTAGTTCTTAGTAAGTGTAGTTCGTTCTCAATTGAAGTAGTGCAATGACGACGCAACAATAAAAAATTCAATGTGTCATTTATCTCGTAGAAACTCGTTTGGTTGTCACGGTACAGAGGAACTTTTGACGCACTTATGGTGTTGATGCGCCTATGAATAAAACCATTTGGCAATGACTAAGTGCGTTTAAAGAAACTGAAAATGTATGCAAAAGTCACCTGGTAGGCCGCGTGTGCCAGAAGAGAATGTTGACAGAATCCGAACTTCATTCCTACGAAGCCTTAAAAATTCTTGACACGCGGCAGTTTCGAGTTGGGATACTGAGATCAACTGCTCACAAGTAGTTCACAAAAGGCTTTGTTTAACTGCTTACAAGTTACAACTTTTGCATAAAATTATACCAACAGGAAAGGACAAGAAGTTAGTTTAATATTAATATGCTAGACAAAATTGACCAAAATAACAATTTTTTTAGAAAATGTAATTTTTTACGATGATGCAACTTTTCATACAAACGGTACTGCGAATCGACACAATTTCAGAATTTGGGGTTTACAGCCACCCGTGACTCACCAAAAGTTTCAGTTTAGTGCGGCCTTATGCATGACAGAGTTATATGTCCCTTCGGTTTTGTTGAAAAGACATTAATTGGTGATGTCTATTGTGACATGTTAGAAGAGTATGTTTTTCCTCATTTGGATGATATTGAGGCGTAGAAGGGTTTTGTCCACTTTCAGCAAAATGGCGTACCGCCTCACTTTAATTTGCGTGTGCTAGAAGCACTAAATACACGATTCGCCCACAGGTGGATTGGAAAAGAAAGGCCTACTCCTTGATCTCCAAGAATCCCAGAATTGACTACCTCGGACTTTTTCTTCTGGGAACATGTGAAGAATCTCGTGTATTCAGAGAAAATTCGAGATCTAACCCATTTCAGGCAACGAATACTCACTTGCGTAACAATCGACACCCCAGACATGCTGGTCAGGACCTGGCATGAGATAGAACTTTGTTTGGATGTACGCCATGGGGCACACGTTGAAATTTACTAAATTGTATTAAAATCTTGAGAATATTAGCATTAATTTCATGTATATCACGTTACACTAAGATTTTGATTTAATAAAAATATTTAACCTCAACACCCCGGAGCTTTTTGTGGAAACCATGTACGGTAAATCACTATATAACACCATGGGATCGATTCGCCATTTCAGTTCTCAAAGTAAGAGGCAAATCTAAATAGTGATACATAATTTCGCGTTTTATCACAAAAACATACTTAGTTACTGAAGCAAATGAATGTTTGTTAAGTATAATAATCATATTGTTACTGTATTTTACAAATTTGTGCACTTGGTTCAACGAGCTCTTACCATCCATAATCAGAACCAATTACTTATGATAACAACTATCTTTATATGTACACATTTAAAGAAACTATAGCAGTAAGGTGTACAACTAAAACATATATTTACATAAAAAAATTATCGTAAACAAAATCTTAATCGTAGTTCCTTTTATTACAACTACGATAGTACATTATAGAATAGTTAACCTGTAACTTTTAGAAAATTAATTAATAAACTATCAATTATTAATAATCCACATATTTCGAGAAACCTCTAGCAAATCTATGATAGCTAGTTCTAAAATAGCGTATCATACTTAATAATCGCTTCAGCTTGATTGATTTTAACAATTAAAGATTTTTTGATAAGACAAAGCTGCAGTATAGAGATTTATTCGTCTCATTTTATACATTAATTTACAAAAAAGAAGTACTATAGGTATAATATTTAAAATTAAAACCAAAGGTATGGTGTGTCGTTTTATTCTATGCAGCGTACCCACAATTTATCTCCATGTATGGATAACCATTCCATAGAGTGTGTAGGAGGTTTGCAATGAGGCTGGGACAACGACGATATCAACGCAAAAGATAGAACCAAGACAGAATCGTAGGTTATATCGGAATAACTGTAGATATATTAAGAGATTTTAGATAAAATTTGGAGATTATATCAGAAGTAAAGTTTTGGAAAGTTTAGACTAAGATTTTGAATAAAAATTTTGGACCTTGTACAATCAATAGTGTTTCCTATTTATAATACACATAATTCGGCGAAGAATTCAAAAATTAATCTATTATTATCTTGCCATCCTTGATCTACAGGACAGGTGTAAATAGGCAAAATGTCATGTAACATTCGAATAAAACATTTATAAAATTATTTTTAGTAAAACGTTGTGTGTTTAGGTAGAAAATACATACTATAGGTAACTTCTGGTGTGATTTATAGATAAGTCAACACGGACAACTTCCGCACTAGCAGACACTCTGGTATCAAAAAACGAATGTTACAGATAACCACAAAATAAAAGAAGGAGTAAGCATTGGAATGGATAAATGATGTTTGTGACATGAGTTCAGATCTACATTAGTTACGTGTGGAATTAAGAATCAAGCAATCGGAAAATTATAGTAAACGTATTTTTTTATACAACGTAGATATATAAGAAAATCGTGAATAAATATAGTACTTTCTGTGTTTAGTTTTATCTTTTAGTACATAGTAAATATATATTTGGAATAAACTTAGTTCTAAGACGTCTTAAAAAGTGTTTTTAGAGTAAAGAAAACGGGAATATTCTATAAAGTGCGAAGCACGTTGTAACATGACTAGGCCTCGGCCAAATGGCATAACACACCCTTATAGATCGTACCTGTCGAACGACCAATGATAATGCAGAAACGTCTTAGTGTATGCCGAACACGTTATACGGGGACCCAATTAGAATAGACGAACGTCTCGAGTTTAATTATTCGACTTTTCTAACAATGCTATTTAAAAATCGCCACAAAATTGTTATAGAGGAAAAACGCACCACTTGTGGGTTTTGAACCGAGCATCATGGTCGCATCATACTTAGCGTTGTGTTATTGACGGCATGTAATATCTGATATCTGAAATATAATAAACTACTTAAATTTTTAATCGAATTGTAAAAGTTTTATTTAAAATTAATTTATATGTGACGTATATTCTTTGTTAAGAAAGTGGACGTGGACGTGGACGTGGACGTGGACGTGGACGTGGACGTAGACGTGGACGTGGACGCAGGCGCAGGCGCAAGCGTGGGCGTGAGCGCGGGCGTGGGCGTGGGCAAGTGCGTGGGTGTGGGTGTTTGTGTGGGTGTGGGTGTGGTTCTCGGCGTGGGCGAGGATGTGGGTGTGGGTGTAGGTGTAGGTGTAGGTGTGGGCGGGGGTGTGGGTGTGGGTGTAAGTGTGGATGCGGGTGTAAGTATGGGTGTGGGTGTGGGTGTGGGTGTGGGTGTGGGTGTGGGTGTGGGTGTGGGTGTGGGTGTGGGTGTGGGTGTGGGTGTGGGTGTGGGTGTGGGTGTGGGTGTGGGTGTGGATGTGGGTGTGGGTGTGGGTGTGGGTGTGGGTGTGGGTGTGGGTGTGGGTGTGGGTGTCCGTGTGGATGTGGATGTGGGTGTGGTTGCGTGCATACTTGCGTGCGTACGTGCCTGCGTTCTTGCGTGCGTGCGTGCGTGGATGCGTGTGTATGCATGCGTGCGTGTATGCACGCGCTTGCGTGTTTTTGCGTGTGTGCATGCGTGTGTGTGATTGTGTGTTACACAAATTTATGTAGTAATTGATATTTCTAGTAAACGGGTAGCGTTATATTCATTAAAACAAGCTACAGCAGATTCTATTATCAAGTGTTCAGGTGTATACTTTGAAATGACAGGGAAACGTAATTTTGTTTTGTCCGATAATGGGACACAGTTTGTCAATAAGGCTTATATAAAGTTTATGAAGTCGGAAGATGTTGCGATTACTTATACCTCCCTGTACTATCCACAAGGAAATATGATAGAAAAGACGAACACAGTGGTGGGGCATTTATTTCACACTTATTGTTACCCTCAGCATCACAAGTGAAGGCATTGCTTGGGGAAAGTCGAACAGTTTTTGAATACGGTATTCATTCCAGTACGAATTTACTCCAGGAAAGGTTCATATCAATAAAGTAAACAATTTGAATAAACTAGGAACTATTCCGTTTCCGGAGAAAACGAAGAGTTCTTGAGATATTTTTGTTTTAACGCTGTCCAGACTACAAGTTAGGGCGAAAAATACGTAAAGAACGAGCGTAACGACTTAATTACGTCGTTTAAAGTCGGTGACAAGGTATTGGTAAGGCGTCATGATCTGTCCTTTGCTGAAAACAATTCAATTCGTAAGCATTTTCTGCATTACAAGGTCTTTTGTTCCGTTCAACGCATAGTCAGTCATAACGCTTATTGAATTGTGGAAGATGTTTGAAGAGCGTCTTTAGGGGGTTCAGAATATAATAAATCTTAAGCCCTATAGGTTTCCGATTGATGATTAATGGGCTTGGCATATCTAGTTTCTTATAGGGGTACCGTAAAGTTTAGTTTGTATAATTAATGTCCAAAGTGATTTCTTTCTTTGAGTAACAATAACTGTAAAATTATAAAATTATAAAGAATATTATTGTTAATCATTTGTATTAGGGGATTGTGTGGTAGGTATACTCTGGCTGTGTTGGGCACCCTGTCAGTAAATATTGTATTAAAATATGTAAATATTGGTTTATTTTGAAGAGTCACCTGGACCCTCAAAAATGACGGTGTTGTTATTTTTGAAAGATGTAATGGTTTTTTGCTTTTTTGAGTTTTGTTTGGATTTTAGTTTACCTTAAATCTGATTAAATATATTTGATGTAACGTGGTGTGTTTCTTTGATATTCAAATTGTTCCCTGTATTCACAAAACACCCTTTAAAGTGATAACTCACCCGAGAATTAAAAGGTGTTATTGTCAAATAAAACAAAGTCCTCGGAGTACTTTGATTTTATTTCACACTTTAGAGTATTATTGTTAGCTCTACAGCACACATTCCTTGGACATATGCAATCAATATGCGCTTCATATCAAGGGCCCGTCACGTAACCGTTATCGTCGACAGAGCCGTGCAAAAGTTTTCGAACTGCCTTCTGACAGTTGCGTCACAGGAGGAAATCCAGATGCTTCGCATGTACAATATGATTCTGAAATTACGTCATCATCATTATTTAAGGAATTTTTACTGATGTAACTACTGTCGTTTGTACGATTACTTTCACCTTGGATAGCCCATTATAATTGCTATTGATTAAGTTTAAACGCTGACACACACGCACGCCGTGTACAATGCCTCAGGTTACAACTGAAATTTATTTTGCGCGCGGAAGCCTGCATTCGAGTGCAAACGACGTTGCGCATGTGCACATATTTTAATTATTATTGGTAATAGTTAAATAGAACGTTTTGTCTTTTTTTCATTTATAATAGATGTAGTATACCCACGCTCCTATTAATTGCAAAATATGATGTGTTCTAAATACGACTATACACTATCCGATTCCATGGCATGGTGTTCCATTCGGTATCCGTAAAACTGCTATTGTATTTAAATCTTATTTTAAACATCAGGAAGGGACCGTCCCCGACTCCGTTCCGCCGTCGCTTCCTCCTCATCCATTGCACAATCATTCGTCCTTGTATCCGTTTACGTTCTCTAGTTCTCGTTCTCCTAGATAATTTTTATCAATTAAAGGGTTTCTTGACATCGTAGGCGATGGTGCTGCCAGTGATTTAAAAGCTTCTTCCTAGCAGAACTACTGCAGTAGTGGTTGTGATTGGGGCTCCAACGTGTCGGCCTAAAATGAGATCGCAGGATATGTGGTAATCAAGTTCATACGTTTCCAATCTTTATAACGAGTGGCTTGTTTACATAGACGGCGTCAATAATGCCAAAACGTCTTTACTTTGAAGAACTTAAAGACATACGAATGTGTACGCAGGATCTTCGGATGCCGGTTTCTCTGCCAGAAGAGCAAGCTCGGTTTAAATATGTAGAGAAAGTTATTACATATTGAACAGTAGGCGATGTATGCCAAGACGGCTGCTGGCGGTCCTTGCAGTCATTTCAAATAATGCTCATTAGTTAAATTAACCCTTAAAAAGGGGGCTGAGGAGTGAACTGTATGGTTATATGTATTGTTGAAATATATAAGACAGTTGAACATAAAAATAACTAATCATTGAAATAAACACTCACCCGAATCGATGCGTCGACTAACCAGATAACTAAATGGGAGGTGATAAGAAAAATTAGAATTATTCTGGAGTACAGCTGACTCATGATACTGATTAAATTTGTTGAGGGTGAATTAGTTTCATATGTTCTGTTGGTGTTATAATATATCATAATGCGGCACTAGTCACATTAAGCATAATCGGACCTGAAGATGGCTTGTAAACAACTGACTAGCGCGACCTTAATTAGTCGCGTGAACAAAGATAATTCCAGCCAAATGTTTACTGTAGGAATTGCAAGTTACCGTTCATTTATCTGGCATTTGAATAATTTCTATTCAACCCTTAAATAACACACATCATTTATTGGTGTAAACATCCTGGGCCGACCAATGTGAATGAAAATACACGGCAAATGGCTTATTATACTAAAAATACAAACAACAAAATTGCTTTATGCAATCCTGAAATAGAACTTAAATAAATTAAAGCAAATTAACATTAATATAAAAAGAGAAAAGAAAATAAACAAACTTTAAAACGAAACAATCCCTTATTGAGCTATTGTAGCGACAAAGGGCATAACTTGACCAGTGGTACTAGAAAAAGTTTTTAATCGGGCAATTCGTGGGACACAATCCGATCCGATCATTAATTCTTCTATAATTGCTAGCGGCCATTGTAAAGGGGAGGTTATCGTTCATGATAAGTAATACGGAACCTACTGAAGGAGGATGTATATTAGTATTCCACGTTTGGCGCATTCACAGTGTGGATAATTATTACATGTGCCAACGCTTCTAAAACGGCTTATCATGAAATCCATCAACTTATATCTGTTTAAATGATTTATCGAAATATCGGATACATCCTCTACTGGTCGCCAACCTAATGGTGTACTGTATAAAAAATGGGCGGGGGTGAAAACCCTTATATCACTAGGATCATTACTTAGTACCCTTAAGGAACGGGAATTCAAAATTGAATCTATCTGCCACAAAACTATGTAAAACTTTTCATAAGTTAGGTGCTGTTGACCAATAATACGAAATAAATGAGTTTTCACACATTTTATTTGAAACTCCCAAATCCTGCCAAAATGAGGGGCGCTAGGCGGATTAAATTTCTACTGAATTTTTTAAATATTCAATTCCTTCTGGAAAGCGATTTTAAATGCAGTAGTACGGACGAAGTTATAAATGTCATCTAATTTCTGCTTGGCACACACAAAATTTGTTGCATTATCTGAAAATATCGTTACACAGGTCCATCTTCAAGACAGAAATAGTTTTAATGCTACTGTAAAGAAATCCGTAGATAAGTCAGCTGCTAACTCTAGGTGTAATGCATGGGTGGCCATGCAGACTAACAGACAAACGTAGGCCTTTTGGCATTTAACTTCTCTATGACGTCTTATGGTAATTTGAAAGCTACCGGTATTATCCAACTCCGGTATTTAAAAATTTCTTGGCTGCATTTACTCGTTCAAGAGGAAAGTTGCCATTATAGGATACATTGTGGTAGGACGAAGTCGAAAACAGTGGTTGCAGTTTCAAATACAGTTTTAGATAGTACTACGCAAGAATATAATTCAAAATTGCTTACTTGGAATAGTCCATAATAGATGAGCTCTAGCGTGACCATACAATTTTGTGATAGTAATTTATAATAATGTAAACTATGGGGTCGGATTTTGCTAATAATATTGGGTGTTTTTTTATCATAACTTGCGTTAGTTTTATATATACGGCCACCAACTCGATGACACCATCTTCAATAAACAGGCAAAGTCGGAGTAATTTGGAACGAAAAATTCCATTATTTTGTAATATTTTAAGTTCTTCGGAAAAATGTTGCTTCTGAGCCGATTTAATTAAGAACTCTTAGGGCAAAGGCGTTTTCTAAAAATTGTATGGAATTTATGTGATATAAATTTACCACCTCAATCGAGCGTATCCTGCGAGCGAAAGTGATTTCAAATCGACCCGTACCTTATTGTTTGACGTTCTACGCCTTTTGACATTTTTTGATGTTGATATGTCGAAATTTACAGCTGCATCGTCGTCGTCGTCGTACTTCTCTTCGTTCTCGCCTTTTGCATTAGTATTATAATCGGCACCGTTCTTATTGCTTATACCTGCATCACTGATCATACTTATATACTTACTTTTTGCATTAGAAGCGATCTGATTACATTTCAGATTCAGGGACAAGGATTTGAGGTGGTGTTTTCTACCTACGTTACAGGCACTATTTAGTTGCTTTAAAATTGTACGTGCATAAGAATGCACATAGGGCGCTTTTAGTTCATCAGAAACTTGATCAAAATTATACGATGTTAAAGCTTACTGATCGAACAATTACACAATAATAAATTATAAACATTTTGTATATTCTTTTCTTACTCGTGCGGGGATAGCAGTGGTTGGGCTATATTTCAAGTATACGGTAACATGCTCTTAACGTAACCTGCTAGTTTTTTTTATTTGTGTAGTCATTTAAATCACAAATCTGTAATTTAAACATGCGGTAACAAAACTTTTGTACTGTTTTCGCTAATAATGTATTGCTTGTACGATACTTATTGTAATAGACAATTAAAATTAGAATCCCACATTACCTTATCACATTTTTAATTGCCAATGATTCAACATAGCTCTACATTTTATTCAGATTATTAATTAGCAGTTTGCACGTGTGCCCTTCATTTTGCGGTTTGCTTATTCATATTTTAATTTACAATGTCGTATCTCATTCCAATTACAGATAATTAAATATTTTTATACTAGTTTTTCAGCGCGTTCTGTGCATTAGATAATTTCTTGTCGGGCGTTCTATAAACGAAATAATTACATAAAATCTCGTCGTCATTAAATTAGGTGTATAAAGAGACATTTCTTTTTTAAAAATCAAACAACTATCAATTCTAAATAGAATAACATATACCTGGAAAGAAGGCGCGTTCTGCAACGGTGTGGGCGCGTGCCCTCATTGAACATCTAAATTCCCGCTTGCATTTAACAACCTGCGCTTACCCATTTATAACTGGACCCTTTATTGGAACTTCTCTTAAAAACACCTCACACACGGGCACACATGTGAGCTCACAACACAAACATAGCACTTCTGATAAAAAGATATTGAGAGTTTTCATAGATATGAAAGGTTCCGCTTGCACGCACCCCCAGCTTCTACACGCGCCTGGACTATTTTATTAGCACTTTTTTAAAAACACCTCACACACCCACAGGTGACCAAAACACATTCATACTATTTTTATCCAAAGAAACATTAAAACATTTCATAAATATGAGAGGCTTTTACATTTATCCCAGCTTCCCCACAGCTATACTTGTGTCTGAGTGTATCCATATACCTAGAACTTTTTTATCATCACCTTTTTCAAAACCACCTCATACACACAGGTACACTTTAATTCCCACAACACGTATGTACTATTTTTTTCAAAAGGTACTGCCTGAAAACTTTTAAGATATGAGACTTTTTGCATGTGTACTAGCTGCTCCATAGCTATACTACTCACTGTTATCAATTTTCCGTACAAGCAATTAAATCTATCAATTGCCAAAGTAGTGTTACTATAGAACCTACGATTAGCCCTATAGATTTGGTCCATGCTATTGACCGGGTCCAATCTTTTACATAAGTATATAAATTCGTTTGTATTTTTTAAAGGTGCATATAAAGTATTACCATTTCTAAAAAGGTTCCAGGAGTATTGCTATTTTAGGCACGCTGCAACATTTGAATAAAACGAAGTTTCGATCAAATATTGTAGTTCGAAGTCAAGCAGGCCCAGCATTCCTTAACACCATTAATATTAACAAAAGTTCGTATCTGACATGCTAAATGATGAAGTCTAGAAACTCTTAACCCTCAGTTTTATTAGAACACTCATAAACTTCTCAGGGTTGCCATAGTGCTTTAAATCCCAATTACTCTTAAACGAAATAGAGTTTCTTGTGAGGAAGTAATTGAAGCTTCCAGCCGCTAAAGATGCTCTGGAACGGAACATTACCGCCAGTGTTCGTGCTATAAATTACATAGAAATTATTGCCTGATGGTATTGCCCTGAGTATACACCAAGCTTTAAATATCCGATTTTTTAATTAAGAGCATAATAATTTGTGAGCCGTCTTTTATTATTTTCACAGAGTTGAAGTCTATAATTCTGTGCGTATGCGACGGAAGGGCGCGAAAGTTAAATTACAACTCAACTTAATGGCATATTTAACATTCTTTACTACTTTGCATTACCTATGTGACAAGTTTATTAAACCTGAAGTTTACTTGAAATTTAGTATGCGCCTGAAAGATTCTTCTAAAGCATCATTTCCAAAAGTTTAAAGTAATGGCGTGTTAACTATAAGAACTATAAATCTAGAAAAACGGTACTGGTTGAAGTTTTAACAAAAATTCGCTTTTTAAATTCTAAAGACTAGTATAAGAGCACTGAACAACAAAGTGTAATTTTTTATTTGTTTCCTTATGTGCGATAGGTGTAAGTTATAGAAATTTTCCGCTGATTACGAATATGATAAAAAATTTTTACTGTCATTCTCTAGTCAAAAAGTTATCCGTACTTGTATAATAGAACGTTTTATTAAGTAATGTTTGCATTTGTTATAACACAAATTATGCATAACACGAGTTACATATCCCCTAAATTAAATATATGTATAATTAAATGAAATTATTGAATCTTAAGTTAACTTGCAACATTATATAACTCAAGGATAGATAATAAAAGGCTAATAGAAGTCAGACAGAAGACATGAGAACGGATGTGAATACATTGTATTCCAGACGCAACGTGACGCTGCAGGTGCAGTTCACAGTAGGTTATAGAACCGCAATTACGAGAATTAAGATTGTTATTTTGTATTGTGTAAATGAATAAAGCAATAAGCAGACATGAGCTCTGCAGATCTCACAAGAAATGTGATGGGCAGGGACAACATAAACACCCTGGAGAGCCCAAGGAGGTCAGTCAGTCTTGAGCCTCACAACTTTAGTATTGTTGGTTGTTCAGGCTACTCGCCATAAATTAGTTCATTTAAATATAATTTCAACTTAGAATAATTTTGATACAGTACTTGTAAATTAAAAATCAGTTTGTAATTTCTGTAAAATAAAATTTGTTAGAAAAATTTTTGGAAGAAGACTTTAAAAAGGCTGCTTCCAATGGCCAAAACCTAACTGGCGCATTCGGATCGGATCCGGAAGGGCACTAGAATATCCAAAAATCGAAGAACTGGTGGCCTGGAATATCAATTCTTAATCTGGTAAAACAAAATTTGGACAAGGTACAAAATCGACCAAGCCCAAAGGAACAAAACTTGGACAATGTACAAAATCGACCAAGCCCAAAGAAGGAAAACATAAAATTGGCAATGAAAATTATGTAAGTTTATTTATCCTAACCATATTCTTTTTCCTATTATTGATATTAGCTAGTAAGAATTTTATGTACAATTATTATTATCACAATTTATTATTTTAGCATTTCTGAAAGTATTTATTCAAGAAACTTATTTTATTAAAACGCATTCATGTGCACAATCTACTACAAATTATTAATATAGAAATAACGATTTTTTTTAGCAAGACTGAAGTTAACGTATAAATAGAACGTAATTTTTTTATTACAACAATTATTACTGAAACGATTAATCACATTTTTATAGAGCTCTATAATTATATACTTCCAGAAAACTAACAAAAGTATATAATTATAAACGTGTATGCACTTTATTGTAACAAAACGAATTACTTATCACTGAAGTAAAAATCATTCAGGAAACCTAAAACTTTATAATTAAACATTTCAAGGCAATTGAAGTGTGTAATTGTAAAAAAGCATTTATTGCTGCAACACTTAATTAATCATCACAAATCGGACTACAAGCATATAATTATAGCGCGGTTATTACGAGAAACCATTCAGAAAATAGAAACTTAACTTGCAGCAATTTGTAACCTCTGCAAAGTTAAAAATATACAATACAATACAATTCGAAATTCTTTAATATAATAATGGCACATTGTAATTGCATATACGTGATTCTTTAAATAACTAGATACTAACATTAACTTAATCGCAAAATAATTATAGAATTAATTATTATTAAAAACACGAAACATGGAGAATATGCGGTTGTACCTCGAATCAATCTCCGTAGTCGACGAAAATCAAACAGTACTAGGAATTTTCATTACTGCTTGTGAAATGTTCTTAAAATCTTTTTATAAATAAGGTGACATTGACCGTAATGTTAATCTTTTACGCCTAATTTCCAGTAAACTAACGGGAAGAGCTTTAACACTAATTGCAAGTCGCGATGAACTCTAAGAATGGCAGAACTTTAAACGGTTACTTACAGCGTATTTTGGCGACCAAAGCAACATCAAATGCCTGGTCCGCGATTTAATATAAACCTTCTAATGGAACCCAACCAACCACCCTACCAATTCGATATATGATGCCAAGAGGTAAGGAGCTTGATCTTAACGAAACTAAAACTCGAAGAATCCGGCCAAAATATCCGTTTATTGAAAACAAAAATGTACGACGAAATGGCACTAGACATCTACATAAACGCATTACCCAAACATTCCAACATCCCCAAAATTTAAAGGAAACAATGAACATGATTATAGAAGAAGAAAACATTATGAATTACCGAAACAGACTATATAATCTTAACGCAAATAAAAGTTACTCACCTGTGAAAACCATAAAAACCGCGAGACAAACACCCATACAACCGAAATTTACACCATTTAACGCGCAAGTGAATCAACCACAAATTAACAGCTCGAACTCTAATAACACAAATTTCAACAACCAATTTAGAAAACTTTTGAGACCAGCATTTAACTCAAATTTTACAAAACCCACATTTCCACCAAGGTTTAACCAACACGTAAATCATCCAAGGTAAACATTCGGCGCGAACGCCAACAGAAACACACCGATAACAAATAAGAATAACAACCCCAATAGTTATTACAAATCAACTCCTATGGACATTTCATCTGGTAACACCAGACAAAACACAAAAATATCGCAAATCAAACCAAATTATAATCAAAAACAAAACTTTACTTCCTAAGAATTATTCCATCAAGGAGTGGAAGAATTTAATAAAATCATGACAAGAATAATTATACAAACTCCAGTAGAGACGATGAACCAAATCAGTTAGAGAACTACGAACCTGACGACCCATGTAAAAATTACGAAGAGGACGATGAAGAAAAACAAGTGCTCATATTTTCAACTAGACCGATTTACAAACGACCAAACGTATTTAATTTAAGTAACATTATTCAACAAATCTTACCATATATAGAAATACCCCACGCAGAACTTAAATTATTAATTTACACCGGATCTTTAAAAACCTTAATTAGTCCCCGAATCGTACAAAAACATTATTTAGATTTTGTAGAAAGAGAACCCTTTAAAATCAAAACAGCCCACGAAACAACACTACATCAATTTATAGCAAACACACCCTATACCGAAAACTTTTAACGTAAAAAAGAAACAGAAATTTTGCATTTTTGAATTTAATGAACATTTCAAGCGTTAACGAATTTTTGCAATGCGTGAACGAATTGTGCGAATCGAGTGGTGTTTCAAAAAAATGTTCTTTTTACCTAGTTCATCGAGTTATTTCGAGGTCAGGCACTCACGTGGTTTAAAGCGGTTTAGCACTTTATAAATTCTTGGGAGGAACTAGAAGACCAATAACGGTCGGCATTTCTGCCGTATGATTACGAACTTTCTGCAAGAAGAAATACGTTCGCGTACTCAAGGTGCTAACGAAAAGGTGGTCATATTCATCTCGGTAATGGAGAATTTATTCAAGCGTTTAAGACGTCTTCCTATATAGAAGCAACCCGTGTGCAAATTATTAAGCGCAACTTATTGCCGGTTTTTCAAGCCCAACTCGCATTGAATCCAGCTAATACTGTCTCTGAATTAACAAAACTTTGCCAAATGGTTGAAGAGACTAAAAACAGAGCTAAACAATTTCAACCACCACCCTCTAGTAAGAATCGGTTGCTCCTTAAACCCGATCTAGCGCATAATAAAGTTTTTAAAGCGGGATATTTGTCTTGTATTGGCAATAATTCAAAACCTGTTAATATTAATAGCGTTACTTCGGCCAGCCTTGATCTATTAAATCAAGAAAATGCATTTTCACAAATACGTCAGCCATCTCATCCTATATGTGTCGCTGGAAACCCAGCCCAGCCAAATACTCATCTGATTAAGTGTTGGAACTGTAATCAAGAAGGACACAAATTCCGATTTTGCTTTCAAACGAAGAAGTTGCATTGTTTTCGCTGTGGTAACCCTAACTTTACACTTAGAAATTGTCCTGTGTTTGGGAAAACGGTTATACGAGACGTCGATAGGTCGGTTTACGTGCTCGTCGTTTTCTGGAAACCCGATCCACCTTAATATTTCTGATAACGGAAAAAAAGAATTTGATACTTGACCCTGACCTTAAGGTAAAATTAGAATTTGTGTTAGGTAACGTAATTGGCGACGAACGCCCGTACCTCAAAGTGGGTGTCCTTGGTATACCTGTTTTGGGTCTGCGTTCCTTACTATCCTGGGCAATCAGGGTTATTTAGCTATGAAAGACCATAATCTAAAATTATTTCCTAGTAAACTTACCACCTGTAGTGTGGCTAATGGGGATCAATGTGAAATATTAGGGGACTATCATCTGCCTATAAGGTTACAGGATAAAGTCGTTGTAGTGGAAGTATTTCTTGTACTTTCGATATCCCAGCCTCTTATCCTAGGGGCCGATTTTTGGGTCAAAATATGTCTGGTCCCTGATTTACGCCGTGGTCAATGGCACTTTACTTCCGACACCCCAACATTTCTGCCTTGGAAGCGGAAGCACATTTGACACCATTTCAGTTAACACGACTTAACTCCACCATCCATAAAATTTTTGACGATATGCCCAAAACCCTAGTGTCTAACACGTCATTAAAACTAACGCGGAGCCAATTAAACAAAGATTTTACTCTCTTTCCCCTGCTCTGCAGAAAATAGTTAATACCGAACTAGATTCGATGTTGAGAGATGGGATCATTAGTCCTTCTTCTAGTCCTTGGGCCTCACCCATTGTTATGGTTAAGAAGAAGGATGGTTCGTATAGGTGCTGTGTAGACTACCGTAAGGTGAACAAAGTGACAGAAAGGAACGCGTACCCCTTTCCTTTAGTTTCTGGTACTCTTGATAAATTGCGTAATGCCAGATATCTAACTTCGCTGGACATAAAGAGTGCTTACTGGCAGGTTCCAGTAGCCAAATCCTCACGCCCTATCACTGCATTCAGCGTACCAAACCGTGGGTTGTTTCAGTTCAACAGAATGCCGTTCGGATTACATAATAGTCCGGCTACGTGGCAACGTTTGATTGATGACGTACTAGAATTAGACTTGGAACAATACGTGTATGTGTATTTGGACGATATCTCAATTTGACAAACATCTGGAAGTCCTTGAGGAGGTCTTTCGACGGCTTAAGTCAGCGGGGCTGACTGTAGCTCGCGATAAGTGCAATTTTTGCCGTCCCAAGATAAAATATGTTGGATATGTGATCAATAGTAAAGGTCTCCAAGTTGACCCTGGGAAAATTTCAGCTATTTTGGAATTCCCTCCTCCCAAAAATGTTACGGAAGTACGCCGATTTTTAGGACTTTTCCGATGGTATCGCCGTTTTATTTCTAACTTTTTGTCTGTTATTGCACCTATTTGTAAAAGTCACCAATTTTCTTGGAGTTCTGATTGTGCGACTTCTTTTTCGACAATTAAGGGATTATTAGTCTCCGCCCCAATCATGAATTGCCCTGATTTTGATGAGCCTTTTATTATATAGACTGATGCCAGCGATTATGGCTTGTGCGCAGTGCTGTCTCAAACGAAAAATGGTGTAGAAAATGTAATTAGTTATATCAGTAGGTCGCTTGTCCCTAACGAACGCAAATTTAGCACTACTGAAAAGGAGTGCCTCGCTTCGGTATGGGCCATTGGAAAACTTCGATCTTATGTTGAAGGTAGTAAATTTACAGTTGTGACCGATCACTTTGCCTTATTATGGCTAGATAATTTAAAAGAACCTGCAG
Organism: Platerodrilus igneus; assembly: GCA_036346225.1. Taxonomy (NCBI): domain Eukaryota; kingdom Metazoa; phylum Arthropoda; class Insecta; order Coleoptera; family Lycidae; genus Platerodrilus; species Platerodrilus igneus. Next base: position 429,102 of record JARFIW010000958.1, read on the forward strand.
GTTGTTTAGCACGCTGGAGCGTTCAACTGCAACAATACGACTTTAATATAATACATCGCCGAGGAAAGGACAACGTTGTCCCCGATGCTTTGTCCCGTGCGGTCCCTATTATTAACCAAATTGAGACTAATACGGCTTCCCCCAAACCTCACTTTACCGATATCCAAGATAGGTGGTACATAAAAATGTGTAAATTGGTGTCAGAAAATTTTTAAAATTTTCTGAATTGGCGGTATGATGTTGCCAGTCTATTTAAAAATTGTACAAATCCGTATCCAGAGTTAGAACTCCCTACTACTGAGTGAAAAATAGTTGTGCCCAAATCTCACCGAATTGACCTCATACGTCAGAGTCATGATAGTGCTACTGTCGGACATTTGGGCGTGTTTAAAACCTATCACCCCCTTATGAATAATTGCTTTTGGCCAAAAGCCAAAAGTGATGTTCGTAAATATGTACGGAATTGCCGCACCTGCGTTGCGTGCAAGGTGGAACAAAAACCCCCCGCTGGTTTAATGTTTGGACGCCCGTGGGAACTCATATTTGTAGATATAGTTGGCCCCTTTTCTAGGTCTACTTCAGGTTATAGGTATGTTTTAAGCGTTAAGGACTACCTGAGTAAGTTCTGCATATTTCTCCCTATGAGAGAAGCGACGTCCTCTAAGGTGTCTGAACTATTGGAAGATTACGTGTTTTTATTCTTTGGTGTTCCGAAAACCGTGATCTGTGATAATGGCAAGCAATTTCAGGGTCACCATTTCAAAAACCTTCTAAGAAACTATAACGTGCAAGCTAAGTACACCCCGAACTATCACCCTCAACCCAATGCGGCTGAACGCCAGCATCGATCCTTAAAGACTATACTAATAGCTTTTGTTAAAGATAACCAGCGTAGTTGGGCTTCGCTCTCGCAAAAAGAGGCTTGTGCAATTCGTACCTCACGCCATTAAACTACAAATTTGACCCTATATTTCGTTAACTTTGGCCGTGAAATAGTCCTTGATGGCAACATTTACCATTTACCTCAAGTGCCGATAGAAAATAGTGACAAGAACACTCTACCTGAGCCCGTCACACGTCATAGTATGTTTAAGGAAGTTTTTATAAATATTAGAACCCGGTTAAACAAGGCTTTTGATCGCAGTAAAAGGGTGTATAATCTAAGGCGACGTCCCGATAGTTACACTGTGAGTCACCAAAACTATATGTTGTCGGATGCAAGTAAATATTTCTCCAATAAATTAGCTTCCAAATTTGTAGGGCCTTTTACAATCTCAGAGTGCATATCCCCGTAGACTTATCAACTTAGAGATAGTAATGGTAAAGAAGTTGGTATGTGGCATGCAAAGACTTGCGTTTGGATCGGGATGGTATATAGTGTTGTGCAGTTTTTTTGTTTTGTTTTATTTAGTATTAGTTTGGAATATGTATGTCCTTGGATTCCACTTCGAATTGGTTCGTACGACCTTTAGGTCATCGTAAGAGTTGTTCTCTTGATTTGAGTACTTATGAATATTATGAGTTGTTTTGGTGCATATGTTTTGACTTCTCATCTGCGTAGGAAGCGGATTTTAGTGGTTGCTATACTTTACAATAGTAGTAGAGTGTTGTGGGTTCGAGCCCCACGTTACAATTTTACGGTTCAATTTTACGGAACGCGTTTCCAAATTTTTAGATATACTTCGTTCCCAAATACGACGCCTATGGTTTATTTCCTTATTGTAATTTATCAGGTTTCGTTCATAAATTCAAGTTTTAATTCTTGTATGTTGATAGCGTGCATAAAAGTATTTCTTATCATTTCAATACGAGTCGTGATTATTTGTTCTATTCTTAATTTGATCCTCGATGCTTGGTAACTTGCATCTTATTGTGAACTAATTTGTAGTTCCGCCCTTATTATTTAATTTTGGGGAATTGATGATCCGTTATTTAAGAGCGAATTATTAGTGAAAATTTTATATTTGCTCTGCTCTTTTGAGAATTTCATAGAAGCTCGAAGTAAAGTAATTTATAATTTTTATGCACGTAAACTTTATACAGTTGTTATTTTTGTAGGACACACATTTGAAAACTCGTTGATAATATCGAGTTTTGTTCTTATTATTTAAGCCCGTTTTGTAAAGGAACCGCAAAACGGTAAAGAAAATACTAGGTGTGTTCACATCTAATTATAACATTTTAGGGTTGCAGTTTGCAGTTTCACAGCTTGTAGTTTGCAGTCTTGTACTTTGTAGGTTTGCAGTTCTGTTGAAGCTACTGTTAGTATTAAATTCAAAGTGCTTGTTATTTCAGTCTGGTACATTATGTACGTACTCTATTGAAACAAACTCAAGCGTACTTGCAATATACGATATCCGCACTCAGGACCTGTTCTGGTAAGATCTTTTGTTAAGATTATTTTGGATCAATGTCAAGATACACATCTATAACTCAAAGCTTGGGTTTTACCCTTCACATTCTAGTCTTCAACCGAGGGATATTCACCCTGTAAGAAGCAGCTGCGTTGCGGTTGTGTCAAGGTTAACCGCTTTCTAGCTAAAGACGCAGCATGCAAGTGGAAAATGTAGGGTTGTGTGGGGTTGCTGACCAGTCGTCGAGTAGATTTACGCGCTGCGACACGAACTAATGTTATCGTAATATGAAATGTTATTCAGTTAATTAATTTACAATATTACCTTAATTATTCAAATACATGTTTGCAAGTAAACGTTCAGTCGCTGTGTAGTTAGTTGTGTTTTATTCCCTTAACTAAGTGAGCCACAACACGTCAACGTTTTTAAAATATATAACGTTTGATTTCTATACAGTCATGATTGGGTTTACATTTTACAGTAACAACAAAAAAACTAGTTGTAGCACAGTGCTAAAAGTCGCGATGCTCCTATAAAAACTCTAACTATCCCTAGGTTAGAGTTATGCGCGGCTCTAATGCTAGCCCAGCTGATCAATAAGGTGCGACAATCACTAACCATATCCATTGACACTTACAGATTGTGGTCGGATTCCTCTGTAGTATTACATTGGTTGAATACTAGTCCTAGGCTCTTACAGATTTTTGTTGCTAATCGGGTGTCTTCTATTTAATCGCTCACTGACATTTCCGCTTGGTAACACGTTATAAGCGAAGACAACACTGCTGATATTTTATCCAGAGAGTCGCCTAAATTATTACAAAGAAACTTGCTCTGGTGGAACGGCTCCTCATGGCTACAACAGCCAGAAGACCAATGGCCCGAGTCACCAATTGGAATTATCAGTACTCTACCTGAACTAAAGGTCAGAATGAATTCTGTTCTATTTGCACCTTATAATGTAACTTCAAATTTTATGGAAGGCTATTCTTCTTTAATCAGACTAAAACGTGTCATCGCATATTGTTTACGATTCTCCTTTAATGCTTCCCAGAGGGATCCTCAAAACAGGCTAGGCGGGGAGTTATCAAGAGGGGAGTTAGAATCCTCCATTAAACAGTTAGTCAAAATGGTACAAAAAGAGCACTATCTAGATGAAATAAAATCTTTAAACAAGCTTAAGATTGTTCCTAAAGATAGCAAAATCTTAAAATTAAATCCTTTTCTAGATAACGAAGGTTTATTAAGGATAGGTGGTCGTCTCCAGTATTCTGAATTCTCTGAAGACAAGAAACATCCTTTAGTATTACTCCATCAGCATCATCTAACAAAACTCGTTTTCCAACACGAACATAAGGCTTTTTGTCATGCCGGGCCACAATCACTTTTAGCCTCTGTGAGAGACACTTTCTGGGCAATTGCCGCCAGGAATTTTGCTCGTAAAACTGTACGTGAATGCGTCGTTTGCTTCCGCACAAACCCACAAGCATTAAATCCTATGATGGCACCCTTGCCTAAGTCTAGGGTCAGTCCGGCCCCACCTTTCTCAGTTGTGGGCGTTGACTATGCAGGTCCTTTTTATATAGGGGCAACTTTGGCCGATATCAGAAACTTATGAAGTGTTATATTGCTCTATTTGTGTGTTTTGTAGTTAAGGCTGTGCACATTGAGCTAGTTACGGATCTTGCCTCCGAAGCTTTCTTAGCCGCCTTGCGCAGGTTTTCTTCCCGTCGTGGCAAACCCGCGTGCGTTTATTCTGATAATGGGCGCACCTTTGTAGGTGCCCGATCCGAATTAAATGCAATCACTAAGTTTTTCTCTAAAAATGAATCGGAAATTTACCGTACCTTGGCTTCCGAAGGCATCAACTGGCAGTTTATTCCTGCTTATGCACCTCACTTTGGAGGACTTTGGGAGGCGGGAGTTAAGTCGACCAAGGCTCACCTAAAGCGAATCATCGGTAATCAATCCTTTACGTTTGAACGGTATGCTACATTGCTGTCGCAGATCGAGAATATCCTTAACTCGCGTCCTCTGACTCCGCTCTCATTCGACCCCAGCGATCTAGAAGCACTAACACCGGCGCATTTTTTAATTGGTCGAAAAACACTGCAATAATAGACCAACTTCCTGTAAATCGCTTATCCCACTTTCAACACGTTCAACAAGTCTACCAGCGATTTTGGTCACGATGGTCGAAAAAATATATCGGCGAATTACAAGTGCGAGTAAAATGGCGCCATCAAGCCAATAAACTTCAGATTGGTGATCTTGTGTTAATTAAAGACGATCACCTTCCACCACTAAAATGGCAACTTAACCGCGTTCTTTACTTAATACCAGGCAAGGACAAGATTATCAGAGTAGCAAACCTCCGTACTGTAAACGGAAATATTACAAGGGCATTGGTTAAAATTTGCCCGTTGCCTAAAGAATCTTCTTCCTAGGCATAGTTATGGTTTTGAAAGGCTTGTCCTTTCAAGAGGAGCGTTTTAAGTTAAGATTATTTTGGATTTATGTCAAGATACACATCTATAACTCAAAGCTTGGGTTTTACCGTTCACATTATATTCTCCAACCGGGGGATATTCACCCTGTAAGAAGCATCTGCGTTGCGGTTGTGTCAAGGTTAACCGCTTTCTAGCTAAAGACGCAGCATACAAGTGGAAAATGTAGGGTTGTGTGGGGTTGCTGACCAGTCGTCTAGTAGATTTACGCGCTGCGACACGAACTAATGTTATCGTAATATGAAATGTTATTCAGTTAATTAATTTACAATATTACCTTAATTATTCAAATACATGTTTGCAAGTAAACGTTCAGTCGCTGTGTAGTTAGTTGTGTTTTATTCCCTTAACTAAGTGAGCCACAACAGGTCAACGTTTTTAAAATATAAAACGTTTGATTTCTATACAGTCATGATTGGGTTTACATTCTACAGTAACAACAAAAATAACTAGTTGTAGCACAGTGCTATAACATCTTTCCATATTATATTTTGATTGTACGTGCCGCTAATCTGGTATCCATGCTAGCATTGCCACCTGCAGATAATATTATAGAGCCATCTCACATTATAACTAATATTGTAATTTATTTTAATATCAATTTTGTAATAGTTGTGCGTCGGAATTAATTCAACCAACGAATTATTGTAGACATTCGTTTGATAGATATTTTTATCTGCATAATCGTACGCACAAGCGTTAGTACAACCGCGAGCAGCGTTCGACTGATTTTAAATTTATACAAAGTGAACCTAATGAAAATGTACAGCAGCTATTTAATTTCTTATAAGTGTAAGTTACATATTGAAAAGTACGTTGGTTTCATTAACCAAATCGCTTGCATTTAAGCTTTGTTAAGATGTAAAATCGATGTTTATGTTCAATCCTATGAATATTAGAAACCATAACTTGTGTCAGTAAACGATTATATGTTACTTGTATTTTCTTGTTGTCGAGTTTTATGTCCGTTAAGTATCTACAGATTGCGTGAGAAATTTCCTAGATTGATTTTGCGGGAGGCGTACAGTTCCGATTTAGGTGGCGCTCTCCAAGACTCTTGTTCACCGTGTTGACTTTAGGTTATTTATATCTCCTCCCGCTCACCGACCAGAGTCTAGTCATGGTAAAATACGGTTACTCCTGCGGCTAACGGCGTGTGCTTGGATTTTAAATCTATTTGCAGATTCAAATTCTGCATAAAATTCTAGACTAAGTTGATGTGTCGTATGTCTAAAAAATTTATAAGGACAGTTAGAAATCGCTATCAGCAAAAAAATCTTAAAATGAGGGTAGCTCCCTGGGGGATGATGCAATATAAAAAATTCCTAGAAATTCGGGTAGCTAAAAAAATCTAATTTTTATTAATACCAAACAAGATAGGTTTATCTCGAAAGATGCAATGGCTAGTCGAAGAAAACTATTTGTAAGGTTATAGAGCAAAGAGCAAAATTTAGAGGTTTAGGACTTTAAAAGGCTATAACTTTGTAGTGGGTAGTCTGATTTTAAATGTTTGCGGATTCGGATTCTCCGTAAAATTTTAGACTAATTTGATATATTGCATGGTTAAGAAAATTTATAAGGATGGTCAGAAATCGCTACCAGCAAAAAATCTTAAAATGAGGGTAGCTCCCTGGGGGATGATGCAATCTAAGAAATTCCTAGAGATACGAGTAACCGAGAAAAATCTAATATTAATTGATACCAAACAAGATAGGTTTATCTCGAAAAATGCAATGGCTAGCCGAAGAAAACTATTTGGTTCAGATGTGAGAGCAAATGAGGATGCTAAGATGAAAATGCAAGATATATTTAACTCGAAAAATGAAAAATGGTTAGTCGAAAAAAACTATTTGGTCCTTATGAGTGTGGAAATGAGGGATTCTCCTCATTTCCACCTTATGGGAATTTACATGTAAATTGGTCCAGATGAGAGTGGAAATGAGGGATTCTGGTGGAAATGAGGCGGCAGGACCCTACAAAACCCTCTACTGTCCCTTCTCGGAGACGCGAATGGGGTACTATTTTGCCTCGGAAATCTTATGCTCCAAAGAATGCCATCGATTTTTTAAATGATTTCAGTACGCTGTGTACTTGTGAGGTAATGTGGAGGTTTCTCGTTGCCTTCCATATCTCAGTAGTGTGTTTTAAAATACCACTCGACTCATATGGCTTCTGCTACTTTGAGTACTAAAAAGGCTGCTGCACTCTTTCAGGAAGCGACTCCGGGGCGTAGTTGATATGTGTATGACTACTATGCCCGAAGTCACGGATTCGAATTCCGACACGGTCCGCTTGAAAAATGTTGGACGAGCACTTTTCACAAAAATACGCTCACGTTCGTACGAGAAGTAAAATGTAAGTTCCATGTGTGAGTGTTGTCACGCATGTTAAAGATCCATACCTCGCTTGGAACAGTAAGGGTTTGGCAAAATTCAAAATTTCCAGTTAAAAAAACTCGCTTCCCGGCCAATGTTGTACCTTCGTGTGGAGTATTAGAAAATTATATGTAGTGCCCTGTTTCAGGGACCTGTCTAAGTCTGGTTCCTCGCTAAAGACCTTGCTAATTTGATTAAACCTATATTTCGGCTCTTTAACTCATCAAAACACCCAAACCATTCTACCCGTTCTAGTATTCTATAACTTCCTCAAGGTGCAGGTCCATTCAGAACGGGTTTTACTAATATTGCGCTAAGTTTTCTAAATAGATTAATTGTCGCATACAGAAAAATCAATGCTGCACATTGGTCTTTAAACTTTTACAGACAACAAGATACTTTTGGGTTTTAACTAATATATCTTTTGAATGCCAAGGGAATAATTAGGTACTAGAAAACAGAATATCTTCTTAGTTTTAGTTTATATTTCTATAGAATGCGAAAATAATATTTGGATACTAGAACTGGATGAAAAATATATCTGTGATTTTGTTTTTATACAAAAACAGAATTGTCAAAGTTTTATTTGTTTTGTGCATTTCACTACTGAATTACCTGTTCTAAAAGAATAATATCATCTTATTATTTAAAAGTCACCATATCTTAAAAAACTTCTGAATCAAGTATTATCAATGTGGCCTGTTCGATCACCACGCAGAAGTGCAATATCAATAAATCTAGCGTAATTTTTTCTTTCAACTCGAAATACCTTTTCATGCACTTTACTAATTAATAAAGAATTCCTTAGAAAGAGCGCTTTTTCGATACGTTCGGTTTGAATAGCAATTGCTTCCACACTCAGAGGTACCAAAAACGTTTCGCCAAAAAACATTTGCAGTTTACGGATTTCGTCTACCTTGTTTGCAATACAGACCTGATTAAGCTTTTCAGTTACAGTGTTACACCAAACATTTGCAATTCTAGCAACACCGTTTAGGGATTAAGAAGTACTAAACTAAATTGGTTTACCAAAACCCATTTTATCAAAATCGAGATTTATCAAAACCGTCAATAAAAAAATACAATCTCTGGTAACTCCTTTTAGTTGAATCAATTTCAATTTTTTGCTATAGTTGGATGGTATACCGATTCTAAATTCAGCTTTACTAGAACGGCTTCAGAGTTTCTTTTCAATACCGGTATGCCAACGAATGTATCAGATGCGGTTTTACGTAAACCAATTTAACAACACCTGTATGCGAGTTGTGTATCCCCCAATTGATATATGTATAAAGAAATAGAATAATTAGGAAACTATTAGAAAGTGTTAAGAATACGCCAAGTGAAGTGCAACATTGTAACACAAGGACAATTTGTAAAGTTTATTAACGTTCATGAGAACGGATGCGCTACTTTGTATCGCAGACGATAGTGACACTGCAGATGTCAGGTTATAGGCGGTCACCGACGGTCAGGTACCGAGATTAGTTAGAATTAACATCGCAACAATGTAATTACGAATAGAGTTAAGAATAAGCAGACATGAGAGCTGCAAGTTCCCACAGCCATGTGAGGGGGTAGGGATATTATAAAAAGCCCGGGAGCCCCAGTCGACGTCAGTTAGTCAAGTGATCAGCTTTTACATTGCAGTCTACTTGCTACTCAAAATAGTACCTTTATCAATTAATTTCGATTTAAGTAAAGTATAATTGTAACTTGTCAAAATTCCATATTTAATTTCTGTGTAATAAAATAAATTAGTTAAAAAGTTTGGAAATGGTTTTTTAAAAAGGTCGCTCCCAAGCCACGAACCTTAACTTGCGTTAGTAAACAATGCCGTGGACTTACGAAATGTGGTTTGTCGATTATAGTAAAAACTGTTTTTACTCCTAGCTATAAACTATATGTAGATACTTCAAAGTGCCTTCTCTTTGTTAAAGTTTAAAGTAGATTAACCTTTATTTTCCTAGTGGAAGTATCAAAGACTGTTGTTGAGTTAATCAAGTTATTTCATAGTTACTTCTATAGAAGGTGAGAAGACTTAAGCAAACAGCAATACTTCGTAAGATACTCACATATTGCACAGTTTGAGATCAAATTGTGCGCATTGGTGTATTAGAGCAAACTATATTGGTAAATTTTTATTAAAAACTCGTTGAAAAATTTGTTAAAGCTAAGTATTTTGGTAGCAATCCCGTATTATCATTTATAACATCACCTTTTTCCTCTAGCGCCCAAATAGAAAAGTTTGTAGACAGTTAGCTTGAAACGTATCTGTAACTGTACCAATTTCCCGCTTATATTGTTAAAGTTTGATCTGGAAATAGTTATATTGTTTATTTGTGTGAAGTTAGCGATGACTTTTCCCAGCGATAACTTTTGTAAGACTGACATGCATAAGATGACGTGAAGAAGGAATCAGCGGAAAGGCATCGCTGAACTGTCAAATTATAAATTACGCTCTAACTAAACGAACACAATGCACACTGCATCAATATATTTAAAATATATTTAACAATTGTAAGTAATTAATAAAAGAGATTCTTTACAACCTTAGAATAATTTTAATATCACACCTAAGTAGTCATACCCCATAGTCAGGAATAAGAGTAGTTTTGATAGCATAAAATGAGCAAAATATTCTTATTTCCTTTTTTTCTTAATTTTGGCAAAGTTCTTAAAAGTGCAAACGATCGCTATAAATTGATCATATTAAACACCACCGAAGGCATCCAAATACAAATTTTCAAGCCCGTATCGAGGGAGGAAAATAGTTTTGAGTACATAAAATGAGCAAAATATTCTTATTTCCTTTTTTTCTTAATTTTGGCAAAGTTCTTAAAAGTGCAAACGATCGCTATAAATTGATCATATTAAACACCACCGAAGGCATCCAAATACAAATTTACAAGCCCGTATCGAAGGAGAAAAATAGTTTTGAGCACATAAAATAAGCAAAATATTCTTATTTTCTTTTTTTTAAATTTTGGCAAAGTTCTTAAAGTGCAAACGATCGCTACAAATTGATCATATTAAGCACCTCCGAAGGCATCCAAATACAAATTTTCAAGCCCGTATCGAGGGAGGAAAATAGTTTTGAGCACATAAAATGAGCAAAATATTCTTATTTCCTTTTTTCTTAATTTTGGCGAAGTTCTTAAAGTGCAAACCATCGCTGTAAATTGGTCATATTAAACACCACCAGATGCATATAAATGCATATATAGTTTTGATATGCATAATTAGTTTCGTGTAATACTGTACTTAACAACCAATTTTTGTTTTTTTTATCCTGAGGAGGAAAACCCATTTTGATTCAGACTACCTCTTTGGTAGTGCCGGACTTACACCGATTAAAAAACCTTCTCTGTTGTTGCATTCATTTCATTGTTGTTGTTTCTGTTTATAGAAATGAAAGTACTTCATGGTGATTATTTTTATGAATCAACTTTAAAAGGGAGGGTGTAACGTTGCGGTTAGGCTTAAGCAACCATTGGCTACCAAGATGCCTAAAACGCCGCTGTTCACTGATTGTTGAGTTATTTGTATTTATTATGGTCGGGTGGAATTAAGGTTATGTTATAGGGCAACTTTTATTCAATCGTTTTTTTGTACCTCGCGAGCTGCTAAAAAGAAGCATAATTTATTGGCACGGTTAGGCTTAAGCAACCATTGGCTACCAAGATGCCTAATGTGCGTGTGTCCATTGATTGATGTATTGTATCTGTTTACAATGTTCGGGTGTAAATGAAGTTGTGTCGTGGTAAGGCATAATCAATCGATTGTTTATATGTTGAGCGCAGGTGAAGGACGAAGTGTAATAAAGCAATTGAGTTATGCTATTATACATAGACATAGTGTCCAACATCATATTGTAGTTATCGAACGTCAAAGTGTTGTACACATAATGGACATTTGTAAGTTCCCATTTGTAATCCGTACTCAATAAAGCACACAACGTGGAAGGACTTCTTGCACAAGCAACACGTAGTAGTTTCATTTGTAGTAGTTGCATTTCCACATATATAACAAATTCGTTTTATGCATTTAGATTTTTCCAGAATTTGCGTTCTTATGTTTATTCTCATTTGTTCCCATGTGTTCTGCGGCGGGTGCGATAAAGGTAAACATTTTAACAATTGTTGAAAATAATAGATTACGAATAAGCCGCAATTAAAGGCATCTTTTTGTCTAATATGAGGAATTGCCTTTATTTTCTTTATATTAGCTAATTTCCAGTGATTCCTTGCTTTTAAAAATTGTAATAAGTTGTGGTAATATCTCTTCATTTCAGAAGTGACAACTCCGTCCTCAACAGAATTCAGAGAATTCAACCAAATAAATGATCCGTGAGGAAAATTTATTATCCCCAAACACCAGTGATTTTGTGATTGGTTTACCGGGAGTATCACAATTTTATCGTAATCCAGTTGCACATCAAAATCGTCTAGAAATTGTCCTTCAAAGATAACAGTTGCTTTAGAACAAGAAATTATTTGAAATCTGTTCGGATCGTTTTCCATTTGCAACACGGTATCTATAACATCGCCGGTCAGCTAATTTTTCGAAAGTAAACTGTCGAAGTCTGTTTTATAAAATTGCTGGAAGTCTTTAACTGTAATATCAAAAATTCCAATCGTGTAATCCAAGTGTTTACCTTTTTTGTCAAACAATTCTTTATAGTACATAGGATCCTTCACTAAACCATTGTCATACCAGGAAAGTGTTCCAATTTCGCTTTGGTGGAGCATAATACGTAGTGCTGATTGGATATCCCAAAAACGCTTTTTTACAACATCTTCGTTATTATCACGCAGGTCGACAAGTTGGGGTAGTATATAGTATAAATAAAAAGGTGTCAGTTTCAATTCCATGTCAGCCCAAAATTTTCGTTCTCTCTTGATTTGTATCACACTAACTCCTCTAAACGTATATATTACTAGATCGCACCAGTCTCTTTCTGTAATTTCTAATTGCCCCTGAACTTGATAAAAATATTTATGTTTCCGCTTTATGGTTCCATCCTTATTTAAAAAGTCGATCTTTCCAGATTTAATTGCTTTTTTTGGTTCCAGATGTCTCACTTTAAAACGACATTTGATTTCGATTAAACCGTAGCTTCCGATAAGACCGTCTGGAGAACTAGCCATAAACGGTGTTCTTTTATGTATAATTAGTCCACACCTCTGTACAGTACTATGTGGATTTAAACTTTGATAAGCTTTTATTGCTTCAATTTCAAATTTCGCACTATGTCGAATTGGCGGCAAACTACTGATAGATGGCGGAGTTAAAATTCGATATGTAAGTTTTTCTAAAGATTGTTCGGTCATCGCTTTGGCAACGTCCCCAAAATTTGAAGATGTTAACCGCTTCGCTCGTTCCACAAACCATTGAGAATTTCGAGCTTGTCCAGAAGTTAGTTTTTCAATGTTTAATATATCTCGATTTTGTAAATTGAACAAATACAAGGAACATTTTTGCTGTAAATTATTGCAAGGTAAATCCGTTTTATTATTTAAAAATGTTTTGTTGTTGCATTCCATACAAATAAACTTTCCCGAAAATGTTCTTTCCGCATTGGGCGTTATACAAAGCTGGTGAGACCATCCATCGCAGTTGTCGCATTGGACCCAATCGGAACCATTTTCTTCTGGTGAATTACAGTACGCGCATATGTATACCTTGGAACTGCTACCAACATCCATAAAGTTGCTCTGCTGCTCAATTACGTCAGTTACTCTACCCACTTTTGCAGTTTGTAGTGATTTCTCGAAACCTTGTGCAATGTCCAAAGCTTTCCTAATCTTACATTGCTGAAAATAACTTGGCAGGGTAGTTTTTTTGGTTTTTTTTCCATGTTTCTTGGCTTAGCACTCCGGTGACGCTCACGTCAGGCGAAATGCTCATCAGCGGGTCAATTTTATCGCATCGGCTTGCTAGTCGTTTTTTTAAATATTCCTTGTGCCTAGCAATTACATGTCTTCTTATTTTTCTTAATACACGGCTACATTTTTAATTTGTTTGTCCGCCTAATATTGAGTTTTTAACAATAGCAAAAAATCGCTCTATTGGCTGATTATTTGTTCTTTGACCGCATGTCAATTTTGATGCCCACAATGGAAGGAAAACTAAATATTTTTTTAAAACAATATCCATAAATTCAGGACAGTAAAACTTATTTAGTTTGCCATTAGTACAGTCTTGATTATATCTATCTGATGCTAGTATAGATTCAAAATATTTGTAAAAAGAACTGCCACTCACTAATCCCTTTTTTCTGTGGTAAGTATCCAAAGTTATGTTTTCAACATATACGTATTTGGCGTATAGGGTTTTGTTTTCATCTGAATTGACACAATGTCGTAGCAGTTCAGTTAGCTTTTTATCGACTTCAAGGGAAATATATTCCGATGAAAGAACAACATTAAGACCTTTATTCCATAGATCAAACATTGTAATGGTGTTAAAACTAAAACACGAAGCAAAAATTACTTTTAAAAGCTTACGGGTTGATAAATCAATGAAATTGCCGTCAATGTCGTCACATATTATTTTGAAAAAATGCGTACTGCAAATACAGGGTGAATGGTATCGTTCGTGCAAAAATGAAATGGGAGATAGTACACTTATGTTGCAACAAAAAATGTTAATATGACCCCTGTCCTATCTCGATTGGTTTAGAAGATACGGTTTTTTTTAGTCTGTTTCTTAATAACGCGACTTCTTGCAGTAAAAATTAAATTTCTCGGCTTCTGTTGCAAATAACTAGATAAACAATCCGATTTTCATAAACTACATTAAATTTCCTATAAAAAACAACTATTTTAATTATTTTAATTTTAAAAGAAACATTTATTATAAAGCATTAAAAGGTAAAAAATTACAAACGAAATTTTTTTAACAAAGTTTAAAGTAATATTACAGCGAAATTATTTTATCTACAAATGAGCAAATGTCACAAAAACAACCTCACTTCATAAGGTTTCCAGCAGTGCGAAACACTTTCTATTTGATTTTTAATTTATCAAGTATGGAAATATGGAAACAAATAATTTGTTTCCACTTCGCATTAAAATTCGCCCACTGCCTTGATTATCTAATGATCCCACAACGTTTTTCCGGTATTACGGAGGCAATAATTTGATAAATTAAATTTTATTTGTATTGTTCAAAATGCTGACCACCGCACCTGATACAGGTTCTTGCTCTTTTCCGCATACCTACTACGGTCACGCTCATAGATAGCTTCTCTCTTAAGAGTTGACATCCATTTTCGAGCGTTTGTCTCAAATTTTCCAAACTGACTAGCTCCGTGCTGTATACGTATTCTTTTAAAAAGTCCCATACAAAGTAATCCATGGGATTCAAGTCAGGCGATTTTGCTGGCCACGAAATTGGTCCTCCTCTACCAATCCACCTTGCGTACTGTTCATTTAAAAACTGGCGGACACCACGTGTGTAATGAGGAGGAGCCCCGTCATGTTTAAAAATAATATCTCTACGAACTTCTAAAGGGACATCTTCCAACAAAATAGGGGTAGTTGATTTTGAAGAAAGTCCAAATACACTTTTCCATTGAGGTTTCTTTCGAAAATATAGGGGCCAATAAGGGAGTTTCCTATCACAGCCGCCCACATATTTAGGCTGAATCTGCGTTGGAACGATTTCTGTCTTATTGCATGAGCGTTTTCATCGGCATAATAGTGGTAATTGTGGAGATTTAGAACGCCAGCGTGCGTAAAAAGGGACTCATCAGACCACAGTATTTTTCGAAAGAAATGGCGCTCCTCAATATCCCGTGCTAATAACCAACGGTAGAACATATACCTTCGTTGGAAATCTTCGCCTCCGCCTTCCAGAGCTTGAACAGGTGTAAAGTGAAAAGGACGAATATTATTCTTGTGCAGAACATCTACTACTTTCTATTGCTAACCTACAACCTCTCTTGCAATGTGACGTGTAGAAGTTGTAGGGTCTTGTTCCACTCGATCCAAGACAACCGCGTCAATTTCTACGTCCAGATCTTGCCCCCTTTCATTAGGTACTTGAAATGCTCCTCCATCAAGGAGCCATTGGTGCGTTCTTGCAAACACGTTGCGACTGGGAATCGGACCATTTGGGAACCGACGTTGATATTCCTCCCGTGCTCTTTTAGCATTACCATTACAAAAACTATAAATGAAATGCATATCTGCATATTCTCTATTGCTATAACGAGCAGGCATCTTAGATATCAAAATTTATACGAATACAACTGTCTAATTAGTGACAATGCTTCACACTGTCAATGTGACAACTACATGCTATGAACGTATCTGTGCTCTTAAAATTACTGTACATTTTGTTTTCAATTTGCACTGCCTTGATTATCTTATAATCGAACAAGGTTTTTCCGGCATTACGAAGGCAATAATTTAATAAATTAAAATCAAATAGAAAGGGTTTCGCACTGCTGGAAACCTTATGAAGTGGGGTTGTTTTTGTGACATTTGCTCATTTGTAGAGAAAATAATTTCGCTGTAATATTACTTGAAACTTTGTTAAAAAATTTCCTTTATAATTTTTTACCTTTTAATGCTTTATAATAAATGTTTCTTTTAAAATTAAAAAAATCGAAATAGTTGTTTTTTATAGGAAATTTAATGTAGTTTATGAAAATCGAATTGTTTATCTAGTTATTTGCAGCAGAAGCCAAGAAATTTAACTTTCACTGCAAGAAGTCGCGTTATTAAGAAACAGACTAAAAAAAACCATATCT
This sequence comes from Platerodrilus igneus, assembly GCA_036346225.1. Classification (NCBI taxonomy): domain Eukaryota; kingdom Metazoa; phylum Arthropoda; class Insecta; order Coleoptera; family Lycidae; genus Platerodrilus; species Platerodrilus igneus. Next base: position 445,099 of record JARFIW010000958.1, read on the forward strand.
CCTAAACCAATCAAGATAGGACAGGGGTCATATTAACAATTTTTGTTGCAAATTAAGTGTACTATCCCCCATTTCATTTTTGCACGAACGATACCATTCACTCTGTATATACTTTAATCAAGTTGTGAAAGGAAATCTCTTCGTTCCTATATATAAGTGCAAACATGATTTCCAAATAGTTTGGAAGCGTGTTGTGATTCCACGATTCGCAAACAGCATTTATTAGCGCAAAACTAAAATCTACAGTAACACTTAAAAAACACGGGCCATTTTTTAACCGTTTGAATGACATAAAACTTGAAATATCCTAGCCATACCCCAATTGTACCGGCAAAATGGGATGTATTTATCATTTCCAATATTGGGATGACTCTTCTGTTGAGTTTGAGTTGTACTAGACCGCAGTAATAGTATACAACATTTGAATTGATATGTGGTTTTCTAACAATTTTACCTGTTGCGTCCAAATGAACAAATAGATCAGGGTCTTCTTTAACAGCCTTTAAAAGTATCTGTAATTGTTCTTTGCTAAATACATAAGTAAACATTGGGCAACCAGTTAATTGAATATATTCAGGATGTTCTCTACCCATTTCGATCATATCAACAATGTCATTTTCATGCCGGTCGTTCTTAGCTTTTTGTTCAGAAGCAATTTTTCTAGTTGTTGCATCTGATTTTAAATTACCTAAATTGCCTCGCTTTGCTCTATCCATATTTAATTTATTCAACCGTTCATCTTGAAATTGCAAAGGCTTGTTATTTTGCAGTTCTTGCATTAATTTTTTCCTTTCTATGCCTCGTACGTGGCTTGTCATTTGCCTCGTATTGTGATAGTTAAGCGATGAACTAAATACCATAAGCCGATGGTCAAAGTTCTGGTGTTCAAATTTTGACATGTTGCAAATAATTATTTGAATTTTTTGCAGCCAACTTGAGCACATTTTCCGTAAATTACAAATTCGTCTGTTCGTTTTGCAAATCTTTTGCTGTGGAAATTAAGAAGGCAAGTATTATTTATGGAAACAAATTTATTTTTTATAATTACATAATAATTTCTGGAAATCAACGTATATCCGTTAAACATTTTTTGCATTTCCTCCGATGATAAGGTTGTTTCTCCTTCCTTATATGTGCAAGCGTTATATGGGACTTCCGGGACTGCATCAGAAAAAAATGTCGTTTCTTGAATTTTAGGGCAGAGTTACTTTAAAATCAAAATTTTGACATCTATGGGTTCTATGCTAATTTGTTCTACATCGCTCGAAATATTTTTTTGCTCGAGAGTTGTTCCGATGAAAGATAATATTTTTTCTTCAAACCCTGAAGAATTGGTAGATTTAGTGTTTTCTTGTACTTGTGATGTTGTTGAACCGATTGAACCATTTTCAACCATAGTTGATGTAGCAAAGTTCTTTTGTAAATTAATGCCGTTAACTTGGTTCCATTCTTCAAATGAAAAAGATATTTGACCCTGTTGTTGATTGTAGTCCGAAGCTACATTTTTAAATTCTTTATGAATATCAAACTGGTGAAAGTTTTTATTATTCGACGTTAGAGTCTTAAAAAGGTCAATATTCGATCATGTATGTAGCAACAAGTTCTTTTCAATACAAGTGGTAATTGGAACGTCGTTTGTAAGTCCATCTGAAAAACGACTAGTCTGACTTGGATTGCATAATTTCTCAACGTTACGGTGGATTATCCTTAAAATAACAGATGGCGACTTCGTGCGAACTTTATAAGTATTTTTTATAGACTCGTAACATTTCAAAAATAAACGATCGTCTTTACGTAAAGCGGTTACATATTTACTGTCTGCGCTGGGGTTCTCTTCAAAAATTAATTTCAATACTTTTTCAGCAATACCGTAATTAGAGAGAACCATATTAAAAAGATGTGAGAGTAAAAAGTAGTTTGATAATATTCAATCCGAAATCTAGATACTAGATTTAGTCTAGATGAAGTAAAAATACCTATCAAGTTATAGTTATTTATGAATTTATACTTAAAATCATAATATATGTAACACAATCTAAAAAGCTACTTACTTAAAATAAATAGTTTATGCAATAAAATAATTATGAATATGGAATAATACCTGACGTGGTCCAACTTATCTTTTTTTTAACAGCGAAAACTGAAAAACTATCTAAATGACAGCGATCCACTCAAGTACTACTTGACTACTTCAACTTGTTAAGGTAGAGTAAATACTAAACAGAGAGGGATGTTTTATGTGTCTATTGGTGTATTAATTACAAATAACTAGGTGTAGTATAAAACAAAAACATCTGCAGCGATAGTGCGGTCTAGTTTTATTTAACATACGGATAAAACATCTAAAGGCTGCTTTTGTAGTAGTTGCGGCCGCTTTTGACTTTATGTATTCCTTTTACCGACACATATATCGCGGTCGCTCGTTGAACAAAATGCACCTGTTGTCATTGCCTTTGCAGTTGAAAGCCGAATAAAAACACAATTAATATTTTGTATAAATTTTGCAGCTGGAACATACAAAAGGGGAAACTTTTACAAGTGGCATAGACTGACGTTTCTTTGCATAAATTCTGGATAACGTCGTATTCCTTATATGATTACATAGAATTTAGGTAGACGTCATTTAGAACCTTTTTTTTCTTTTACATTAAATGTTTCTTGTTACATCCTTTTAGAGCACCGATAACAAATTGTAGCGTAGTTAGGGGTTCAGCAACATTGCTTAATTTTATCTGCATTTAATATTAATGTATTCCGTATGGAGATTACTATCGCATGCGTATGCACTTAATCGAACTGCATTAACTGTCGCAACATATAGACTACGGGCCGAATTCTTAGTGGACGCTTAAACCACACTCATACTTACGTGACGTTCCATCTCAACTTTTTCAGGATACCAAAAGTTGATGTGGAAACATCACTTAAGTATGAGTGTTGCTTAAGTATCCTCTAAGAATTCGGTCCCACGTCTTGCAACAGCGACACTCTTTAATTCTATTATAAATTTTTGGTTCTGAAAAGAACCGATGTTTGGTGCAACCAAGCGTGGTACAAATCTCATCCTAGGACAAGCAGTTTTAGACGGAAGTTAAAACGCAACGTCGTATCTCCTTACGAATTAACGTCAGCCCGCGAATGTTTGGATGGAGTAAATCTCGCTCAAAAAGAGAGTACACTGAAACATTTCTACATTCAAACACGCGCTGAACGTCAGCTAATTTTGCAACTCCTGGTAGGCACAGAAACCGGACCTGTCTGTTGATATCTGCTGCTATAGAGTTCTCCCGATGAGTCCGTAACACAGGAAGTATAGTGCACAAGATTATGCGGGCAGCCCCATAGCGGCGTACATCACGAATCAACCAAGCCAGGTTTCTGCGGAAGACAGAGCCTTCGTAGGTACGATCATGGTTGTTGTTGGTCCCAACCATGATTATAATTACACGTCCGGTGATTTCAAAATTCCAAAAACTATTGCGGTTTCTGGAATTTCGCAACCGACGGCGTAATTGAACCACATTTTGACCTCCAACACAGAGTTAGCATAAGTCTTACCTTCGGGAGAACGTCGGAAACCCTATGCATAGTTTTCGTAAACATCCGTCTAAGAATACTATCTCCAAGATTAAAAGGCTCCATGATTATACGAAGTTGGTGTGAGCCAGGTACGACGGAGAATGATTACAACTGCCGAATTGTGCGAGTTTTAATGGTTATACACGTGCCGGAAACAGAACAACCGAATCAAAAGTTTGGGGATCATGTACCTTCATTAAATTAAACCTGCACTTCGAAATGTAATTTCTTTGTAATACTATTAATCTTATTTTATTCCAAAATTAGTTTCCTCCCTCGATATTTACGTTAAATTGTGAACTTAGATGCCCCTGGATGGGTTTCATTTGACTAATTTATAGCGGTCGTTTGCACTTTAAGAACTCCGCCAAAATTAAGAAAAAAGGAAATAAGAATATTTTGCTCATTTTATGTGCTCAAAACTATTTTCCTCCCTCGATACGGGCTTGAAAATTTGTATTTGGATGCCTTCGGAGGTGTTTAATATGACCAATTTATAGCGATCGTTTGCACTTTAAGAACCTTGCCAAAATTAAGAAAAAAAGTAAATAAGAATATTTTGCTCATTTTATGCTATCAAAACTACTCTTATTCCTGGCTATGGGATATGGCTACTTAGGTGTGATATTGAAATTATTCTAAGTTTGTAAAGAATCTCTTTTATTAATTACGTACAATTGTTAAATATATTTCAAACATATTGATGCAGTGTGCATTGTGTTCGTTTAGTTAGAGCGTAATTTATAATTTGACAGCTCAGCGATGCCTTTCCGCTGATTCTTTCTTCACGTCATCTTATGCATGTCAGTCTTACAAAAGTCATCGCTGGGAAAAGTCATCGCTAACTTCACACAAATATATTGTTTTTGCTGAGAGATTTTAGTATGTAACCATTTCTTTCAACTTACGATGTATAATGTGGTACATATTTTACTATAAGGCAATTAATAGTTTTAGGGCCTATCCGTATTACAAAATTAAATCACTCACCCAAGTCTTTCTTTGCACAACACGATAAATATTAGCCGAGCATTATAAGGTTTCCAGTTCAAGCTTGAAATAATAAGATCACGTACTCGCCAAGACATAATACATCGTGTAAGTGGTTATTGAAATGTATGGATCCTGTCTGTAACGCCAAGCAGATAGTTTATGTAAATGCGTGAAATAAGAGAAAATGGAAACGGCTGCCAATTTATATGGAAAGCACCCACTCCGAATGTACTGATCGATTAAGGGGTTACGCAAAGGATCATTTTGTCTATGTATGCTGAATGTAAAATGAATTATCTATTTTTCCCCGAAAATTGTATTTAGAATATGCCGTAGAGACATAAACCACATTCAACAAAGCCTCATATTCTGTAAGCTGATTAGCTTTAATAAAACCATTGTTTCCCAACAAACCTTTTCATGAGGTAGGTACGCAATTAACTGCAGGTTCACGTTCTAAACTCTGCAGAATTGAAAATGAAATTTAACCTTTATAAACTATCCCATAGAAAAAAACTTTTTTAACATTTAATATACGCTTCCAAAATTTATTATGATATGTGTAATAAAATTACCATAACAATTATCGCAAAATAAAATAACTTCGACTGACATATCTTCTAAAAATTACGCAAAATACATTTAAGAGTTTCATACAAAACTGTTCTAAAGACCAATCTGAAAAAATATTCCGAATATCTAAAAATTTAGGGTATTCAACTATAAATATATAACCACACTGTGACTTCTAAATGAATTTATTGGAGACATAATTTTAACCAAAAGAGTACGCTTTAAATCTTCCATAAGTTAGTTTTCTTTACAAAGGGTTTAGCCTTAAATAATGCTCACCATATCATTTTATCCAACTTGTAGCAATTGACAGAAACAGGATTTACGAAGTCGGACAATAAAGACAAATAGACAAATGTATAAATTTTCGGTTACGTTTCTAGCCAGCTTCAGTGTGATTTCCTTCAAAGTAGTTTCCTTTTGCTTCCACACACATAGTCTAACAGTTCTGCCACTGCTGGTAGCAATTAAAAATTGCTGTCACACAATGCAGGATTAAATGACACCTTATCGTGATTAAGAATCTAACTACAAGCAATGCCTGCACGGACACAAAGAACTAGTTTTCGAAGCTTTTCTACAATTTCTTTGTAGAAATTTAGATTACCGTTTTTCCAGTGTATACCCTCCCTCTATGAACAATGCACTTGAAATCGAAATAGAACACCAAGGTGCATTTACTTTTTCCAACGTACAAGCTTTTTTGAACACCATTGCTAATTTTGGCGTTCTCTTTCTGGATCATGTGGAAGTAACCAACTCTTATTATTAGTTATAGCACGACTGAATAAATGTTGGTAAATTTGTACTTATTGCAGTAGATGGGTCGCTACAACTTCTCGTGCATATCGCTATTGTTCTGTTTCATTTGTCGGGATCAGCTTCATACACATTTATCGTATGGTCAAACCTTCTGTTATTATTAGGCGAACAATTCCCTGATTCACATTCGCTTCTTGTGCATCCCTTAATCGTCGATCCGCTCGTATATTTCACTCACCCTGGTGAGGTTGACGTGTATACGTGAGGTTGTGCTCGTTCATTGCGTTCTTTGTCTATTAAATTTGTTTTGCCTAAACTAAACATATGACACAAAGAACATGAGCTTTTGAGATAGCCTCATTTCGCCAACGAGTTTAATGCAAAAATAAATTGCGTATCATTGTGCAATACTTTACAATTCCAGTTTCGTCACGAATGACAGAAACACCTTTTCACTTATTACACAGTTACTCAAGATGAACTTGTTGTGATGTGCCGCTAGAACTATTACTGAGCAAAGATACCCCGTCACATATGACGTGTCAAGGAAATCAGGAGCGTTGCCACATTTGACGCCAAAAAATCAGTATCATTATTTTATTGTTCGACTTGTATACAATACGTTCACTGAAATGACTTAGTTTGGCGGCATTGGTGTAGTAGTTTGGTGAGTGATTCTGTTTAGGTAAGGAAATATGTTTTCGTTCCAGAGCATGTCCGAGAGGGGTATGTCCCGTAGAATTGTCCTGTCCATTCCTAGGTCCTGTTGCAGTTCGGTGCAGTGGAACACCAGATGTTCCGGTGTTCCCACCTCACCACATGTGCAGTTGTTCTTGTCTTGGAAGTCGAAACGGTTCCTGTAGGTTGGATAAGGACCATGTCCCGTGAGAAAATGAATGAGCCCTTGTGAGGGGACTAAGTGGTGACAGTTTAGTCTGTCTCGGATGTTTGGGACTAGTGCGTATACCCTCCTCCCATTTGTGCTCTGGTTCCATCTATCTTGCCACTCGGTTAGTATTGTGTCCTGAATTTCATTTTTTATCCGAATTTCTGATGTTAGTTTTAGGATTTCCCGGACTTTTTCTGGTTCGTTGTTTTTTAACCAATATGTCGCTGCTCTCTTCCTGATATACAGATCAAGAGGTAGGACTCCTAATATTACATAGAGGGCGTCGTGTGATACGGTCCGGTATTCTACAGTAAGTCTTATTAGTGCCCCCCTTTGGGCACTGTTGACTTTTTGTTTGGGTTTTACTAGATGTAATCTGGTTGCTCAGGCGCTTGTTGCATGGCTTATTATTGCTGCAAGTACGCTGGATAAGTATAATCTTACACAGTTTAGGGGGATATTGTACGTACGTTGTGCAAGAGTTGCTATGCATTGCATAGCTTTACTGGCACCTGCAGTCACTGTGGCAATGTGTTTTTCGTAGTTCAGCTTTTCATCAAGGGTTAGCCCTAGGTATTTGGCCTCCCGTGTTTTTTGTATTCTGCCTTTGTTCAGTTTAATGATAGGGTTTTTTTCTAGAGAACCTTTAACTATCATATAAGTTGTTTTGTCATGTGCTATCGTCATCTTATTTGCGTTGCACTATTCTAGGGCTTTGTTCAATGCGGTGTCTGCATTGTGCTGTAGTTCATTTCTGGAACCTCCTTTCACCACTAACAAGATGTCGTCCGCATAAGCTGCTACGGACCTCACCTTATTTGCGGTTTCCAGCTGCTCCAATAGCTCCTCAGTCGCAATGTCCCAAAACATGGGACCGCAGACTGACCCCTGTGGGCATCTTTTGGTGATTGATTTTGTGATGTTTTTAGTACCAGACAGTGTTACAAATCTATCTTGGCAATAGCTTCTGAAGGTATGATGTAGTTGTTTTGGACATTGAATTTCGATTAGCCTATGGAACAGTGTTGGCCACCATAAGTTGTTGAAGACTCCTTCTATGTCTATCATGATTAGGGCCACATATTTTTTATTTAAAGTGGTTGCAGAGTTTATGGCTTTGTTTACGGCGTCTTCGGTTGATCGTCCTTGTCTAAATCCGTACTGCGCCGGGTGCATGCCTTTCGTCTTCCGATGTTCTTGCATTTTCGTACACAGTAGTCGCTCGAAAGTTTTTCCGAGCGAGTCTAGAAGGCAGATAAGACGATACGAACCTGGATTTTTCGGGTCTTTTTTCGGTCTTTAGAGAGTATGATTACGTCTGCTTGCTTCCAGCAGTTTGGAAACTTTGTTTGTCTTAAACATTCGTTGTACAGTTTAGTAAGTTTCGGTGTGAGTTTGGTGTCTAGTGGCTTTGTGATTTCTGCCGGGATCCTGTCTGGCCCAGGAGCTTTTTTGTTTTTACTTGATCGAATAGCGTGTCTAATCTCGTCCTCAGTGAAAGGTGTTACGTCGTCCTGTATTCTATTCCATAGTGTATTCCCATTCGCGTTTTGTTCGGTGACTCTTTGTCGTTTGCGTATTTGTTCTTGTGTGTCCTCTTCCCAGTTGTCATTAGGGAGGGGTGTATGCAGTAGTAATGTCGCGGTTTCAATCCAGTCCTTGGTTTCTGTTCTGTAGGGTTTGGTTAAAGTCGAGTATGTTGTTGGTGGTGCAATTTTTCCTGTTACTATCTTGTACGGTACCCCCCAAGCATCCGTCTGCAAATGTCTTTCGACGAAAGTGTCCCAAGGTTTTCGTTTCATGTTATAAAGTTCCTGTTCGTATGTCGCCTTGCGTTGTCTGTAGTTGGTCAGCTGAAAGGCCCTTTCTGCTGGTGTTAGGGCGGCCTGATAGCGTCTCCTTGCCTTGCGAGCTTTGATTTTCAGTATCTGGATTTCTGTGGTCCATTTTAGCGGTTTTTGTGACGCAGTTTGTCTTACTGTTTTTAATGTTTGTTTCGTAGTGTCTTTAATTGTTTTTGTTAGGGCTTGGGCGTAAGCGTGTACGCTGTCGTTGCGTTGGATATCAGGGAGCGGATTGAAGTTGTCCAGTAGTCTTTGTCAGTTGTCATTTTGTAAATTGTATTTTAGTCTTTTTTTGCCCGTTTCCGCATGTAATGGTGTTATCCTTGTTCATGTTAAAAGTTATAAGGTTGTGATCGCTTATTGTTAAGTTGTCGTGTATCTTCCAGTTTTGTATGTGGGGGTGCGCTAGTCCGTTTGCTATTGTGACGTCAATGTTACTCTCTGCTCCTGCCCGATGGTTTCTGTGGGTGGGTAGATTGAAGGGACAGTTCATCACTTCAAGCAGTAGCTCGTTGATCATGTCCTCTACCCTCTCCCCACGCGCATCAGTGTTGCTACAGTGCCACATTAGGGATTTTCCGTTTACATCTGCCATAAAAAGTGCGGGCTGGTTTGTGTATGTACGTGCAATGTTTTTAATGTTGGTGATGTATGGATCGGAGTCCAACCAAAATTGGAAGTATGTGTTGGTCAGTATCCAGTCGTGTATGTTTTGTCCGGATATTTCTAGACAGACGTTGTGTTCGTTCGTGTATCTTCGTATTGTGGTTGCTTGTATGTTAGGGTTGAATATTATAGTGGCTGTTATTCGTCTGTCTTCCTTACATATCTGTCTGACTGTCGTTGGCATTCCCGGTAATTTTCCGTTTTTGCAGTATGGTTCTTGTATGCAGATTATATCTAATTGTTGTGTTTGGGCCAGGTGTCTGATTTCCTGTGTTACGGTGGCGCTACGAATGGCGTTTTAATTGTGGTTTCCCTATGCGTCTCAGTTTGTGTTGTTCCGTTTCTCGTGTTTGCGGTCGGTACTGTTGTTTGGGATTGAGCGTCGATCCCAGCTGTCCGTGTTTCCAGTAGGTATGTCTTAGTTTGAATTCCTCGATAATTGTTGGTTGTATGTGTGTTATTTATCATGAGCTCTAAGATTTTGCTCACGTGACTTGTGAGGGAAATAGGTCTGTTGCTTTCTGGGTTGCTCGCGTCTTCCCCAGGTTTGCAAACAGGAATTGTTAATATATTTTGCCAGGTTTTGGGATATTGGTGAGAAGTCATATTTTGTTATAGAGTTCTAAGAGTTTCCCTTTTACTGATTGGAAAAGGTGGCAAATCATTGAAGGAGTTATCAGATTATCTCTTGGACTAGAGTCTTTAGATAATCGTATTGCCCTGGTTAGTTCCTCTATGGTAAAATGTTGATTGTATGGATGTTATATGCTGGTGAAAAACTGTATGGTGAGAGATTCGTATGCTTCTTTAATTGGTAGAAGCTTTAGGTTATAATTTTCGTAACTACTATAGTCTGCGAAAGTTTTTGCTAGAATATTGGAGTTTTCCTTTATGTTGAATACTGTTTTATTGTTAGTGTTAAGAAGTGCAATCTGATTGTGTTTACTTTTGTCTCTCATATTTTGGATTTTTTCCAAAGTTCTTGAGCAGGAATATCGGGTTTTAGGCCTGCTACATAGCTTTTTCACCACATCCACTTTGCTGCTCGAATGGCTCTACTGGCAATTAAGCGGGCTTTTTTGAACGCAATCCTGTTATCGGTGGTGCTATTTTTAATAACTCTTTGCAGGTTTTGCTTCTTTTCCTGGATAACAAGTCTAACCTCTCTAGACCACCATGGCACGCTTTTTCTTACCGGTTTTATTGATGTTGTGGGAATGGTTATTCTTGCGGCATTTGAAGTTTCTTGCTGATTTGTGAATATCTTCAGAAATTTTAAAGGTGTCGATTACTTCTGTAAAACAGTTCTGGTCTGTTTGTTTTAAATTAAATTTTTGTGGGTGCTGTTCTGTCATTTCTTTTGAGTATCCGGATAAAAGAATAGGGTAGCGATCACTTCCATAGGGGTCGTCGAGCACTTCCCACTTACAGTTTGTGTACAAGATTGAGAAGGAAATAGTAAGATCAATTGCCATCAGGCTTCCACCGCGTAGGTTTAGGTAAGTATTTCATCCTTTGTTCATTATTACGGCGTCGTTATTTATTAAAAACTCTTCAACCATCTTACCCCTGGGATCAGTTGGTTTTCAACCCCATAAGGGACTGTGGTCGTTGAAGTTTCCCATTAATATTTTTTCCCTGGTAGGTTACTATAAATGGTTTCTAAATCCGCGGTGTTTTAATCTAACTGTGGTAAGTAAATGTTACACACAATCATCTTAGCTGGTTGTAGTAGTTCAATTGCAAGGCTTCTTATATGGGTTACTACAGATAAATGGCAAAAAGCAATATCTTTCTTAATAAGGATTGCTCTCTCCACAAGCTCTCTCAGTAACTGGATCATCTAACCTTATGGTACTATATTGTCTGAGGGAAAAATGATTCTGTGGTTTTAGTCGGGTTTACTGTACGCAGACACAGATTGGTGAATATTTTGCTAATAAAATCTGCAGCTCTAGTACGTGGTAGACTAAACCATTGCAGTTCCACTGCATTGTTATTGGTGAGAATATTAAAATAATTAATGTATGTACAGAGTGTATTTATAAGCAAAAATATCACAGACAAAAAATGACGAAAAAAGAGGGAAGAAGTGTAAAGATAAAAGCTATAACTAATATCACAGAAATATATCAGAAAAACTTAAACAAAATTTTTCCTGAATTTACCCTTTGGCTAGCTCTTTATTTTTTGGTCTCTATTGGTAAGGTGCGGCCTTTATCTGACTCCAAGTGTATAGAACTCTGAGTAGGAGTGCAATTGTCCCTTTCCCTCTTGTCGCTAATGTCTATTGACAGCTTTGGGACGTATTTCTTAGTTTCAGGTTTACACCTGCTAGAGCAGAGTTTATCCGTCTTACAATTTTTTCCGGACGGAATACCGTCGCGGGTGGCTCTAACGGAGAGAGATTTCTCCACTATAGATTCAAATATCTCCGAAAGATGGGGTATTATTTCGGCCGCTATAACCTTTGCATCCAGTTGGTCTTTTAATGGTAGCAATAAAACTTGTGCATTTCTCGTACGTGGAAGTGGTATACGACCTACTTGTCTCCTTGCTTCAGAATAGCTTATTCTATTAATCGTTTTTATTTTTTGAATAGCAACTTCTTGTTTAAGCACTGAACATTCATTATATCAGGCAGAGTGTAGATATTCACAATTTACGCATTTAAGTGGTTCTTCGCATGCTACACCATCGTGGATTGGTTTTCCAGAGGCACATACCTGCTCTTTATTACACCTTAATGGTGTGTGTCCATACCTTTGGCATTTAAAGCACTGAATCGGAGTGGGAATGTATGGATGGACTGGTAACGAATAGAGTGCTACGTTTATTCTGCTGGGGAGAACAGGTAATTTAAATATTATTATATGGTTTGCAGTATCTTGTTGTATTCCACCTTTTCGTGTTCTTGTATGAGGTACGTCCGTGACTCCTTGTTCTGGTAGTTCTTCTATGATTTCCTCAACCGTACAATTCAGTAAATCGTGAGAAAATATTACTACTTTAGAATAGTTAATGGTGCTATGCGATGTAATTTCTATTTCAGCGCCTGGTAGGTCCTTGCACGAGCGTAGTATCATTGCCTGTCTAGTAAACGAGCACATTCACTCAGTAACCCTTTCTTGGTTTTTTTATAACTTTTACTTTTTTAACAATATTGAACACAGATCTAGAAATGCCAAAGGGACTAGTTTTAGAAAAATCCCTTTTCACTCTTTTGACAACTTTACCTGTGCCGTTGAGAATTAGCAGTAACATAATGTGTATCGTCGTCGCTTTCACCACCGGATACTACATTTCTCCTATATGCTGAATACTAAAACTCCCACCGGAGTCCATGGGGAGCCCACCGTAGCGGGCAAGAATTCTTTTTACCACAGGTTCTACCCTCCTGAGGTACTGAGTTTTTAGTTGTCGACATGTTACATATTTTATCCGTTATCGTATTGAATTAGGGCACAGATAAACACCACTAAGACATAGTTGTTAGGTATTACAACATCAGTGACCAGAGCCTCGTGAAGATGGCCTTTGTAGGGATATAAGAAGGCGGGGGAGAGAATAAGAGACAGGTTTGATTGTACCCAAATACACGTGGTTTGTGTTTTCGGGCGAGTCAAACCATAGGATATATTGAGGGTAGAGCTGTACTCTGTCACGTAAGGAAATGTGCCGGGGTAGAAAAACCTGAGGGAGTTAAAAAGGGTGTGCTGTACCCCAGTACACCTGGCTGGTGTACCAGGGCGAACATACCAGAATGAGTGAGAGAAAGGGTATTGTTGGGAAAGTAAGGAAATGTTAGCGGACAGCTGTGCTAGGATACCTCGGGTTTGTCATGCCTGTACTTGTTTGGGAACTAACAGGCCCCTGAGGGTATCTGTGGCAAAAGCTAAAAAGCAACGAACGTCATAGCGGTGCCGCAATCGAATGCTTGTAGGGCATCAGGTAATATTCTATGCTAACTAGCCTTATCTCAGGAGAGATATGTGCAATATTCCGTAACGCCAATACCTCCACCAGAATCGGACCGCATAAGGAAAGAGGAAAAATACTCGTTTAGATGAAAAGTCAAACAGAAAAAACTAACATTCCGCCCAAAAACAAACTGTTGCAAGAACAGAAGCACAGACGCACATAAGCACAAAATACAGTAAAAACCAAAGAAGCATTCAACAATCCCATGACATAACACTCAAACGAAACAAAAATCTGGCAGAAATTTAAGAAGTTCTACATGGAATATCAAAGATACTAACAATGATACTAAACGATATATAAACAAGCTATCAGATAAGACAAAGTAACAAAATGCAGAGCAACACTACCGTGGAATAACTACAACTACTGATCTATGCGGGAACGCCCACAACAGTAAGAATAAATACAAAAGAAGAACAACCAACAATAAGAAATACACAAAGGAAATAAGTAATACTACAATAGTAATACTGAAGACAAAAAATAAGTGATTTGAAAATAATATGAGAGGATGAATACAATACCTAAAAGAACAAATCTCAGAAAGGAAGCTAAAACTAGCGGGAGGGATTTCTAAACAACCATACATGAAAAGAGAAACTACCTTCAAGCCGCAACCAAAAAGTTAGCCCGTTTTAAAAGAATAACAAAAGAGAGAAACAGATCCAAACATTCAAGTAAAATATGAAAAAGTATTGGACACTAGACAATGCCTAAGTTACAATAAAGGATTCACCAAATACAGCAAACATCGAACTCCTTTGGAGCAACCTACGATCCAATCATGTTCAACACAATTAGGATGCACAATGGATTCAAGCCGAAATAAATAAATTGAACACAATAGAAGAAATGCAAACTATAGCTATCACATACGAATAAATCATTTAATCCATCAGTACATCATATACCTGAAATGCACCTGGAAACTACACAGTAGCAAACTTCCTGTTACATAAATTTGCAACAACACATTCCCATCTAGCAATATTATTCAAGAAATACTTCATCCATCCCAATGCACTCACGAAAGGAACAACATACCTCAAACGAAAACAACAACAGACACAGGTAGCTCAGCAAAATATAGCTAAACACCGTGTCTACTAACAATACACCAAATACTAGCAGCCATAAAGCACAAAAACTGGTCACGCATGCAAAAAAATAGAACAATGCACAAAGAACAAAAAGGATGCCCCAAAGGAGCACGGGATGCAAAGAACAACTAATAATAGATGCAGAAATAGCCAACCAAGCGAACTATGCATACATAGACTATCAAAAAGCATATAACGGCATACTACACCCACGGTTAATACATATGTCACAAATATACGAAGCTAGCCAAACACTAATCGGTTTTTTGGAAACTATAATGAAAAGCTAGTGCACCGTAGTAAACATAAAAACAAGTACAAGCTACACGAATACAAAGCAAATTCAAATAGAGAGAGACATATGTCTAGGAAATTCATTAGGTGCTTTCTGGTTGTCTGTAACAATCTCATTATCTAAGATGGTAAACAATACAAAAAACAGGAATATAAGATTACTGGACCACGCCTACACAAAATCACACGCCTTCTGTATAATTATTAGCGCAAACTAATAGGCTCAACATACCTATAAATAAACTACAATGGCGACAATAGGATCTAAATCCCGCCCTCCCAACATTTAGTGGCATAATATGAATGTAGGAGCAATGGTTATTATAAATGTTTTTTAATTTGCACATTTCTTTAGTACTAGATAAATATATCGGCGAAACTAGTATGAAAATGTTCTGCTACATCATAGTAGTATTGATGTAAAGGGAATAATAAATCCAATGCTGTTTAATACATATTTTTAGACAAAATATATACTAAAATGTTGGCACAAGATGTATGGTTAGTTGCCTGGAATTCATAAAAATATTTTCTCTGTAAATAACGTATATTAAAATTAAAACAGACAGAAATGTAATTTTAACATTAAACACTACATGCATAAAACTTACTTTCTAACAAAAGTTTATTATTTTTTTAGAAGGGCGTAATAAATAGCAAATAACTATTAAATCAAAGATAAAATTAAGCAATATAAAAAAGAATTCCTTATACAGCTTTGCGTGGTTACTTCTTTAATACAAAAATACTTTGCCCTTGTTGTTAGCTAATTTTCATAATTATTATTCAATCAGTTTTTCATTTATGCTTCAGTAAAAATAAATCAATTATCAGAAGAACTTCCAAAATTAACTAATGTAAATATAAATGCTCTACCTTGTTACGGTATTTCGCGTAAACACGAAAGAAAACAGTAAAAGTCAGTAAAGAAATCGTTTACGCCGAATACCGCAAGAAAACGGGGACAGGATGGTAGAATTCGTAGAGATGCATATTGTTGATCTGTGAGAATTCTGTTGATAGCGTATTATTGTAGGTTGTTTATCTTTAGTGAAAATTGTTATTGGATAACTGTAGTTGATTGTTAATCAATATGTATTAATTGTTTTATAATATTCTCCAATAGTAAGTTATTTTTAGTTATGTAAATTAAAAGCATTCATAAAATTTGAAGAAAATCAAAAATATCTCAGAAAGTAATGGATTTAGGTATAGGGAATGCTTAACAAAAATGAAAGGACACTTAATGAACTATCCATTGTAGCAATAAAATTGGTAGGGTGCCATTTAAAAAAAACTTTTAAAATTGCATTTTTCGAAACCTGACACACCCTGTATACTGGGAAGAAATTTTTAAAAAGTGATATTTACAAATATACTATGGTATATGGTAAAATTTTCTGCATCTTGAAAACTAACATAAGTTGTGTATTAGTGCTGTGGCAATGTATCTAATCAGGGTCATTTTTTCTAAAAACAGTTGAATATCTCAAAAACTAAAAGGAATAGACAGATACAATTTTATATCAAATTAAAGCTTTTTTTATGTGCTTTTCAAAAATTGTAATAATATATGGGGTGTTCCATTAAAAAAAATATAGGTTTAATATGTCCTGGAATAATGAAACACCCTGTATGCTTTCAAATATTTTTAAAATGTGCACTTTAGGCATGCCTAATATGCCTCCAAATTTGGTTTACGTAGCTTTTATAATAACGGAGTTATCGACCGTTGCCATTCTAAAACTTAACCTGTATATATATGTATATATATATATATATAATATATATATATATATATATATATATATATATATATATATATATAATATTGTCGTAGTATGAAACTTAGCTCTTAAAACCTTTTAACATCGCCAGTGTAAAAAAAATTAATTTTCAAAAATTTAAAAATTTCACAAGAATTTTCTTACCCGGATTCTGCTTTCTATAATTAATTTCTTTAGCAGATTCCCTGGCTAGCTCAGCTGTGTCTCTTTGCGGATACCTTAATTTACTATCATTCTCTTAACCATTCACACACCAATAAGATCACAAAATAATACAACAATCATACAATATTTATTTACAACTATTTACAGATAATAATTCATAGATATCTACAGTTCGGTGCTCTAGTTACACCTCAATATATGCTATCTTTGTAGAGTTCTTGTTTTAAAATTGTGATTTCAAACACATTTAATGCAACAGGAGTAAATGGGCCCCAAATAATACCTTATCTTTATTTATTACCGCACACTGGAGTATGGTGAGCTCATGATAACCCAGTTTATTAATGTATGCTTTCCACTTTGCATACTATTACTACAAACTTAATAAACCCATGTACTCTTAACAATTAAATTTAGATTCATCATGAAATTCAATAAGCTTTACGTACACCTTTTGTTTTATATTCAAAATACCATAATAATAGTCAGTTATACGTATCTTTTTCAACACGTTCAATAACCCAGAATAACCATCAAAGTTCACTCACACATCACAAATAATTTCAACAGTTTATAAAAAAAAACCAGCAAATTCAAATGAGTTACCTGGAAAAGCTTCAAGACTCCATCTCCGTTGAAGATGCTTTATCTTCCTGAACCCCACGGCTTCGTGATTATGCGCCCTGCTCCACCAGACATTTATAGATAAAAAATCAGTCTAAGCTGAGCTTCGTGCTATCAATTCCAGCATCCAAATCCATGTACATTACACTTGTTTATTATTGCATTATTAATTTACGGCTTGTTAAGGTATTCTAGGACCTCAGTTAATTTAACTCACTCGCCACTACTCGCGTTACTAACTATAAGGCCCCAAATAATCTAATACTATTTTACTGAATCTTACAAATTTTTAATACTCACAAACCTCGTCGTTAAGCGATGCGAAATTAAAGTGAGCCCTATTAATTTTTTTCCCCGTATTTATACAATAAAACCATGCCCCTTAGCCACACTTTACGTGAAATACTTAATTGAAAATAATATTTCCGCAAATTTTGTATAACCGTCTTAAAACTTCCAGAAATATTCCCTCGTCAACACGCTATATCATACCAACTATCGCGTCCACCTGTCGCGTGTTTGTCTGTTGTAAAACTATCTATTTCGACCAATGATACAGTTCATTGACGTCGCAAACTCCGCCTGTAATATCTTTATTTCTGTCTTATGCACATTTGATGTCGCGTTCTAACCTTGCTTGCGTTGTAGAAAATCGATATCGCTGCCCGCGTCTTATGGACTCCACATGGAGCGAATACGTGCGTACTCAATCGAATGCTTTTATACCCGTCTCATTCTGTAGCATATTATTGATTGTGCATCCCTTCTGCTCTTTAAGAAACTCTTGTTAGTGTTTATGCGAAACCACCAAAGGTTGAACAACATTTCCTTGAAGCTTGCCTTATTATGTTCACAAATAAGTACAAGTTGATCTTTCCAACATGCAGGTGTGCTTAATTAATGATCGTTTAAAATAACGTTTCTCGGAGCTTACGTTTTACGGTATTCTATATAACCGACGTCTGTTTGTTTGTTAAGAAAGCTTTTCGCCTTGGGATTATTGATTTTACATGCTCTGATGCGTTTTCTGACGTTATTACCCGTTAAATTAAAATAAACTAAATTAATTATGCGTTTCTATGGACTTATAAAACTGATCTTCTTTATGAACTTATTAATTTTTAATCCCTAATTATAAAATTATGTCAATACTTGTTAATTTAAATTAAATAAATGAAACAAATTTTGCGCGTAAATATTATGTACCTTTCTCTATACAGGGTGTTTAAAGTTGCAATGTTTACCCCCAAATTTAACCCTGTAAATCCACTACAATATATATATATATATATATATATATATATATATAAGCTATAAATACATGCTGAATTATGAAGTACACCTCCTCAAGAAATATTGTAACATTAAACTTA
This sequence comes from Platerodrilus igneus, assembly GCA_036346225.1. Lineage (NCBI taxonomy): Eukaryota > Metazoa > Arthropoda > Insecta > Coleoptera > Lycidae > Platerodrilus > Platerodrilus igneus. Next base: position 463,732 of record JARFIW010000958.1, read on the forward strand.
TATACCCTAACTTAAATTAATCAAGTGTCAACTATTTTAAATTTATAAGTTGTTTACGTTAAAAAGACAAAAGAAACGGTTAAAAACGGACTCTAACATAATACTTTGCTTAACTAACTTTTAATTTATAGAATGATTACATATCGTTCGAGTATTGTGCATGTAAGTTTTGTAACGTGGTGGTCCCACCCAATTTATTGGATAATCATAAGTAATAACAGCAAATGAAAAGTTTATTCTGCACAGCAGCATCGAAAATTACGAAAACAGATAACTGTACCTTGAGCTATAGGCTTTGTGTTGGTATCATATTAGGACTGGGAAAATGCGGCTGCATTTCTCCATTGGCTGGATGGGAGCACCACCTACTTAACCCATACTAGCACAGAAGGCGTTTTTAGTAACGCGACTTTGCAACATGCATCTTCGGTAAGAAGATGTTGTATTCAATATTCCTTTCAAAGCACGATCTTTGGCTGTCAAAGATATCGCCAAAGAATCAAGTGTGCAAAAGTTCCAGACCACAGCTACCGAAATACAAACTGTAACAGCTTGCCAACAAGCAAATAACGCATCTAACAAAGGATTGTTAGACAAAGGAAAATAATCTTGTTACTTTATAACATCTTAACAGCTGCAGAATAACAGTATACTTATAGATAATATACCCATTGTAAGCAGATGTAGGCAGGTGGTAAGTGACCCCGTTTTTTAGAAGAAAGCTGTGCATTTACATGCAGCTTTTAATTAAAATGTAGTCACGCAGGTGGTATTTTGTCTCCTATACTAATCTCTACTTTCTTTCTGTAAATTATCCATCTGGAGCATTCAAAGAGTGTGTGAAATGCGTCATCCTGGTCACAATCACAATACCAACGATCACTAGTTGTTTACGCCTTGCCTAATATAAATTAAAAGCATGCTCCTCTTATGTCTCGACTGCGATTTGTTACTCGCGCATCGCCAAAGGTGAGCGCTGATTACAACCAATAAGATAAGTAAGTCGACACAGCTCTCTCTTAGAACACAGTCCATTTTTAAATATCACATTCGCGCCGGTTTGTCGGCATTAATTATTAATTAATTAACAACGTGAGCACCTCTATTTCCCTTCCTTCACCAACCCTCTCCTGTCTAACCAATTATGTATTTAGTGGTGAGTGTAAAGTGATGATTGAACACGGGGTAAGTTTTTTATGCAACAACATTTTATTACACATTTAATTTTTGTTATTGTGAACCAGCCGTTCCGCTTAGGCGTGAACACTAGTCCCTTGCTTTTTAATTTTATGTGTGTTCCAAAGCATCCGTGACCGCTAGGAGCTTGAGTTATATAGTAGTTGACTTCACCGTGTTTTCGCTTATACCATGGTTCGATGTCTGGTACGAGTCGTGCTGTCCATCTCCCTTCATTTCAACCTTCCCAATGCTCCTGCCATTTACGTAGAGCGGTTTCCGCGTCGCAATTTTCTCCCGTTTCTTATCTATGCCCGGGTTCTCTACAATTCTTCTGTATACTAATGACCTTTTCCAGATCAGTATGTCGATTAGCATAATGGCAGCAATCATCGATAATGCCTCATTGGGCAAGGTGCGGTGGCACCACCCACTCTCCCCATCATTATCTTTTGGCAACTCAACAGTTCATTTCTGCACCTGTTCATCCTTAGGGCGTCCTCCCATATTGAGCATTCATATAGAAGTATAGACTGCATGGCCATACAAAGGACTTTCACCTAATGTTAGGCAGTATAGCTCTAAGAGCTTTCATGGTTCTTTTAGCTTTATATACATGCCGTCTTGCTAGGGCGCATCACTATTTCCTCCACTACCCCTCTTCTCACCTCCTCCACTACCAAATTAGTGTCCTCAGCTTTCTTACTTAAATTGAAAATAACTGCCTTGGTCTTTTCGACAGCCGTATTTAACTGATTTTTTCTTAGGCAACGCATCATAGAATTCATGGATGTTTCACCAGTGTCTGAAGTAGTTTCTGGCCTTTATGTAGTAACATGAGTGCTAATTCATCTGCATAACAGATTAGTTCCACTCTTTGAAGAACTTCAATTTTTATTAGGTCAACGAAAAATATGTTCCACAGAGTATTGATTTGATTACCTTCGTCAAGTATTGTGACACCCCTTGTATTCCAATTTTTCCACAATTAGTTTCCAAGAAGCAGTGTTAAAGGCGTCGCGGGCGTCAATGAGGATCAGCCCGCACCATCTTTTACCGGTTCTATCATTCTCCTTATACCAAGTCAATGGCTTAAACTGTTATCTTTTGCTTGACAAATCGGTTCTTGTCCCCCCCCCCTCTTGTAACCGACAGTAAATTAGGTTTTCCATTACCTTTCCCATAATGTTCAGTAAACAAATTGGCATAAACTTGGGTCATTCTCCCAAATACTGTCTGGGACTTTCTATTAGTGACAACTTGGCACATTTCCATTCCCCTGGAAAGCAATGGCTTCTTTTAAAGATAGTACTGATTTGTTTGTTTAACAACCATGTGCTTGCTATATAATAGGAGTAGAAGAAAAAGAAACACAAATATTAGATACAACACATCATAAAGTAAAGGGAGAATAAGGATCTGTTTAATACACTATGAGGATAAAAAAGCAGAGAGTGCGGGGCTTCCGTGTTATCAGGACCATGACAATGGGAGGGTGACACAGACGTATTAGAACTTTCCAAGAGCAGTGAACTGTAATGGTAGGGGTGCCAAAACTCTAGTGAAAAACACGAATGACCAAGAGAGAAAAATAACACAGGTGAACAAAATACCAACGTTTAATTGGTATAGTGGTACACTTTTATGAATAACTAATCGAACATACACCAAATAACAACAATTAATAATATCGCTTGTGGTCGTAATGTGGTTCGTTAAGAGTGTACAAATTTTATAGCACCCGGTATTGGAGCACTATTCAAATGTTCAGTACTATTTTAATTACAATAACTTTTAGACTAGTTCCAGTTCACCAACGTATTAATACTCCAATGGAGAGAGTTTATTCAATTAGCACTATAAAACACACCAAAGGAAACACACGTTGTTATGGTTTGAGATAATAACGACAAGAAATAATTTTGTAATCATTAATTAATTTAAGAATTATAACTGCACGATATTTATTATACCGCGAATGAATTTATATATTTCTAGGAACACTCATTTGCGTTAAAAATGAGTTAAAATTATTAAGCACACCGATCGCCTTGTTTGAAGTAAATGAGTAATTTTTATAATAGAAAATTATAGAAATTGTAAACAGCACCGCGACCTCTCTACTGTGCACAACCAACTTTTACTAACTGGTATAACAGAAATTAATTATGTAGTGATACGACCTCAACATAATTAGAAAAATCAGCATTATTATGACTAATAACGGATGCGGTTATTGAGAGACTGTTCAAAAACGACTATCGTTTTGTTTTACATGCAGACAGATGAGCGTGGCGATAACACGCTGCACGTGCTATCAATGTTATTTTTTTTTTTGTGAAATAGAATAGATAGGAATTTAATGCCAGTATATCTAACTATAAAAAAAATCTGCATTTTAGAAAAAAAATATTTAATAATAAATTTTTATGGTCTTTAAAATATAAAAGAATTTATATGAAGCTCACACATTTTCCCCCGCGTTGAAGCAATGCATTAAAAAAAAACTAAAACAGAAGAACAATGAGGGAGGATGAAAGGAAAGATATAATGTCCATTCGAGTCGGATCAGGGATCATGAGCCAAATCTATATTTGAAGGGCAGTTTTGAGTTGGCAAAGATACAACTTAGTTATTGATCTTGAATATGTGCCAGTTTTTGTACAAAGTTTGGCAATGTGGCCTTTTCCGTCGCTGCCAAAAATCGCCTCCAAAACTCGGACAAGACACCATTAAAGAGGAGCAGCGTTATCTTTTTTGAGTAACGCTAAATCATTTTCTTTTAAATTCTTTTTTATGGAGCCACTTTGGTTTGTTTTGAAGACGATAAAGGTACTCTACAGACCAACGTTTTGAAAAAATTTGTCGATTTTGAAATATCTTTTGATAAACGGTAATATTTGAAACATTTTTTTCTGGATAAGAAGTTAATGCCGAACCAATTAAGAAGGTGCCACGAGATATACAACTGAAATCAGAAGCGTCATTAGATAAGGCACTTAGGGGTGTAGAGTTCATTATGGCCTCTATTTGACACAATATTGTTAAAAATCCTCTATGGTAAAACTTTGATTACCAATGATTCCTTTCATATAGTATTTCGCACTTTCTATTGCAGATTCACATATACCACCATAGTGAGAGAAATTTGAAGGAATAAACTTCCAAGAAGTTTCATTTTGAGACAATAGACTCAGAAATATTTTTGTTTTTGAAAAAATCATAAAGATCTTTGAGATAGTTTCTTTTACCTGAGAAATTTGTTGCGTGATCGCTATAGATTGTTGACGAATTTGCATGTGGCGAAATAAATCTCTTTAACCTTAGCATAAGAGATTCGGTTAAAACGCGTGTAACTGTTTAGAAAACTGATTATTAAATCTTAAACAAGTAACACAGTTTCGAATTAACTTTTGGTTATATATTATATATTTATATTATATATATTATACCACTGTCTTCGCAATTACCTTTAAAATTTTGCAATAAGACTCGTCACCCTTGTTGGTAGATATTCTAGATGCACGGTATTCTTTAGTACGCAGCTTTCCTATATATATTTTTAATTTTGAAGTGAATGTTGGCATTTAATAAACTTTCTTTATTTAACAAATCTGCTATAAAACTAACTTCACGCTGGATTTCTTCAACTTCTGTAACGTGTGCTTCTTTAAGATTTGTTTTGCTGTAATTACCATGCTTTCCTCTAAAGTTATTACTATAACTACCATTATTTCTACGAAAAGCATTGTTTCCAGAATTTCCTCCGTGGCCTCGTCCTCTATAATAGCCTTGGGTGCTATGGTTCTGAAAGCCTGTTACCATAACCTCTAAAATTGTTTTGCTACCTTTTAGTATTATAATTTGTATGTACGTTAAATGAGCCATTACTACCGCGCCTTTTTATTTTCACTAATTAACTTTAGTTCTCCACCTAATAGCTTACTTTTAACAAAATTCATGGTTATAGTTTGTATTGTAATTTTAAGTACTGTAACTATTAAACATGCCAGTTTTCCTTCTGGTCATGTTCCAGCTTTTAAATTCCCACTTTATGCCTTTTCCCTTTTTTTCTTTACATATCTAAAAAAAGATTCTCTTTAACTTATCTTTATGCAGTTTAATTTTACAAATTGTAACTTCCAAAGAAGATCATTTTGTAGTTTATAGTACGAGTTACTTTTATATTGTGTTTTGCATTAACACGAATTTATAGAGTACTTTTCAATTCACGTTAGAGTTTATTTTCTGTTAGTATAAATATAATTTTATTAAATAACAGGTTATTTGAATTTTCGTCAAATATAAAACTTAATAAATTGTAGTCCTTCTTTCATTGTTATTTATTTTCCATTGACACAAGTGCTGTAGTTTTGAATCTACACTTGGTGAAATATTTTATCTTTGACATTAGTTTATTTCTTTATTACCGGCCGTTGTATCTTTGCTTAACTGCGCATAATTGATTCTCTTTCGAATTTGGTTTTGAAATAATCAGGCCATTTGTTTCCTGTTCCTTAAAGCTGTCTGTCAAGTATGTCTGTTATATTTTCAGAACAATTTTCTCATCAATTTACATAATGATAGGACCTCTAAACAAATTACACCGACGTCGGAAGTAGAAGTATGGAGAAATTTTATAGGCGCTATTTATAATACCTACACTACATTAAATAAATTTTTATCTTCAAAATTCGTTTCATCAAAATTGTTCAACATGTGAAAACTTTTATCAAATCTGCATGGAATGGTATTGCCTACTGGTTATTTTGCGTAACGCATTACAGTTGTTACTCTGGAAATTTCCCTGCAACTATCCATTTTATATTACATTGGACAGTGGCTGATTTTAGGAAACAGTGAACTCGACTGATTGCTTTCCTTATGGTCCGAGGACTCGAAAGTTTTACCTCCTACGATTATACAAAATCAAGTCGTGGGATCTTTTCACTTCTACAATATTTTAAATACATATAGGTATGTTTCCATTTCGAATGGACCGGCACCTTACCGAAGTTCTAGATTATTAGAACAGGTGAAATGGCTTGCGTGTTCTAATGAGCTAAAGAGCCAAACTACAGGCTCAAGCAAAGTAGTAGGGTCATTAGTGAGGAACCAGACTAAGACAGGTCCCCGAAAGAGGGTAGCGGCTCTTTCGGTACTTAGATTGGCAGATACTGCAGGGGTCGGTATGACAGTCTAAACACACTACCGCAATGTGGAGGGCAACGGGAAACCACCACATTACCTCCCAAGTACACAGCGTACTTAATTTGAAATAAGTATAATGGCATTTTCTGGGATAAAAGATTCCGGAATTAAAATAGTCTCCCATTCGGATCCCCGGGAGGAAACTACTTCGGAGGAGACGATCGGAAAGTTCAGAATAAGAGTCGGGAACATTTTGTGAGTCGGAGCGTGGAATGTTAGAAGTATGGAGCAAGTAGGTAAGCTAGAGAACTTAAAAATGGAAATGAATAAGTTAGCACTAGACATAATAGGGATCAGCCAAGTTCGGTGGCCAAAAGCGGAGAATTTTTGGAGTGGAGACTTCAGAGAAATTACTACAGGAGCAGAGGAAGGAAATTTGGGTGTGGGGATAGTTATGAAAAAAAAGATAAGATTCTGTGTAGAAAATTACTTACAAAAGAACAAAAGGGTACTCATGGATAGATTAGAATCTAAACTGGTAAACACAGTAATAATACAAGTACATACGCCCACCTCTAGTTACAGTGACGAAGAGGTAGGAGCGATCTACAAAGATATCGAAGACATATTAAGATACGTAAAAGGACATGAAAATTTAATAATTACGGGGGATTTTAATGCAGTGGTAGGTGAGGGTAGAAAAGGAGTGGTAGTAGGTTTATTTGGTTTAGGCACGAGAAACGACAGGGAAAACAGGCTGGTAGAATTTTGCGACAGAAAAAATTTAATAATCAAAAACACATTATTTCAACATCATGTTAGACGGTGTACGTGGAAGACTCCAGGAGATATAGGAAGATATCACATAGATTACATTCTTATTAGACAACGGTTTAGGAATTAAGTAAAAGACTGTAAAAGCTACCCAGAAGCAGATATTGACACTGACTACAACATCGTAATTATGAGGCCGCACTTAAATTTAAAAATTTGAAAAAATGAAACGAAAAAGGCACTTTGACTTTGAGAAACTAAAAGATAAAGATATTCAAGAAAGATTAAAAAAAAGTAAAATGAATTGCTGAGAGATATCGGGAAAATATCTGAAACTAAGGAAGTAGAAACAGAATGGAATAACATTAAATCCAGCCTAGACATGGCGGCCAGAGATATTCTGGGGTATACACAAAAAGAAATTAAGAAACCATGGATAACAAAGAATAACCTGAATTTAATAGAGGAAAGACGAAAATACAAAAATTAATCAGACAAAACAGGAAAACAGAGATACAAAGCCATAAAATGGGAAATTATTTGCAAATGCAGGAAAGCTAAAGAACAATAGATTGATAAAAAGTACAAAGAGGTACAAACTAAGGTGGAAGAAGGAAAAACAGATAGTGCATACAGACTAATTAGAATTAATTTTAGAGATATAAAACCGTATAGCAAAAATATAAAGGACGCATAAGGAACGTCATTATAGAAAATGTAGAGAAAGTGGGTAGATTGCAATAATATATAAGGGATTTATATGTTGGAGAGGAACTAACAGCATTAGAACAGGAATCAGACATTAAGAATGATGACTTGGGATATCCTATACTTAGCGATGAGCATTAAAGGTTCTAAAAACTGGTAAGGGCCGGGTATAGATATTAAGCAAGCAGAATCTCTAAATGCCGCTAGACAAGCAGTAACAGAACGTCTCTTCCAACTTGTAAGCTATATGTATGAGACAGGCGAGATACCCAAACATTTCAAACATTACATCATAATAACTATAACAATAAAGAAATGCGCGGATAGATGTGAAAATTTTCGAATAATAAGTTTGACAGCACACGTGTCAAAAATATTAATTAGAATTGTACAAAGGCGAATGGAAAAACGAGCTGAAGAAATATACTAGGAGGCTATTTTAGCTCTGAGATTGATAATGGAGAAAACAATAGAAAAAAGGGTAAGCGTGTATATAGGGTTTGTAGATCTGGAAAAAGCATTCGACAATGTAAAATGGAAAAAAAATGGTCGAAATACTCAAAAAAATTGGAATGAGTTATAGGGATAGACGAATAGTACATAGCTATTACAAAGAGCAAACAGCAGTAATAGAATTAGAGCAGGAACGTAGAGAAGTAAACATTAGGAAAGGGGTGAGACAGGGATGTGCCCTATTCCCATTAATTTTAAACTTGTACATTGAAGAGGCAGTGAATACTGTCAAATGCAGGAAAACATTTGGAATTACTATGCATGGACAAAGATTGATATGCTTAGATTTGCAGATGACAGAGCAGTATTAGAATCTAGCAAGGAAGAGTTAGAAGAAATGAAAACTGCTCTAACAGAGAGAAATGGTATGAAACTTAACAAAAATAAAACTAAGAACTAGTATGCAAAGGAGGGGAAAACAAATTAAAAACAAGAATACAAATAGGTAACAAGAACATGCAAGAGGTTAAGGATTTGTGCTACCTAAGAAGCCAAATAACGCAAAATGGGAAAAGCGCAAAAATATAAAACAAAGATTAACACAAGATTGTGCTACATTTAGCAAGATGAAGCTACTACTGTGTTCAAAAACAACAAACAGAAACAAGAAAAAGATTGCTTAAATTATGTGTGGAGCACAGCACTGTACGGGTCTGGACAGTGGGAAGAGCGGACAAGAAAAAGGTAGAAGCCTTTGAATTGTTGTGCTACAGACGTATATTGAAGAAATCATAGATAGACAAAGTTGAGAACGAATATGTACTAAAAATGGTAGGGGTAGAAAAAATTATGTGGAAAACGGTAAAAAATAGGAGAAGTAGAATGATAGGCCACATACTACGGCATGAGGGAATAGTGCGGAATATATTAGAAGCAGAGATAGAAAAAAAGGGAAGTAGAGAAAACCTAGGTTAGACTACTGCACACAGATAGTGAAAGATGTAGGCTGTAGTAATTTCAGGGAAATGTTTAGGCTAGCTCAAAATAGAAATCAATGGAGTTACGCATCCAACCAGTCCCAAGATGGATAAACTAATGACGAAAAAAGTAACTGTACTTAAACATGATGATTATTATTAGCAACTACAAGTATTGGTTGGGCAACATTCTCTAATAATATTAATTGTGTGAAAGGATTTACTGAAAAACTATTAGTTCGGCAAATCTCTAAGTGTTAAAGGATCTTGGCAGCCAAAGGCTGTTTAAACCCCTTCACTGAATCTCGGTGAAATAAAGCATAAAATTATAAAATAAGAGAAGGGGAACCGAGTTGTATATAGGCTGTGTGAGATTTTCAGGGAACTGTGTAGGCTAGCTCAGAATATAAATAAGTGCAACCAGTTTCGAAACAGAAAACCTAATGACGAAAAAATAACCGCAGATAAATCTTATGATTATTATAAGCAACTATTGGTTGCTTGTGAAATATCGGCAACTAATGTTGACTGTGCGAAAAGATATATTAGAAAAAATATTAAATCAAATGTTCAAGTGCTGGCGGAACTTGGCAGCCACAGGCTGCTTACCCCCCTTCACAACCACTGAATGTCGGAGAAATAGGGCATATTGTAAAACAATAGAAGGGAACCGAACTGCATCTAACAAGAAAGAACAGCGCCTATGCTGACAGACAACAAACCTAGAAACAAGAAGAAAATTGTTGAAAACACAGTATGCCTATGAAATACGGGCAGTAGGAAAAATAGACAGAAAAACGGTAGGAGCCCTTTGGGATGCTGTGCTTCAGATGTATGAGGATGATAGCATAGACAGGTAAAGTTAATAACAAATAGGTTATAGAAATAGTAGAAAAACATGGATATCTGTGGAAAAAAATAGGGGAAATAGTAAGGCAGAATACGTTCTAAAGCATTTTTGGGGAATAATATGAGATATATTACAAGCAGAGATAGGAAAAAGGAGGTAGATGTAGACTTAAATCAGATAGTACTAGATGCAGACTGTGCAAATTTCAGGTAAATGTGTAGGTTAGTTCAGAATAGGAAACAATGAAGGTACGCGTCTAACCAGTTTCAGGACTGAAAACCTAATGATCATGATGACAGGTATGTTTCGTACCATTAAATTATCTTCAAGAAAAATAAAAAAGATATAATTTTAAATGAACTTCTTTTTTTTATAACTTAATAATATTAAAGGTGCATGAAATTTGCAGCTTATTTTGCCGTTATAAATTTGATAAACTGTTTGATTAATTTTAAGTAGTACATAAAAGCATATAAAGTGTACGCCTTAAGTTTCATGAAATTTATGGTTATTAGAGATAATTTTTCATAAAGTGTTTGTTAAATGCAACATTTATTTTTATACGCAATAGTGTACATAAAGATATATCTGATTTTCCTATATAAAAATAACTGAAATGTGTCACCCATGTGAGCAACAAATGTGTAGATAAATTAACCTATTTATTTGTAAAATTTCTCAAATGTTTGGATGTAAAATAGTGATAAAACATAATTTTATATTTTTACCTGATTGTTATTACTAATTTAAAGTTAATTGTGAATATAATCAAGGTACTTGAACTTTATTTTTGCTTTTTCCGCTGTCTTTTACATACAGATTTTTACATATTTCGCTAAGATTTACTAAGTCCATGTAGCCTTCGAATCCTCCAAAGGTCGATGCCAGCTGCGCCTAGGGATGGACACGAACCGAACAGGTTCGAAGTTCGGTTCGAGGTTCGGTTCGATTTATCGAACCGAACCGAACCGAACCGGACATTTTATTTTCGAACCGAACCTCGAACCGGACCGGCAAATTTTTCGAACCGAACCGAACCTAGCTCAAGGTTCGGTCCGGTTCGGTTCGAAAGGTTCGATTTTTTAAATAAAAATTTAGCTTAAAAATTTAATTTTCACTATAAACATGTCATTTCTCCCAAATGCACATTAAAAAAATTTCTAGTCGCAAGCATATAAGAAATACGATTTTCTAATGTACATGGTTTCGAGTTTTAAGCTAATAGGTAAAAAATGTAATAGGTATTAAATAGTGTTACATATCCAATAAATTTTGTCATCGAGGCACGTTTGTAGATCAAATAATTCTAGATTAGTTCGATTTGTTTAATGCTCCTTATATCACATTGTTGTTTGTTTATAACTAGTATTAGATATTAAAGAAACTCGAAATGATTTTGAAAATTTGGTTTTAAAAACAAGTTTATTTTATTTAATGAACAGACGTCGTGTTGAAAACCATCTTAAACATACAAGCCGACGCCACGGTCTAGAGACTACAGAAGTTTTCAGAATAAAAGAAACAATTTAATTCTTAATTAAGTAAGCATTACCAATCCATCATTTTGAATTTTTTATTTTGTATGAAAACCAGCTCTCTATTAATATTAAAAAATGTGACTTGTAGCAAAAACTAATCTCCCTTTCTTTTGTACATAATCGCTCAACAAATGGCGTTACAAAATGCATGGTACCATACTATTTACTGTTTATTTAGTGTGGCCATTACCACCAACGTCTTTAGAAGGATGACACCGAACTTTCTCTCAAAACCAAGGGTTGAAGTTTATGATTCATGGCGGCATAAACTTTTCAATCAATGCCGACAGAAAATAACACAGTATAATGCAAATAATAAGCAGACATAATGCCCGTGCCATAAATACTGTTATATTTTATTGCGGAAAATGCAAACGCTGTTTGAGGTAGATTTACGATTCTTTCCGAGAACCATCTGATATTGTCTTTTAAAAGAAATAATATTAATAATAAAGATAAACTGACAAACAGCTAATTGTAATTACGCTTTGTTAAAGATAGTACGTATTGAAAAATCAAACCTGGACAAATAGTATAAATATGATTTATGCTGCTAAAATCTAAAGCAAATTAATGTTGGGTTTATTTGAAACTACTAAATATAAAACTACATTAAACATTTAAATTATTGTAGTTGAACGCACAAGTTGTTTAAAATATCAAAATGTCGAACCGGTTCGGTTCGGTTCGAGGTTCGGTTCGTTTTTTTCGAACCGAACCGAACCGGAATATATTTTTTCGAACCGAACCTCGAACCGAACCGGACTAAAAAGTTTTCGAACCGAACCGAACCTAAGGCAAGGTTCGGTTCGGTTCGGTTCGAATCCATCACTAGCTGCGCCGAAGTGTCTCTGGTACTTCGTTGTGTAATTACTCTTTTCATCACATTCGGAAAAAAATAAGTTATAACTACAGTTGTATAACTTTTAGGCATAGTAAGCAACAAATGACTGACTTTGTAGGTTTTTTCAATTGTTGTACCTGTAGACTCAAGGACTCTAAGAACATTGTCAAGGTAAACAAAATGATTTTGCAATTCACCCAACTCATATTTTATTGTAAGCAGTTTTCTGTGTACGTATAATTGAGAATAAACATTTTTTCTTTCAGAAACTATTTCAAGAACTTGTAACATAATTTTAGCCATTGTTGCATCCGTGATAAGCCTATAACTTACAAAATTCCTTGCGTTTGATGCCATGCTTCCTAATCTTTAATTCTTGTGCTGTTATACATTTTTAAATTTTTATTGCCACTTTTTATTTATTCTTAACACTTTGCATAGAAAATCGCTTTCCCGGGCCCATAACCTTTTGTGAAAATAATAACACGTTGGTCGAGCGAATTATTTGTATTAAGTGTGTTGTTGTTGAAAAAAAACACACTGTTACAGATTAACATTGTTACACTCTCTCTCTACATAAAAACAGCTTTGGTATTTCATACTTACAGCTTCAAAACCAGAATGCCCTAGTCTTCGATGTCATAAACATAAACCTTCATCGACTGCAATGCTACACTGTTTCGTTAATTTTGCCATTATGCTATCGACAATAAGTACATAGTCACTCCTTATATTCAGGGTTTAGTGAACATTTCTTGCTTTTATCATTGTGCCATCTCTTTCTACTTCCTTTTTATCTCATTTAAAGTTAACTTCGAGCAGATATTGGGTTATGTTTTAAATTCTGAGCTATTACACTTTATATAGATATAACATGAATTTACTACATCATGTCTTTAACGTTCCAATCTTGTTCGGCTGCAAGATTTTCCCATTTCCTAGGTGTATAGTTACGTAATTTTAAATTAACTTAACTACGCCACTGATACTACATTTCTGCGCAATCCGTCAAATGATGTTAAGTTCTTCCTAAGGTGAAATGCCTCTAAAAACATCATAATTATTAAAATTGTTTAGATTTCGGCCATCACTAGAAATTCAATTGCAGAGATATATCTTAAATGTAACAATTTTAATAGAACATAAAGCTACTTACTCGTTCACAGAGATCTTATTTTACAAAATTTGCTTTGATTTAATTTATCTCAAATGACGTAGTTTAACCATCGTCCCTGTGTTCTATTATAAGACTAGTAGATGTCTCAAGGTGTAGAGACAAACTTTGTTACGTGCCGTCATTACACGCAAATATTTTTTCTGGTATTTAATTAAAAACTTCCTACTCCTTACTGTATTTATGGTCATTTGCGTTTTTGTTAAACGTGTCCGACCTCCCCATCAAACTAAACGGTTGCTTATTCAATATTTGAAATGAATTTTATAAAAATATTAAGTTATAAACTTAAAGTTTATTTAATTTCAATATAACCTTAAAATTTGGAATTTTCTTAAAGATTATAGTAAGTTAAAATATGGTCTGAAAAGGTTATTTCTAGCGCGCTTATCTGTAGACTGTATTTTAACGTTATTAAGCGGTTTTCTATAATTTATACGCGAAAGTACGCAACACACCATAGGCATATGTAATAAGTCCTTAAATTTGATGTATATACGCGTTGTTTTCAAGCGTGGCGATGGTCCTAGAGATCAGGCGTTAAAAATAGATTTTTCCTTTTATCGATCGTAGTTTGCATGTTAGAACAGTATGTTGGATTTTAAAAAATACAATTCAAGTGGTTGATTATGGAAAGATACACCATGAATTGTTATTATTTTTATTATTATTATTACTATTATTATTATTAGTATAACTATTATTAGTTCGACTTTCGAACCGTTCTGACGTGTTTTAAGGCGCTCCGCGAATATTATTTATTGTGTGTTTAGTAAGAAAGAAAACGCATTTGTTGAATTGGCAAAAGTGATTGCCATAAGTGAATTATGTACTCTCGATAAAATATATCTGCATGTTTAATTTATTTGATAAATAGCCAAACAGTTATAAAAATTCAAGAATGAAGTGCGATAAATGTAATACCGTACTACCATCAGATGGAAACCATGTTACTTGTAAGTTTTGCAATAATAATTTACATTATGCATGTGCAGGTTTATCAGAACATACTTACTCGCGAATGTCAACAAAAAATAAAAATAGTTGGAAATGTTTAAACTGCAGAAAAGACGATCCATCGTCAAAACCAGAATCGTCTGGTGGCGACAACACGGATATTGATGTTATCAAACACATGTTTGCGACTATTTCCAAGAAACTAGATAAATATATTGAGGTTGTTGACGACATGCGGAAAGATATTAAAAGTTTAGCCGAATTCTACGATGATCTGAAGCTTGAAGTAATTTCACTTAAAGATACTAATAAAGAGCTCGCTAAAAACGTGCGAGAATTATTGAAAGAAAACGTCAAAAAGGATGCTAGAATTCTACAGCTAGAAGGTAAAATTAATAGCTTAGAACAACGTGGTAGAAATGTTAATTTGGAAATCCACGGCATGGAAATTATAGCAGAAGAAAGAAAAACAGGATTTTTAAAAGAATTGGTTACAAAATTAGTAAATCTTATAGCTGTGGATATTAGCACTGAAGAAATTAAAGTAGTTCATCGACTTACAAAACGGCGTAATGACAACGTACCGGCCAGTAGGGTAGCTAAGCCGGTTTGGCAACAGAGATCCACAGCAAGATATGTATACGCCGGTTCGAGAACAATATGAACAGCTAAGCCGCTTTGGGAAACAAAACGTGCAGCAAGATATGTATACGCCGCTTTGAGAACAAAATTGTCTTTGTGTGTAAATTTGTTGCGTCGGGGGGTCGTTAGGTCTTTGGGGTGTGCGTTCGGCGGGGTCGTTAGATTTTTGTTGTGGGGTGGTGCGCGTGCGCTGGGGTGGAGATATTTTCTTAGGAAATTTTTAGCAGCGTTCCCGACGTTAAATATTAAATATTAAATTTTAAAAAATGTTGTGTGTGTAGAAAATGGAGTTCACGTGTTGGTTCGTATTTTTCTGGGGTAGGTTAAGCTAAAAATTAAAACGCCGCGGTGAAGAATTTTTAATATTAGGCAAACGCGTGCAAGTGATAAAGAGTGTTTTAGCTCTCCTCATAAGCTGCGTTTTGTACGAAGTAGCAAATAAAATTGAGAAAATATACGAAATGTTATATGATGGAGGTCAAATTTTAAACGTTTGCAGGTAAAATCTTGTAAAAAAGAAGTCGTTCACATCTCGCAATTTCAATGTCGCGATAAAATACTAAGAATTTGCATGCAGTCGAATATAACAACGTGTTTGGAATTATAAATCTATGGTTATATGATGGAGGTCAAATTTTTAAACGTCTGCAGGTAAAATCTTGTAAAAAAGAAGTCGTTCACTTCTCACAATTTCAATGTCACGATAAAATACTAAGAATCTGCATGCAGTCGAATATAACAACGTGTTTGGAATTATAAATCTCTGGTAATATATATGTAAATCGCGCCGACATTCGACTTTTAATATAATGTATTTAATTAACATAAGGTGTGTGTGTGTTTGCAAAAACATTTCAAGGCAGGTATGTCGTATATCCTTTTGGTTACATCATCCCAAAATAATTTATACAAGTACACTGAACTTGCTATTATCAAGGATTTCTTGCTTATGGATTAACTTTTACAACTCAGGGTGTAGCATCAAGGTTTTAACATCACTCTCAAACTATATAACTTAATAATAATAGCTTTCCTTAGCACCAATATCATTTAAAAATATGTGTTTCTTTAATATTTATTTAATGAATACTTCTTTCTATAAATTCATTTAGCAAAGTAAGTAAATCTTCGCCATCATCTGGGGACCATGGTTGTGGTGGTTGTGGTGGTGGTGGTGACATTTGTGCTGGCGTATGTCGGTCTGCCACCTCCGTATATCGCATATTACTGTAACAATAAGAAAAAATAAACCTAAGTTTTATTATATAACAATTTTTTCAGTAGTAAATATAAATTGAAAATTAGTTTATACAAATAAATATTTGTTACTTACGGGTTTAAGAGTCTAAGCATTTGACGCTTCACTGTCGGCTTTGCGAACCAGGGCACCCCAGTTCTATTTGTTGGCGATATAATTGCAGTTGGTTTCATTTTGTTAGTTAATGGTTAAATTTACTGTATTATATATACTTAGAAATGTAATAAACTTATAAGCAAGGTTATATTTTAAATTTTTATTGCTAAAACCATGAATAATTTTATATCCACATCAACCGTGTACTATTCAGAATCCTGTTTGATATATATTCAATTGATGTAGTTATTTGGTCATGATGAAACATCAACACTGTATTTAGCATACTAATTTTTGAAGAATTTACATGTATTAACTTTTTATAATTCAAGGTGTAGCATCAGGTATTCTTTCTTTGCGTCATTCTCAAACAATAGAAGTTAATAATAGCGTTCATTAGCATCAAGGTTACAAAGTTGCAATGAGATTAAAATGTAAATTTTAATGGTTTTTCTACAAAACGTGAATAATTTTATAACCACATTGGAATGTTTTAATGCATACATTAAATATAATGGGATTGTATATAATTATACAATCGCATAAATTTAAAGTAATCACGAAGTTTCTATGTGGGGAATCTTGTTGCAAAGCATATATATATATGGAGACATTGAGTTAAGATGTTAGTTTCTGTTTGTTATTGAACAGCCAGCGTCAATATTGCAAAATGAATACTTCAATAGTGTTAGATGTTCAAGGGTTCAAAACTGTAAACAATAAGTTCATATATAAAGAAGTCGCTATTGTTCCATTATTGGCATCATCAAATGATGTAAGTACTTACATACTAAAACCACCGCATCCATGGGGTGAATTATTGCTAGACCATAAACGTCAAAATGCATGGCTAATAGAACATTTTCATGGTATTAAGTGGGAGTGTGGTGAGTTGCCCTATGGATGCTTGCAACATGTATTAAGTCCAATATTAAATGAAGCGACGAATGTATATGTAAAGGGGTTAGAAAAACGGGCATGGGTAATGTCCGAATTTTCTAACCTCAACATCATCAATGTTGAAGCTTTGGGGTGTCCACCTTCTTTACAAGAGTTAAAGGAGTGGAATTGCCCCAACACTTCAAAATGTTCATATCACGCAAGACATTGCACATCATTCAGTTGTGCAGCGGAAAATGCGATTGTACTGAAGTATTGGATGAATAATTATAGTCAATAATTCAACCGGTAAAATCCACCATCGTAAATAGTTAGAGTTTTGCGTTCAAAGTAGAAACATGTATGCTGCAACAGTTAATAAAAACTTGAATAAGAATGGTGGTAATGCAAATTGTTTATCGGTCGATGCAATTCAAAATGATAATGCAAATTTTTCATGGGCTGATGCAAACGCAGAATTATCACTAAAATCAACACGTCCTACAGCATTTAATAAGTATCGCGAGGAATTAGTATCAACATGGTCAACATTTTTACATGTGGAATTGGGTTTATTACTGGAAGTTGGTATTTCAACGCGGTATGAACTAAATGCAGTAGTGCAAATATCTAATGTTATTGCTCCACAAAGCTTTCTATGTTTTAATGTTAAGGAATGGAATGAAATTTCAAGTTTAAGAAGCGAACATTTCCTTCGTAATATGCTAATTCTACAAAAGGAACCTGAATATAGAGATCAAGAAATATCCATTGGTTATGGAATAAAGCTGCATGCCATTTACGATATCTGCAGCAACTTTCCATATATTGGAATAAGTCATAATGGTAGTGCTACGCTCGTGTTTTCTGAGGAAGCAATTAATAAATTATTTTCAATGGCATTCATAGTTAACGATTGTTTATTTACAATTAATGATTCTTCAATTGATTACATCTATAATCAATTTATAGATAACATAGCGTCCTCTTTTACCAAACAGTGTGGTGCAATCAACGATGATTGTATTATATCTACAGGTAAATTGGTTGCGGAAAATATGCAAGCACTTACGAAATTATCAAGAACCAGCTACTTTATTCAACATTCTTTAGAATTTAAGTTTTTATATGAAATTATTGTTGCTTTTCCAAATAAATTTTATGTGATGTAAAAATAAAATGAACTAAAAATTAATTTTTTATTATATTTTGTACATTTTTAACATTACGATAAACTTTCATCATCATAATTATCATACATACTGCTAGATTGTAAGTACGAATTCACTAGTTTGTCCAATTTTAATAACTTTGTCAATACATCGTAAAGTTGTTGCATTAATCCTTTGTTTGCACAATAAATGTTAAATATGGATAGATCAAAGTGGCCAGATTGAACTACTTTGCCTAGAAATTCACTATATTCGTGAAATTTGTTTTATTGATAAAATATAGATGACCATTGGTATATCGAAAATGGTTGTAATATGCGAAGGAATATCTGGAAATGCATGTGATTGTAAAAATGTGCTTTGGGTTGCTTAGTACATTCATCGTATTCCATGAGTTGATTTTCGCCATAAAATATCAATGTACGTCCAGTATAGGTATTTACAGCCGCATTGACCCGAACACGATTAGGAATGTAAAAGTGAGTGTATGCTCTAGGCCATCCATTGACTAGCTGCATGCTAGGAAATTGCAACAGATATACTTGATTGTTGCTAAAGAAAACCACATCACCATTTGGTTTCTGATATACGGCATCTAAACGTTTAAACGTGTGTGGAAGAAAAGGTAGCCAATCTATTATGTTCTTAGCCGGTTCAATGTAAGTGCTATTTAGAGCTGATATCCAAACCCATTTTTCATAAAACATATATATGCGTTTATTTAGAATTAGAAAATGTTCAATTTCAATGTTACATAGGTCTGGCGGTAGTTTGTTCGGTGAGGTCGGCTTATTGGGGGAGTTAGGTTTAAAAGCAGCGGTAGTTGATTTAACGGTGGTAGATGCTGATGATGGTGGTGGGTACAGGGACTGTATTCCTGCAATATCATCCTCATGTAAATCAAGATGATGATTTTCTAAATATGAATACATAACTGCATTAACATTATTTGAATGTCTTAACCCTAATGTATGACCAATTTCATGAAGTAGCACCTCATAATAACTTATATATCCACTGGGTGGTGAATTTGAGTGTTCCATATACCAAGACTCATCATAATCCATGTGTATTTCAGACACAACATCGTCGCTGGATGGAAAGAAAGCATGTGCTAACCCACCACCAGGTCCATCAAAATCATCCTTACACCGCTCATTAGGGTTTGTTGAAGCCCTCATGTAATGATTTTGTTGTTGGAATGTTATTAATATATCATAACTCTGTGGATTGTATATAAATACAAGATTTGTGTGTTTTGCCCAAACTTTAAATGCTTCAACCGTCCGAGCTAAGATGCGAAAATCATTCGTTAATACTGTGTAATTTAAAACACGCTTTGTCAATTTGGTTTGATGTACATTGTATGCTTCAGAAATATTGTCTTTATTTGTACATCTAGGTTTTGACATTAACTTTAAAGTTTCTTTATTTAGTTCACCATCAACCGGCAGTTGGTAATATGTTTGAAATGCTTTTAAGGCATTTTTAATTATCGATTTGCGATTTTCAATAGAGGCCCCACTAACATTATGAGTTTCAATATATCCATATTTGTTTAGATAAACGTTTGCCATTTCTAAGCCAAATTCACTGTTTGTGTAAATTTCATCTTCACACCTCACTTCCCTGCCGATGGGGAAATTAAGGAAGATTAAAAGCACTGCGAGTGGAACAGCAACAACCTCCATGACTATCAATAATATACTAACAAAAACACTGTTATTTAAATAATATATTACATATGTATTTCAATCATCTTTTATAAGAAATAACGATTTTTAAAGTTTACGTATAATGCCAGTAAATGGTTCATATTCAATAAGTACGTCATGCATAATCATGCAGTAAGCAACAGTTTCAACTTCAAATGCTTTTGATGCTTCAATTTCAATTTTTAAATCTGCTACTATATTATGGATGCTTTCATTTTGTCTGGTGCAGTTGATTACAAAATTGGCTGCTGTTTAAACTCCTCATAACTGAGAAGAGAACATACCGAACTCTCGAACGGTTCATAATATTGAGATCGATAATTCAAATATTCATTATAAGCATCCATGTACTTGTTGTCGGTAAAAGAAAGGTTTTGCTGCTCATACGGGTATCTTCTATTGTTGATATTAGCCTTTATATTTGTAGCGTTTGCATGATTAAATGTAGACGCATCTGCATCCTTATGGTTGCGCTTTTTGGTTTGAAAGGTGATGAATATCCATTGAGGGCGCTGAAAACCCGTACTACTCTTAACAGGCCAAACCAAAGATGTAGTGGACGGTAGGCTTGGATAGGTATACAAGTCACGTGCATGAAAAGCTACTTGTATTCGCGAATTTTTGTTAATTTCTTTGTAAATAGACAATTTTGTGGCATCGTTGAGCATTACGTGTGGTACTTTCCATACTACTTTTGTGAGAGTAATTTTTGGTATAGAAGTACCCTTACAACAATCAATATCAGACTTTGAACGTACCAACGTTAATTCTTGTCGAACGTTGAGCAACGGTGTTTTGTATCCTTCGGCAAATCCAAGCACGTGCTTTAATGGTATTGAAGCGCAAAAAGAATCTTTAGCTTCATTAAGCAAAGGTAAGGGTTTATTTTCCACACTCCATCCTGCATGCATCATACAACGACTTTGCTCGCGTGTATACGAACAAACGCCTTTGATTGTGCTGTTAATTCCGGGCAATCTAACCGTTTCGATAACCTGATCACCCAGCGTAAATCTAATTTCTTCAAAAAGAAACAACATGGCATTATTCGTGAAAGCATAATCCTTAATTTGAGCTTCTGTTGGACTAAGAGTACCTTCCAAGTATATAATGCTGTCATAAGTTGCAGTCATAAGATCAGCTTTTTGGATAACAATATTGATTTCATCCGAGTTTCCATAGGCGTTTGTCGTATATGGGTGATATGTTCGACGATCATATTCTGTAATCGTATCTTCGGACGCTACACTGTTGAATAGCCCTCTTATTGCGCCTTCCATGTTTATTAAGCACTTTATAACCGAGATATTCTAAAATTGAACGTCCTGATCTGTTAATGCACCAGGTGTTTGCTGACCTGCAGGTTGAGGTGAACTGATTGAGTATACTCTAGCACCAAAATATTAAGCCCCATATTTTTAAGTTCTAATCTAATAGATACTTTCTCTGCACCAAAGTCCACCAATTTACCCTCTTGATTGACCAACCGTAGCGTAATGTTATCTATTTGTTGAACGATCACAGGCAAGTATGTGATGGATACAGGTTCTTTAATTAATTTATATCCAGGCTCTACGTGTACATCAAATTCAAAAATTGTATGTGACTGCTCGCTATTCCTATACGCTCCACCAGTAAGATTACACTCCACATGTATATTGGTCGCATCAAATATTTGTACTGATTGTTGAGAGAAATGATTTTTATTTGCCTGATATGTGCCAGGAGTGAACCCAAGCATTTGACCAATAGCATCATTGCGTTTAAAAATCACTGTGTACATGGATTTCATTTCGCATTGCAATGTGTTATTGTTAGCCTTTAGAATAAACTTCAATGCACTACTTGGGGGGCTATCTATTGCATTGTTTATATATTTTCCAAGTTCAGAAATTTCATATGCTCCAGGTGGAATTGTAATCATTTTTATTTTAGCATTATTATCATCATCGTTATCAATAACATTATTATTATTATCCTTTTTATCATCCAAATAATAAAACTTGTTATTACCTGCATGAATATTGCGTATAGAGTTGCATCCGTAAAACCCCACCAAACCTAACCCATATTTATATTCTGAATCAAGTTCAATTGGAGGAAATAGTTGGCAGAAAGCACGTTTCCCACACCTGTCAACGTAAACGTTTGTGTCATGACTACCATTAAATTTAAAATCAAACAACTATATACCATAAAATTATTTATTGTATAAGAAGTTCAAACATAAATGTCCACATATTGAGGTATTAAAATTTTGCTCCCGATTGTAATTATAAGTAAGATTACAGTCTCTTAAGTATCTCACTATTTCAAGCGGTGGTGTTAAATCTCCAAAACTATCATAGTAAATAACTTTCTTGCCACGTTTTTGTATGCAACCCAGTGCGTTCCATTTCCAACGTTGTCATCTAAGTTTACAATAGCAGATTCGTTAACATGAGGCTTTGCTGGCAGTGCATCACGCATAAATACTCCTCTAAAGAAAGGTAAACCTTTAGCATATTTCTTTAGATCTGAATCAAATAGTGCTCTACGGGCAAGTTTACAAGTTTTTTCGATTGGGTTTTAAGTATAAGGCAAATCCTTTTTATTGCGCGATGAAAGATATAACCCTTCACCTTTTTACCTAAAGCTATATCCTCTAAGGTGACATTATGACGTCGATTTTCCTCCAATTGTTTTTAGCTGCCGAAGCATCGTTGACAGCTTTAGCGACCCCTGCAACACCGCCAGCTAGTGCTCCTGCAGCTGAAAGACCTGCAAATAGTGGCACTAGAAATGGAAGAAAGCCTCCTGCTTTGGGTATGGGAATAATTCGAGGAAATCGCACTCTCTTTTTCCACCTGCGGTTTTAACTGCTTTTCTTGCAGCAAGTAAACTCATATTGATAAATTTCTTCACATTTGAATCTTTGACAATATGCTTTACAGCAGTTCTAATTGGTGTCAATATGCCCCTTTAAATGAACAACACTGTCTCTTTTCTTCCTCTTTATCCTTCTTGATGTAACCCCATACCCAGTTTGGTTTTAATTTTCATTGCATTGGTTACGGCCCAAGCGGCTGCTTTCTCCAAACTGAGCGTTGTTCGATTTCACTCGGTTCCAAGCGCCTTCTGCTAGAACTTTATCAGCTCTGTGTCGTGCGGTCAAGTCGTCAGGGTTTTGAGCATAAGCAATATCGTGATCGCGACACAATCTATCTAGATCGTTAATGCCGGAATCACCTCGTATTAATCGTTCTTGTAACTTGGTGCCTGGCCCACAAAATTGGTATCCCGGTACATGAAGCTCTACCGGTAATTTGTTTATCAAGGTGTTTAGAACACCCTTCCTTTACAACGTTTAGCCATCAACTGATTAGTATTATTAAAACATTCGACTTAATATGAAGTTTATACGGCAGCCTCAACAATTAAGTATAGACGATCATAATTTTTAAAATCTGAAGTCGTGGAAAGCATGGACCTTTATTTCCAACATCAATCAGGGCGATAATATGCGGACCATCAGGATGTGGAAAGACCAATGTAATGATTAGTTTATTGGAGGCACCACACGGATTAAGGTTTGAAAATGTGTGCGTGTATTCCAAATCATTGGAACAAGCTAAATACAAATATTTAGAGCAACTTTTAAATCTATAAAGGGCATTAAGTACTACGCCTATAGCGATAAAGAGAATGTCACCCCTCCAGAAGCAATCAGTAAAAATACGATAATGATATTTGACGATATTTCATGCTTAAATCAGGATATAATTCGCGAATATTTTAGCAGGGGTCGACATTCGGGTGTAGATTCATTTTATCTGTGTCAAACGTATTCTAAAGTACCAAAACAATTAATACGTGATAATGTTAACATAGTTGTCCTATTTAAACAAGATCATTTAAATTTAAAACACATATATGATGAACATGTTGGTACCGATATGACTTTTGATCATTTTAAATTAATGTGCTCGCGATGTTGGCTGGAAAAATATGATTTTCTATGCATTGCAAAAGACTTTAATTATGGACGATATCGAAAGGGATTTGATTGTTATATAACAATATAAACTTTCTATAACCACTTTACTGCAGCTCAGTTTCTACTCTGCAAGCCAACAAGATGGATGTCACTGATAGAACGATTAAAGAAAGATTAACGAAAACTAGACGTTCAATTAATCGTAAACTTAAAGCTCTTAAGAGGGGTGAACTTGATACTCAGCGAATGGTTGAAACAGCATATAAACCAATAATTGAACCATTACTGCAGATTGCTAAAACAAAAAAATATGCATCTGTTAACCATAAATTGAAATCAAAGTTGGCAGTTGCAGATAGTTCTGCTGATGTTGCTGCTCTTGGCATTTTGCCTAAAGTTGAAGTAAAGGATGATGATGATGATGATGATGATCATGTTGTTACTGGTGAATTTCTAGAGCGATATGAGCATCCTTTACCTAGAAAATATATAGAACTAATCATTCAAAATTCAGAAGATGAAATCGATTATGGTCATAGTGCCCTCCGATACGATGCTAGTACAGATCACTGGAGTATGGGAAATGCTTTAGTTACCATAACACCTAAATCAGCTGATTTAGTTATAAATGGTAAAACTTATAAAGGCACTCCAGGATTATATGAACTTTTAATACTTAAAAAACCTGAAAAGTATACCAAGAATGATCAAAAGGAGTACAGAAAGATTTTAGAAGCTACTAACGCTCTTAAACGGAACTATGATCCTCAAAACAAAATTATTGGCTCCAGATCGTATAAGTACATCAAAATTATTAAACCAATACTAGATGCACCAGTAGGATATGGTCTGTTGAAAGAAGTCAACGCTAAAACAAAGGAGTATGTGTACTGGAACACACCTCACGAACTAGTTGAGCGACTTAGATTGTTACACGCATCAAAATCGGCAGGTCATACTGGTCACAATAATGAAATAATTAGTATTGAAGAAGAGCTCAGAGAAGAAGGGATCATTGCATAATAGCATTTTGAAAGATGAGTATCGATAAGTTTGGTACACATTCATCCACAAAATATCGGCTTCATTATACATTTGATGATCAATATGATATGCAATACAAAAACTTTGTAATGTTATAGAACCACAAGCTGATTATGATGCTGCCAATAAGCGATACGTGGATACCTGTATTAGTAATTTACACAAACAGCTGCTGAATACAATTGAGGAAAAGTGTAATGTGCAAACAACATCAACTTCAACAACATCACCGATCTCGACAATAACAACTTCACCAGCATCAACCTCTATAACCTCGTCAATCTCACTAACTACAACACCAGCTTTGTCATCTCCAACGTTGCAAGGTTCTAATCGTTAGTATTATTATTGATGTCAACGGTTTCGACTGTCGATTGCACATCAAGAGAAAAAATAATAGTTACCCAGTATTGTGCACTTTCCTTATAATGTCAAAGCTTACCGTTGTTGAAGAATTGTATAAAGCAGCCAGAAAAAATTTTCCTAGAAAACGTACCATTATTAAACACAGAGACGATCTCTGGCAAGCCGACTTTATCGAATTTGATCAATATTTTAAGGAAAATGCCAATTATAGGTATGTGTTAGTGGTGATAGATTGTTATTCAAAATATCTATGGACACGTCCTTTAAAATCAAAAAATGCAATTGATGTTTGCCGGGCAATGACATCCATTTTAACGAAGGTCGTGTGCCTGATAATTTACAAACCGATAATGGTAAAGAATTTTACAACAGCAGATATGAAAAATTAATGAAGATGCATAACATTAATCATTACTCTACATTCAGTACAAAAAGGCTGCCATAGTTATACGAGTAATTAGAACGTTAAAGAATGAATTATTCAAACAATTTAGCCTTAGACGTAAATGTAAATGGTTGGATGCATTGCCTAATATTACTCAACAGTATAATAACAAAAACATTCGAAAATTAAAATGAAGCCTAAAGATGTCACCGAATTCACATATTTACCACAGTTTAATGCCTTGAAAGTAATGGGGTGATAAAACTTAAAGTTGGCGACCATGTTCGAATTTCGAAATATAAGTCTGATTTTCCCAAAGGTTACATGCCAAATTATTCCACAGAAATCTTTAAAATTGTTAAAATAGTAGTTGGCAATCCTGCTACCTATCTACTTCAAGATTACAAAGGTGAACCGATTTTGGGGCAATTTTATGCAGAAGAACTGCAGAAAACCTCACATCCTGATGTTTTTCTTGTTGAAAAGTGTTACGCCAAAAGGAGATCGTCTATTTGTAAAATGGTTGGGGTTTGATAATTCTCACAATTCATGGATAAAAAATCCAATTTGTAATGGCGGGGAAGTGGGGTTTCGCAAAAATATAATGAACATTTTTCTCACGTGATTTCAGTATCGCAAAAGGTCTTTGCAATCATGGTTGAAGAAAGTAGTGTTGAAAGTGATTATTATGATTTTGATGTATCATCATCATCCGAAGATGTTGATTATGATGCTGCAATCAATCAATATCTAGATAAAGTTGAACATGCTAGCAAAGTGAACATTATTTACTGCTACAAACCACATTTCCACTCTCATACTATAACATCAAAGTAGGTTTATCTCCAGCTCGACAGTTTACACCTGCAATTGATTTAAATCGACATAGCTACTTAAATGATGATGGTAACAATAAAATTAGTTTAAGCGATGTTGAGTGGAATCACCTTATGGAATTGCTTAATAACAAAGTTAACTTCTTTACTATGCAACAACCATTGGATGGCAATGGTAATGACGATGATTCAATCATTGACACGTGCAAGTTACAACAAGTCGTATACAATGATGAAAAGTTTTAAAACTTACTAAACATGATGTTGAATATATGCTTTGTGAAAATGATGTAGTTCAGATTTTGGAAGCAAATCAATGTATAGTGGTTGATCAAGTAAACCTCTTAAAAGAAATGAACTTTTATGCATACTATAGAAATGTTTTAGATTTAGTGAAAAATTATTCTAATAATGATGAATATTGCATGTTTCAGACTTTGGAGACTTTTAATAATTTATGCAGTTTATGCAGTTTGTGTATTGGTCTAAAGCAATGCATCTTTTACTATTATGATAGAATTTTATGCGATTTGAATGATTTAAAATAGTGTATTCAGTTCAATAATATACAAATTGAGAAAACATTTTTATTTCTATTATTACATATACAACAACCGCAATCCATTATACAACATTTAAACTTGTGTAATATAATCAATATGAGTATAATATTCTGACTCATCGATTACTTGAAATAAAGGCATTCTTTCACATCTGCAACACCAATAACTCATGTTCCATATAAGATCTGGTACTATACAAGCATCTTCAAATACCATAAATTTTGTATTTTTAATTACACCCTTAACACCTCTCATACATTCCTTGCAACATGAATAACTCTCAGTAGAAGCTGTGATAGTACTTAATTTTTCCCAAGAATGTACAACTACACGATTGTATCGCTCTGCAAATTGAGGCATGCGATTTGTTGGAATATACATTAAACACATGTATTGCTCTTCAGACAAAGGTTTTGTAAAATCCCACTTATGAAGTATGTCCTCTTCACCTGTTGTTAAAACAGTAGCCAAAAATGATCCCATCCAATTTCCTCAAATATGTATAGGTATTCTGCCAGAAAATTGGAATACATTATTGGATTGATGTGTTCTTTTATATACATTATATTGATTCTAGTTGGATCGTTGTGGCAGTTGACCAACTTCTCCAAATACTTCGACGCATGCTTTTCAAAATCATTTTGTAGTAGCACAGACTTAAGAAATTTGAGGTTAACTTCATAAATATCTGCACTATTAAACATTCCAATAACGGTTCTTTTTATGTCTTTGTATACTGTTTTTGGAAGTATTGATTTTAACATACCAATATGACTCTGGTTGGTTAACCCAATTTGATTCAGTATTGTTTTTATGCTAATTGTCAGTAAACTAGGCACTTCAATTTCTTTTTGATTTTCTACTAATTGTTCAACATCCATACTGTTAACTATAATGGGAAGCGGTTATCTGTAAAACAAATAAAATATTTAGTAAGTTTTTCTTAATAATTGCTTGTTTTAAACTTCTAAAAAATATATTTATTCCATCATCGCGATACTATAATGTCCCCACGGTAATGTATCATGTGAATGTGGTATTAGACTACGTTTATCATCATATGGACTTAATGCAATTTTTCCTGAATTATTGTAAATACATCATGAGCGTAGGAACGGAACGTGGCTTGCTTAAGTTTCTTTTCTTTAAAATCTTTTAAACATGAAACATAGTCTTCAAAAGTTATTTCATTTTTACTACATTATATTTGATACCTTTGGATTTTTTATAACACCATGATTACGTGTTTTATTTTCCTTCTCATTTGGATTGCATTCCAACTTGTAACTATACATTTTCGATCGTAACCCAGCAAAATGTGTTATTATTACACCGTTTGTTTCATCCTTCATGAGCCCCAAAGCTTTGTTGTTAACCCGAGGTATTCCATAGCGATTATTTACATCATACCCAGAAGTGTCAAACTTTGAGAGATTTGACTTAATAAGTTCGTTATATACATCGTCACAAGTTAACTCATAAATAAACGAATCGGTATCGCTATACATGAGCTTGCAATTTTCCACCTTCATGATTGGAAGCATAAAATTGTAGTGAAAATTGTACATACAAATTTTAGAAATATCTAATATGGACATACCAACATATAATGGTTTATTAAAGATTAATTCGGTTTTGTTTAGCTCAATAGCCATTAACTCATCATCGAAAATTGTGTAACTATGAAACATGGGGCTTGCCATCCAATTTTTGCTCCATAACGGCCCTCCCAACGTTTAACTAGCTTTACAACACGGTGCTTTCGAATATTTTCCATTGTTTTTCCAAATACCGCATTGTTCATTAATTTGAATAAATTTTCTCGAACTCATTCTTTGCAAGTTTCCGAAGCTCAGTATTCAAATCAATATAGGGTTTTAACCAACAACTTTGTTTAAATTTTAGAACTCGATGGATTTTGTCAATTTAAGTCCGTTTAACAACGCCTGTTTAAGATTCCTGTAATGTAAAATGTACTTAGTTTTATTGGATAAGGTGGTCATTAATTTAGGCAATTTTGATCCTGGAGGGATCTGATGTTCTGCACAAAACGGCATATCGCGGTGTAAATCATGTAAATATTCAGGATACTCCAAATCAACCTCCAAAATATATCCATCTGGAGCATCATCTGGAATTGAAATAATATCGAGATTAATGTCAACCCATTCAAAGTCTCCGTATGGTAATGCTTGCGACATTGCCCACCCGTAAAGATTGTTAGCATCCAAATATAAAAGATATTTGGATTGTTTAGATGCATCATAATTATGCATGTATCTATTGTTAGCTTCGGAATATCGGTTGCTCACCTGACTAATACCACCTCTAATAGCGTTTTCAATAAACATAATTTTATCAATGTCCATAAGCAACTCTAACTTATATTTTGTATGCTTAAGCATGCAATCCCAAGCATACCCTGGTAAGGTGAAGTACCAAGCAGGATCGAGCCCATATGTGGCAAACGACTTTTCGCGAAATTGTTCAAAACACACGTTAACAACATTATATCGGTTTTCATATAAAGTAAGGCATACTCCGAAATGTTTTTATTTGAAATGCATTCCAAACTTTTAGAGCATGGTTATACATATCCTCAGTGACATGTTCACCAGTCAACATGCTATAGAAGTTTTCAATTTTGGAAGTTCAAATTCATCCAGTTTAGACAATGAATCAATGTAGTCGTATGGAAATACACCTTTTCTTGTTAATAAGTTCAATTTATTTGAACAGACATTTGAAAATTCTTTCGATAAATATTTGAAATCTGAAGGTTGCAATGTGGCCACTAAACTGTCTAAAGATGAATTTAAAATCTCAAAGAATCAATGAAACGAAACTTTATCTTAGCATCACCATCATCATCAGCATCTAGATCGTTCAGAGTAAATGAAATGTATTTCTCTTTGTTTAATGGCAATAAACTAATATTACCCTTTTTGATAATTCTCGTATCATGAAATGGGAATCGTATCCACTCATATTATGAAACACAACCGGTACAACAAAACTATTTCTAAAGTTGAGGTTACAATGTTGGTGTGCAAAACCTCTGAAGTTGCCAGTAAAGTGGCAGTGGTCTCTAACGATGATAGCGTTTTCAGAAAATGCATTTTCACATATAGAGCAATGTGTTGCAATAATGTTATTATGAGGTTCAATCATTGGTTCAATATGTTTGAATTTACTTCGAACAAATTTTGCAACTTCCACCATTTCGTTTGCAAACCAATCTATACAATCTTCCCCCAAATAATTTTTAAAAAATGATAACGATTCATCATAGTCACATTTTAAATAATAACCAGCACTAAAAGCTTTATGATGTTGATACTTTAAAGTGCTTGGAATATATTGATAACTATGATTTTTAACAGGTTTTAAAATAGTCTCAAAATCGGAATAAATTATAAAAGGTACTTTTTGCTTATAAACATAATTCTTAAATTCAACATGACGATGCCTAGGATATGAAATTCTACAGATATTTACTTGTTCGCAATATTTAGAGTGATCATTTAATTTATCGAGGGTGTTAAAGTAATTCAGACAACGATCGCAAATATATTTTTTATGATTATGTTTATTTAGTTGACTGCCAATAAGCCGCGATAAACTTTTATCCAAACATAATGGTATTTTATTTCAACATTTTCAAAATCCTCACTTGGAGTATTATAATTGTTTACGTTTGGAAAATATTGATTTTGAATTATGAGTAAATTTACATGCTTCTCAGCTTTCTGCATAGTAAGCCTTGTTGGCACCACACTATAGAACGATTTTTCTTTAGCGCAATTTAATTCTAAACTGTATACATTTATGGAAATTTTATTCATATTTTCAAATTTTGAAATATTTTTAATCGACATCGGCATTTCCAATCCTTCAACATTCAAAACTAATCTGTAGTGTGGATATGAGGATGTGAGATTACTTCTTATTTTAGAGGGAAATAATGCTGAAACAATTGCCCAAAAAGCAACACTCATCTGAATTTTCACGTTGATGCATGCATATTTATTTGAAATTTGCTTTGG
Source organism: Platerodrilus igneus (assembly GCA_036346225.1). Taxonomy (NCBI): domain Eukaryota; kingdom Metazoa; phylum Arthropoda; class Insecta; order Coleoptera; family Lycidae; genus Platerodrilus; species Platerodrilus igneus. Next base: position 495,312 of record JARFIW010000958.1, read on the forward strand.
AAGCGGAATAAAAGATGAAACACGTCCATTGCCCATTTCGTATTTATTAATATTAACTTCCATCGATACAATTTTTTTCAAAGCCCAGCCTGATTTTGATTCCTGAAACTCCGATAGTTTTGTTCTTAGTTTATCAACCACATCATCACGAAACCATGATGTTAAATCCGTCGCTACGTCAATCGCCACATTTTCGTATTAAAATGTTTAAAATCCGTTATATTATTTTCATCAATATTAGATGTTTTAATGAATTCTCCGCAAAGTGTAATATTAATTTTATTAAATTTAATTTTTAAACTATTTTTATTTTAATTTTAATTACCTTAAAGCAATCATTAAAAATGCCATTAAGTCCTTATGATGCATGTTTATTATAACGCCTGTTCTAATTCTTCTTGCAAAAGCGGAAACCAAATCAATCCATTTGACCCCAAACGTGATGGTTGTGAAACCGATTGAATGCCGCTTCCTACATGAAAATTTTTAATTGATGATTGGATGCTTTTAACAATCCCATATTGGTTTGAATTTGCCTTAACTGACCTAAATTTAAGTCGCCATGTCTAACCGCCTTTACAAATAACCTTAAGTATCGTTTGATATATTTTAACAAAATTTCAGCTTCTTTAATTGTATACCTTTTAAATAAAATATTGCATGCGTTATTAACTTTAAAACAATTTCGCTACTTAAAGTATTAATATGTTCAGTCATTATTCAAAACAAGCAATAATTATAAAACATACCAATTATTTTTTGTTTTTCTAAATGTGTTCTATTCTGTAGGAAACAAGATGATTGGGTCTTTTAATATCTATTAGTTCTAATACGGTTATTGCGTATTTTCCAGAACCCAATTCCTCAATGTTTTTCTCCACAATTCCGTGTTGCGTTGTGGTAGAAATGAAATATTGTCCGCTAACTCAATCAGTACACAATCACCATATTTGGAATGTACTATTCTTGCTCTGTAGATTCTTTGTGGAACGTTTAGTGGCAATTCGGCTAACCTCTTTGCCTCTTTTCTAGGGCCTACAACGGACTGTTTATTATTGTTTTGTATTACTTGATCCATCTACAAACAACAGCAATGCTGTTACAAACTTGCAAATATTATAAAGTAAAATATTCTTTTTACAAATAAAGAAAAATGTAACTTACTTTTTATACTAACGCTGCACGTATACTGAGCACTTCAAAACGCAGGTTCAAATAATGGTGAAATTAAACGAGTTATATATATATACAATGTCTAATGCGTCATCTACATTCAATCACCAAACCGCTAAAAGTAAAAGAATTTTATTGCCACATAAATTAAATGTATAATTACATTTAAATATTTAAATATATTCAAATTGCTAAAATGTAAGCAAGACATCCTTGATATAAGATTAAATTAATTTTTATTTAAAAGTCAAATAAATCGTGATGCAAGATGGTATAATTTGCATACCAATAAGGAAATATACGGCATACCTGTCTTGACATGTTTTTGCAAACACACACACACCTTATGTTAATTAAATACATTATATTAAAAGTCGAATGTCGACGTGATTTACATATATATTACCATAGATTTATAATTCCAAACACGTTGTTATATTCGACTGCATGCAGATTCTTAGTATTTTATCGTGACATTGAAATTGTGAGAAGTGAACGACTTCTTTTACAAGATTTTACCTGCAAACGTTTAAAATTTGACCTCCATCATATAACCATAGATTTATAATTCCAAACACGTTGTTATATTCGACTGCATGCAAATTCTTAGTATTTTATCGCGACATTGAAATTGCGAGATGTGAACGACTTCTTTTTTACAAGATTTTACCTGCAAACGTTTAAAATTTGACCTCCATCATATAACATTTCGTATATTTTCTCAATTTTATTTGCTACTTCGTACAAAACGCAGCTTATGAGGAGAGCTAAAACACTCTTTATCACTTGCACGCGTTTGCCTAATATTAAAAATTCTTCACCGCGGCGTTTTAATTTTTAGCTTAACCTACCCCAGAAAAATACGAACCAACACGTGAACTCCATTTTCTACACACACACAACATTTTTTTAAAATTTAATATTTAATATTTAACGTCGGGAACGCTGCTAAAAATTTCTAAGAAAATATCTCCACCCCAGCGCACGCGCACCACCCCACAACAAAATCTAACGACCCCGCCGAACGCACACCCAAAGACCTAACGACCCCACGACGCAACAAATTTACACACAAAGACAATTTTGTTCTCAAAGCGGCGTATACATATCTTGCTGCACGTTTTGTTTCCCAAAGCGGCTTAGCTGTTCATATTGTTCTCGAACCGGCGTATACATATCTTGCTGTGGATCTCTGTTGCCAAACCGGCTTAGCTACCCTACTCCGGCCGTGATTGTGAGATGTTCGACGCAAGCGGAAAAGGACAAAATACTAAGTCAAAGAAAAACTATCGTAACCAACCATAATTTACTTGAAAACAACAGTGACCGTAAACTATTTCTATGTGAAAACCTAACGTCATTTAATAAATCACTATTATGGCGTGCAAAACAGAAAGCCAGGAAACACAACTTTAAGTATGTTTGGGTCAGAAATGGTAACATTATGGTAAAAAAGCCACGGATTCATCAAGTGTTATTCGTATCGAAAATGAAAAGGATCTACTATAGTTACATTAAAATTGAACTTGAAATTATCGTTTTAAATTCTTCATTTCATTTACATTTTATATTTTTTCATTTTAAAAAATTTCTTGATTCTAAATAAATTTTCATTTTAAAAATTTTTAAAAGACAATGGAGGACAATGATTATAATGAAAGTAGTGTTAAGTTCTGTACAGTAAGCGACATTGATGAATATAAAAATTTAAATTGTAATACGGATGACAATTTAGATTCTGTAACAGTGTTATGTTTAAATATTAATGGGTTGAAAGGGCATTTTGATGAATTTTTGATTTATATTTCAAATAGTGCTTTTGATATAATGGTTCTGATGGAGGTCTCAATAAGTGAATACTTAGTTTCTAATTTTAAGATTGATGGGTATAATATGTTCCACAAGCTACGGGAGTTAAGGTTCGTGGCTTCGAGCGGTCCTTTTTTAAAAAGACTTCTTTGGTCCTTAACACATTTATTTGATTGTACAGATGTGAACAATAACAATTTAAACTAATTTAATCTAAGTCGAATTACATTAATTAATTTATACAGTGAGTTATCAGTGAACTGCAAGGTTAAAGCTGAACGTCTGATGAACTGACTAGGAGTGGAGCTCCTGGTCCTTATATAACTTTCTCCCCCTCACATTTCTGTGGGAACCTGCGGACGTAATGTCCGCTTACTCTTTACAATACTTAGTTGCTATCTTAAAAGCTATTCATAAATTACAATGTTGCAGGCTTATTCTGCGTAATCACGGTACGTGACATCCGTCGACCGTCTGTGACCTGACTTTTGCAGTGTCACTTATCCTTGTGCTACTTTGTAGCGTTTCCACTCGTGGGAACTGAAATCATCATAATATAATGTAATAAAATGTTGCAACGACATTGTTGCACTGTCCTAACATTTCTTAATGTTTCCTAATATTTCCTAATACAGATATTAGTGTTATATATATATATATAATAGATGGGGGTTCCTATAACTCCTTCCAACGTACATTAAAAATTAAGGGTTTTTACCTTTTCTTGATTTTTAATTAAATTCATTTTCGTTTAATCTCATTTAAAATTCATATTTTCTAGGGGTACATTTGTTTGTTTGGGTTTCTTAAATTTAAAACTGTTTTCTTTATTATTCTTAAATCTAATACATATTTTGTAAGTTACATAAATGGTCAATAAAATAGTCAATAAAATCAATATAATTGTCCATACACTAATGTTATCATAGTGCACTTTGGGCGTCTTGATCTCGTTTAATTTTTCTTTGTATTCTTCCATGAGTTTCATGGCGTGGTTTAAGTTGTCTAATTCCAGGTGTTCCAATTGCATTGGTTTTTGAAGGGTTGCTTCATCTTATTCTTGGGTAATCTTGATTTGCAGATCGGGTAGATTTGCTAACTTCTTGCTTTGTACTGGATCTTGGTAAACTCTAATTATTTCGTTTTTTAATTTTAAATAACAATTTTCCTTAAGGGTGATTAATTTACTTCCGGTTAATGCTAAATTACTTTCGTCTTGATTGCAATACATTGTTGCGATTACTTCGGTGGGAAAAATGGCTATCCATTTATTTTCCGTTACTTTCTGAATTTTCATGTTGTTGATTGATACAGGTTTGGCTTCACAATTTTCATAATGATTGGTAAATTTTAGTAGTTGTACTTCGCAAGGGCTGTCTTCTTGAATTGTTGTGGTTGTTAATGATTGGCATAAGTATTGATTGGGTGTGACTTCATTACATTTGTCGTTGGTATAACCATATCTTTGTTCATTTAAGGATAGGAATTTGGTTTTTGGAATAATAACTTGGTAGGTGCTAGTCATTTTCATTGGAAAAGCAAATAAGTGATAATAATTGTAACTGTTAATCTCTACTATTGGTATTTCTATTAAAAATGTTATGTCGTTGTTTTTTACATAGCCTTTAACTATGGCTACTTTTTCAAATATTAAAATATTTGATTCTAATACATCGAAAGGTAATTTACTATTAGTTATAAAAGATTTTATTCTCAATAATTCTGTTAATAAATCTATCCGTTCTATGATACTTGAATGTAGGGTATTTAATTTTGCAAAGGTTACTGCGTTTTCTAATGTTGCTAGGATTTGTTGAATTAAAGTTAGGGTTGATATTATCTGGTTGTATATCGTATTGAATCTGATTAAATCTCGCATGCCTAACATAGTAGTTCGCATGTTATTTTCTAAGGTTTCTATTCGATTGGCTATACTATCTTGATTTCTAACTAATTTTCTAAGGGTTTCATTAAATTTGATGATCGTTGATTGTGTTAACGATATTTGATTACTAATTATAGTTTTAATGTCGTTTTGATTTTCTATCAATTGTTGTATCGCGTTGTCATAGCGTTCTGCGTCTTGGTTATCTAAATTTCCGGTAATTGCTTTAATTACGTTTCCTAATCCGTTGATTAGTCCTCGTTTTCTTATCGTCATTTGTTCTGTAGGTATTAGTCGATTAAATTTGTCTTCGATATTTTTCAAGATACTTTCTGTTATACTATCGTAGTTCATCATTTCTATTGCGTATTCTTTTCCGAATTTTGTTGTGTCCGTTGATTGTTTTAGTCGAAAATAATTATTTTTGATTATTTGAAATTTTTGTTTTAGCTCGGTTAAATCAAATTTTTGTGCAAAGGTCCAATAATCTATGGTGTTTTGCATACTGCCTAATTTAATTGGTAGTATACCGGGGTTATTCTTTATGTCTTCAATTATAATTTCTGTGTCCGTTCTACCTGGGTGGAGGTTAACGGTAAGGGTGACGATTGTCCTTCTGAAAGTACAGGGTGTCTTAAATTTTTGAGGTGAACATATTTTGTTATCTTGCCGTCGTCTATCGCGGCTACGTTTTTGTCAGATATTCGTTTTATTTTAAAGGGTCCTAAATTTCTCGGTGCCGTTTTGTGTCTTTTACTTTGGTAATTTTTCTCGAATACGGTTTGTCCTATGGAAAATTTGTTTATGTCTGAGTTTTTATTACGGGTCGCGGTAATTCGCTCTTTATCGTTATCTAATTTGTCCTTTACTTTGTCATAGGTTATTTTTAGTTTCTCCTTGTGGTCTTTAGCGTATTGCTGATAGATTTCTTTGTTATAATGTATATCGTAGGTGTTGCGTGAATCTGAATGTCCTAAGGTTAGTTCTAAGGGTGTAAAATTTGTAGTTGAATGAATCGTGTTATTATACGCGATTAATGCGTATGACATTAAGTTAGTTATGTGCTCTTTCTTGTAATTTATTCTTAGTAATCTGATCTGTTCTAATAGGGTTGAATGTAGTCTCTCAATTAGTCCGTTTGTTTCAGGGTGGTTTTCCGTTATAAAGTGTATTTTTATTTTGTGTAATTCTAAAGTGTTTTGAATCGTTTCGTTTTTAAATTCGCTTCCGTTATCTAATGTTATTGTTTCGGGTGTTCCGTAAAATGTAAAATAGTGTAGAAATCCTTGGGTTACGTCTATACTATTTTTTGAAGTGATTGGTATTGCTTGTCCTATTTTTTTAAATGCATCCACGATTGTTAAGTAACTTTGTGCTTCTACTACTAGAGTATCTGCATGTAATTTCTGGAAAGGTTTGTCTGGTGTTTTAGTTAACATTAAGGGTATCTTTGGGGGTTTTCTGTCATATTTGGCTTTATCACATAATTCGCACTGGTTGATAAAGTCTGTAGTTAATTCTTTCATGTCCTTGAAATAGTAACGTCTCATAATTTGTTTTAGGGTCTCGTTTATTACTCGATGGTTGGTCTTTCCTTCGTGTTGGTTTCTTATTACGTCATTTATTTCGTCAGGGTCGTCTAATGTTATTAATTTTCTTGTGCATCTTATAAGTTCGAGGCCAGAATTGTTAAATAGTTTTACATATATTTCTGAAAATCGTTTATATAAGTTTTCCGTGTTAAAATAAAAGTAAAATCGTTTTTTCTCGGGGGTGTATTCTTTTAATATTTTAATTATCTGTGATTCATTGTCGTCTTTAGTTATTTGAACTTGGTAAATTTTCTTATTGTCCACTTTCGTGTATTTAACAGGGTTGGGGTTGTTTAAAACTTCTGTGATTATAAATTGATTGGGTTTCATGTCAATAGCTTCGTTTAAAATTTTATTGCGGTTTCCGGTTCGTCATTTTGTGTTGAATGTATAGTTTCCATTTCTTCTGGGTCTTCTCTGACTTCGGTTTCGTCTACGTTTCCTGCTAATGATTCTGTCTCAAGTGCGTTAAGTTGGATTCTACTTAAGGCGTCTGCATTATTGTTGTAAATTCCCTTTTTGTATATGATCTCATAATCATATTCTTCTAGTCTGATTCTCCATCTTTGTAATTTCGAGTTAGGTTCTTTGAGTTTGCATAGCCATACTAATGGTCTATGATCGGTATATATATATATATATATATATATATATATATATATATATATATATATAGAATTTCCGTCCGTATAGGTACGGTCTAAAATATTTTGTTGCCCAAATTATGGCTAACAATTCTTTCTCTATCGTACTGTATCGTTGCTCTGTTTCGTTGAGGGTTCTTGATGCGTAACTGATAGGTTTGTCGTTACCTACTGTTCCTTGGCTTAATACTGCGCCTAAGGCTACATTTGATGCGTCTGTTGTTAAAATGAATGGTTTCGAAAAGTCTGGGTATTCTAATACGGGGTGATTTGTTAAAATGCTTTTGATTTTATCTACTGCTTTTATAAATTCTGGGGTATGTACAATTTTGTTTCCCTTCTTTAAACAATTGGTTAGGGGCTTTGTTATTTGAGCATAACCTTTTATAAATTTTCGGTAATATCCGCTAAGGCCTAAAAATCTTTTAATTTCTTTATTCGTTTTGGGTATAGGGTAATTTAATACAGCGTTTGTTTTGTCGGGGTTTGGCATCACTCCTTGGGGTGTTATTACGTGTCCTAAAAAGGTTACTTCTCTCTGTAGAAATTCGCTTTTGTCTAGTTGTACTTTAAATTTTGCGGTTCTTAATCGTTCGAACACTTCTCTTAATCTTTCTATATGTTCCACTAATGATGTTGAATACACTATTATATCGTCTAGGTACACAAGGCATTTTTCGTTGTGTATCCCTCGTAGTATGTTATCCATTACTCGTTGAAAAGTTGCGGGTGCGTTCTTCAGTCCAAATGGCATTCGTTTGTATTCGTAGTGTCCTCTAGGTGTGCTAAAGGCTGATTTCTGTGTATCTCCTTCTTCCATTTCTACTTGATGGTATCCTGATGCTAAGTCTAGCGTCGAAAAATATTGGCATTTGCCTAACTTGTCTAATATTTCTGTTATATTCGGTAACGGGTATTTATCGTCTACCGTTTTTTCATTTAGTTTGCGGTAATCTATTACCATTCGGTATTTCCGTTTTCCTGATGCGTCTAGTTTCTTTGGTACTATTAGTACGGGGCTGCTCCATGGTGAATTGGAGTGTTGTATAATATCTTGATCTAATAGATCGGTTACTTGTCTGTCAGCTTCTTCCTGACTTGCCTGGGGTAATCTGTATGCTTTGGTGAATAGGGGTTTGTTATCCGTTAGCTCAATGTTGTGTTTAACTGTGTTTGTAAACGTTAGGGGTATTCCTTCGCAATGGAATATATCGCGGTATTCATAACATAATTTTTGTATTGCTTTTTGTTCTTCGTGATTTATGTCGCGGTTAAATCGGATGTTATTTAAATTTTGTTTTAACATTTCGTCATTTTCTACGGGGTCATAATTTTTGTTTGGGGATTCATCTATTTCCATCTCGTTAAAGTTAAATTCTTATACGTTTATCGGGTTTGTTAAAGATATTTCTACGGGGTAATCATTTGAGTTTATTATTGTTGTTGTTGCGTAATTATTTTTGATTTTTACTAATGCGGTTGGGGTTTCTACTCCTTGTTGAAAAGTTATGTGGTTTATTATTCCTAAGTTTTTATTTGAATCTACGGGGATTCTTATTTCTTTTTCCGTTCGGGGTTCTAATGTATATTTTTCGTCTATTTGGGTATTTTGAAATTTAATGGGGATTCGTCCATACTTGGTTCTTAATAATCGGTTTTTGATATCTATGTTGGCTCCTAATTTTCTTAGAAGGTCCATTCCTAATAGTCCGTCATATTTGTCATTAAATTCAAATATGCAGAATTTGTGTTTCATCTTTACGTTAAAGGTTTTTGGTAAAGGTATGTTTGCTACGAATTGGTGTATGGTTGTTTGATGGGCGGTTTTAATTTTAAAGGGTTCTCTTTCTACGTAGTTTAGATAATGTTTTTTTTACTGTTCGCGGGCTTATTAATGTTTTAGAAGATCCGGTATCGATTAGTAATTTAAATTCAGCGTGGGGTATTTCGATATAGGGTAATACAAGGTGATTCATATTATTTAGATTTATTACGTTAGGTCGTTTATAAAATGGCCCATGTGAAAATTTGAACATGTGTTCTCTTCGTCGTCTTCCTCGTAATTTTCTTGTGATTCTTCGCGTTCATAATGGTTTGATTGATTCTGTTCATTATTCGTACACGGTTGATTGTTATTATTCTGTTCATCTTCATACTCTTCTACTTCCTGATGAAATAGCTCTTCTGAAGTGAAAGTGCGTTTTTGATTAGGGTTTGGTCTTATGTGCGTTATTTTCGTGTTGGGTCTGGTGTTACCAGATGAGGTATCCATTGGTGTAGGTTTGTAATAGTTATTGGGATTATTATTGTTTATCATCGGTGAGTTTCTGTTAGGATTCGCGTTAAATGCTGGTCTTTGTTGATTTATATTTTGGTTAAATCTCGGTTGAAATGCGGGTCTTGAAAAGTTCGAGTTAAATGTTGGTTGAAAGGTGGGTTTTGAAAAGTTCGGATAAAATGTTGGTTTTGAGAATTGTTTGTATTGGTTGTTAAAGTTTGAATTATTAAAATGTGGATTGTTTGTTCGCGTTTGGTTTGTTTGTGCATTGAATGCGTTAAATTTTTGTTGTGGATTTATTTATCTTGCGGGTTGAATAGTTTTCATTGGCTTTTATTCGCGTTGGGGTTATATAGTCGGTTTCTGTAGTACATTACGTTTTCTTCTTCGATTATCATATTCATTGCTTGTTCTAAGTTTTGGGGATGTTGAAATCTAATTTTGTCTGAAAGTCTCTCGGGTAGTGCATTTAGATAGGTGTCTAATGCCATCTCGTCGTACATTTTAGTTTTTATTAGTCTCACGTTTGGGTCGGTTTCTTCGATTTTGAGTTTTGTCAAGATTAAACTTCTTACATTTTGGCATCTCATTCCAAATTGATAGGGTGACTGGTTGTGTTCCATTCTCAGTCCGGTTAAGTCTCTTATTAAACATTTTAAGTTCCGTTGATCGCCGAAATATGCAATTAATAATGATTTATACTGTTCCCATTGGTCTACGTCCTCTCGACTGGCTATTAACGTTAGTGCCCTTCCGGTTAGTTTACTGGTTATGAGGCGGATCAGTAAAGTGTTTCTGTCGTTGTCACCTGGCTTATAAAAGGTCTTTAAAAATATTTCGGAAGCCGAAATGTAATTACTGAGTAAGCAGGTATCATTTCCATTGAATGGCGGTATCATTTCGAGGTACAGCTTCATTTCATTAGTCATCTTGGCTGGGGTAATATTTGGGTAATTTTAAAAAAGTAAAAAAAATTTTTTATTTTTTTTTGAAAAAAATTTGGTTTTATTTTGTAGTTTTTGGGTGTTATTTGATGAGTTTAACGCTTGGTATTAGTTTGGTTGAGTTTACTTTTGATTTGCCGATTTTTAATTTTAATTTCTGAAGTTTCAATGGGCTGGGTTATTTTTGTGGTAATTTATCGGGTGTGAATGTTTTGTGTTATTTGCGTCAGTTATTACTTCTCTACTTTTTAATTATGTCGATTTTATTTAGGTGCGTATTAATTCTCTCGTTGGTTTATGCGATTGTAAGGTGTTTGCTATGCTTACAATGTTATCTGCTACAGGATGTTGTTAGTCACTTAGTTGCATTTCCGTCTCTATTATAAGTTATATTTAATTTTTACGTGGGTGTAAATTATTACTCGCAGTGTTTTTATACAATGAAATTTGTGAGATTTACTGAAATGTTTTCACGTTTGAATACGGTTGTAATTTACCTTTTAGTACCGTAATAATTTATTCGTTCTGAGTAGTTTTAGATTGATAATTAAATAAAGTTTCTGATCGTAATTTTATGCTGTTTTTAATTTAACAATGCTGAAAGGTTTCGCGATGTATTTAAATATCTTTTGTACTGTGATTTATTATTAGATTTTTATGCGTGTTTATTCAAAGTTAGTTTCTATTCACTTTGATGAAGTATGATGAGGTACTACGTTCAATTTGAATTCGCGCTTTGTTAATTCTCGTATTAAGATGTGGTTTTTTAATAATAGAATGCGAATCGTCTATTTATGGATGGTATTTGCGTTTGAATCGTGGTGTTATAAGGTTTTGATTTTTTAATTGCTCGTTTTGCTTTCGCGTTTTGTATTCTTGGTGTATTTAAATTATTTCTGTGCGTCAGTTAATTCTTTTATTGGGATTATAAATTTTTATTTCTTGTGTTGGTTGGGATTGTAGAATTAGAAATTCTAAAATTTGTTACGTTAGTTAAGATTGAATTAAAAATTCTAAAAATTTCTTGCGTTAGTTAAGTTTTGATTCAAAAATTCTAAAAATTTTTGTGTCAGTTAAGGTTGTCGAGTTAGAAGTTTTTTAAAATTTTTTTTTCGCGCCAGTTAAGATTTAATTCCGCAATCTTAAGAGGTTTAATTTTGTTTTTAAGAATTTTTCTTACGTTAGTTAAAACGTGATCTAGTCTCTTGCGCTTTGCGACTTTTTTAATAATTGTCTCTAGTTTTTGTTTCAGAATAATTTTTCTCAGTTCTTAGTCTCAGAATTTTTTTTGTTGTCTCAAGTTTTCATAAATTTTTCATATATACAAGTAAAATAATAATAAAATTTCAATAAAGGCTTGAAGATAATCTCTAGCAATTGCTAAGTCGATTATTTTCAACAAAATGGCATAAAATATTTGTAACAATAGTTAACATATACATAAATAAATTCATAAATCATAAACTAGCAAATATCAATTGTCTTTGTTAATAATAAAATAAATTTCAATTGGTTTAGGAAAATGAACTTACACTAGTTGCTTGGTTGCTTTCGTTGATTTGTTTTCTTTGTTTCTGTTTTTCTTTTTGGGCTTCTTGTATTTGATCTATTCTTGTATCGCCTCCAATTTTTCTTTTGTTGAATTCGAACTATGCTTGTTTCTCCTTCAACGGCTGGATTTGAACGATGCGTGTTTCTTCTCCAGTTTTTGTTCTGCCAAAATCGGAATTGAAATTCCCGGACCACCAGTTCCTCGAAGTTGGATTCGCTAGTGCCCTTTTGACATCCGTTACGACTGCGCCAGTTAACGTTCGTGGCTTCGAGCGGTCCTTTTTAAAAAGACTTCTTTGGTCTTTAACACATTTATTTGATTGTACAGATGTGAACAATAACAATTTAAACTAATTTATTCTAAGTCGAATTACATTAATTAATTTGTACAGTGAGTTATCAGTGAACTGCAAGGTTAAAGCTGAACGTCTGATGAACTGACTAGGAGTGGAGCTCCTGGTCCTTATATAACTTTCTCCCCCTCACATTTCTGTGGGAACCTGCGGACGTAATGTCCGCTTACTCTTTACAATACTTAGTTGCTATCTTAAAAGCTATTCATAAATTACAATGTTGCAGGTTTATTCTGCGTAATCACGGTACGTGACATCCGTCGACCGTCTGTGACCTGACTTTTGCAGTGTCACTTATCCTTGTGCTACTTTGTAGCGTTTCCACTCGTGGGAACTTAAATCATCATAATATAATGTAATAAAATGTTGCAACGACATTGTTGCACTGTCCTAACATTTCTTAATGTTTCCTAATATTTCCTAATACAGATATTAGTGTTATATATATAATAGATGGGGGTTCCTATAACTCGGGTAGGACGTAAAGGCGGAGGATTAATCCTATACGTTCACAAAAAAATGCTTTTACTGAAACCGTGTTTAATTATGAATCATTTGAAAATATAGCAGGATTGCTAAGTTTTAAGGGGAGAAATATACAACTTTTCTTCGTATATAGACCACCCAGCAATAGTATTAACAAATTCATACTTGAACTGAACGATCAACTAAATGAAAGTAAAAATAGCAAATATATTATTTTTGGTGGTGACACAAATATTAATATAGATACTGAGAGTGAAACTACAACTGCAGCTAGTAATGATTATGAAATAATGCTCAATAGTAACGGTTTTTATAGATGTATTTGGGGACACACTCGACAAGAAATTTATAGTGGAAAGTTGGTATCATCTTGTATAGACCATTTGTATGTTAGAGGTGTTTACGATCAAATAAATTCGGCAATAATACAAACTAAAATATCGGATCACTACATCGTAGCTGTAAAAGTAGTATTAGAACAAAAAACGAAAATAAATATACCGCGATCGCAAACGACCTTGGATGAAAGAGCAATAAAGATTCATTTACTTAATATGGATTTTAAAAAATTGGAAGCATCAAACTATAGCCCAAATAACTTGTACAATAATATAACAAAAAAATTTAATGAAATATATAATAAGACACAAAGACGTATATTTAATGATAGAAAGCAGGATTATGTAAATTATAGGAAACCTTGGATGACAAATGATTTGTTACTATCTATAAAAAAGAGAGATAATATGTTCACAAAATGGAAAACTTCACGGATGGAGGCTGACAAGGTAGAATATAGAAAATACAGGAATCGGTTAAATCTGTGAATAAAAAAGGAAAAAAACAATATTATACAGAGCAGTTTATTGCTGTAAATTGCAAAACAAAAGAGATGTGGAAACTAATAAATCAACTTATACATCGTAAAGAAAAGCAAAATGTAGACCAATTAATAATACGATATTTACCCAATGAAGACGACAAACTTATTGCCAATCCATTTGCTTCAACATTTACAGAAAATCTTAATAACGTTGTACATAACTGTCCGGTCACACTTATAAAACATCCGCCTGCTAATAAGACAATAATAAGCACTTTTCATCTACCGTTAGTGCAACTAAATTTTGTAGAAAAAGAAATCGAAAAACTAAATTGTAGCAAATCTCCTGGTATCGACAACATACGATCCTAAAAAATGGTATTGGCGGTATTGTACAAAAACTAATAAATGTAACAGTTAATAAAAAATTAAATAAAAATTAGATAATAGTCATATAAAAATAAACAAAACACAGTAAATAAACAAAGAAGTAAACAAATTAGTTCCATTTATGTCTTTTGTCTATAACGCACATCATGCAGAAAAATTATATGTTTCATATTTCTCATTATATAACAAGAGAGTCGAACCATAAAATAAAAACTTTAAAAACCAAAAATATTAATTTGGTAAACCAAAAGCAATCTAACATTAAGCGTTAAATTAAATTTTAAATTTATAGAATTAATAACTTAGGTTAGTTTAGTGTAGTTATGTAAAAAGAAATTGCTTGTTAAGTAATAATGAACACCGTGTCAAGCAACCTAAGGGTTAGCTTATGGTGTGATGTATTATATTATATTGAATAAAGTATATTGAATTGAATTATAATTATTACTGTTATTATTATTATTTCTATTATTATTATTATTATAATTATTATTTCTATTATTATCATTATTATAATTATTACTATTATTATTATTATTTTTATTTTTATTATTATTTTAATTACTATTATTATAATTATTATTATTTGTGTCTTTTTCGCGAGAACGGAACTGAATTGTTTTCAATGATGTCCTACGGGTTACCCTAAATGATTTCTTTTAAAGAGCATTACTTAGTTTCCTTGGTGTAAACTTAAAAAATTCTGTCCATTAATATGGACGGCTTTAATTGTGTAATGTTTAGTAAATAACGTACACGATCTCATTTCTGCGATGATGGTATTAAATTCCGGTTGATAATAAGTAAGATGAACTGGTAACATAATTGTTTTTTTTGTGTTGATCAGCTTGGTGTCTTGGACGCTTTGTTTGTTTGAACTTTATACGAGTTGTTTGCGACACAGATATGAAGTGTGTCAAAGATGCAGTATTTTTCATGTACGACGATAACGACGTTTGCTAATTCTTTGTTTGCATAAATCTTGACTAAATGAAAACAGTGGCAAAATATTGTAATTTTGATTGGAGATAGATAAGTATATGTGATAATATATTCCTAACTTTGTCAGTAATCGCAGGTAAACAAGTGCTATGTAAATGTGCAAAGGTCTGTGAAATTAGAAATTTCGTGAGCTTCTACAGTTAATAAATTTATAACACGGGATTTTAAAAATTAATCTGCACGAAGTTGTTGCTTTGAGAATGAAGTTTCTCCAAGAATTAAGTAATCAACTGCAATTGGTACAAAGTTACTTTCAACTAATTCAACACATACCATGTAAAATGTACCGAGTAGGATAATAGGGTATCATCAAATTAATATAGGTGAAGTACGCCATGCCCAGGTGTAGGCATCACTGTTTTTTCTCTGCGCTGCTTTGATAGCTTCTATCGGAAATTGGGTTTGGATTTTTCAGGTTACTCATCGCACAATTTGAGGTGTTGAGGTAGAAATTACTTCACTCGGATCGTCAGAGTGTATTTAGGACGATAAACATTTCCTAATAAAATTTCAAAGTACTTTATTATTTAAATGTGACTTTTTTAATAATTTTTTTACAGTTGCGGCGAAATGCATTTTAGCCTTAGATGGTTTTTTTTTGTAGTGCTGTAATTCACCGTTATAATTTTTATTTAGGAACCAAGAGTTATTTGTGGACAATTTTTAAGTATTTGGTTTTTATGACTATTTTGGTATCATAGATTTAATATTAGATTAAACAAGTGACTAAAAACAATTCACTATATAATTTTTTTAATTGCTGTTTTATGTAGATATTAGGATGGAGAGTAGGGACTGAAATCCATTCCTATATATTTTTTATAAATATTATGATTGAGGGTAACAACTAGTTTTAGGTAATGCAAAAATATAAATTATTTTTGCGCAAATTTTTTTTATACTGTGCAAATCCTTCGGGATATGTTTTGGTCAAATGTTGTTATAACATGTTGTTTTCATAAGGGAAACATTTGCGTCTACTTTGGCTAAAGAACATGGTATTACGCGATTGGAAGCGATAATATACAACTGTGCAATTGGAAGCTATGTTAGTGCGGAACGGGTGTGTAATCCCTTAAAAGACTGTTTAACGTTATTGGAAGATAGTAAGTTATACTTCCTAAATGCGCCAATGTACTCGGTACCACTTGCCAAAATGTGGAGTAAGCTATCGGACAAGCTACAAAATAGCTGCTGTTTAGTGTATAATAACCTACTACAGTACGTGTTTTGGTGGAATGGTAATACAAAGCATGCAAATTAAGTTATCCGAAAAACCAAAAGAAAGGGAAACATTGATAAAGTATGTGCTTTCGGCTTTTAGTTTTAACTATTTACCTGTAAATTATTTGGAGATAGTAGAGAAGGAAGACAGCCAAGATAAAATAAAAATCTTACACAAGTGCTACATTAAAGCAGGTACTACATATTTTACAGAATCTGCTTCACCATATTCTACAATTTCAAAAGAAATAGTCATTTCGGAATTGGGATTGATAAATACACCTAACATTCGCCCAGAGGTTGTACGACAACGCGCAAATATTGGTAGTAAACTCTATCCGTTTACGCTAAAGGAAATTGCCCCATTATGCATGCCATACGCTGTAAGTGGAAGGAAAAGACAACTGGAATTAGAGGAAATAATGCAAAAAGGCGAAAATTGGACTACATGGAAAACACTGCGACAATACGCAAACAATACAAAGATGTGTTAGACGAAGAACATCTTATTAGATAAAATGATGAAGAATTAAAAGATTATTTTATGTGCCGACGGACTGACTTAGATACATCCGGGTTGTACAAGCTGTATGTATTTGTGGGTAGTAAAAAAGACTCTTTTAGTTATGTAGGCGTTCTTGCAGAAAAGGATGGTACTAAATCCGTATACTTTTTAAAAGGTTATTCTAAAAACGTATTTATCAAAATGGCAGATAACAAAGACGAACTAAGGAATGCGGGTTTCGTAACCTTGGCGTACACCACACGCAAAGGGGTTCCGCTAAACATTGTATATTTACCTAGTAAAGAACCTTTCGGATCATTTAAAACCGAGGGTCTTACAACCTATAACAACCATATATTCCCAAAAGGGGTGGACATGCAACTACGCAACAGTGTGTGGGAGAAAAAGGATTTCCTCCAATACCGACAAGAAGAAGTCGATCAAGCTAACAAAATACGTATGCGAGATATAGTGGGAAAGCTGCGATTAAAAGATTGTCACAAGCTGCAAGAATTACACGAAGGAATGGATCTGGTTGTCGATGGAATCAAAGTCTTTAAATATAGAGGCAAACTTCGGTACATTTTACAATTCGAAAACCTAGACGGTCTTTATGTATCAAACTATTGGTTAGAAAAGGAGATAGAAGACTTGGGTGTCGATTTAAATTTTAAGCTGCGAATAAAATTAGATAAAATTAAAACCACTGCAAACAAACATAAAGAAAGGACTGTCTTCTGTGTATAACTTTGTATTAAAATTAAGTTTAAATGACTCCATGCTTGGTATTAAATATTTTTAAATTTTGTTATGTATAATGTCAGAATAAACATTTTATAATAGTATATAACATTGTTCTTTATTTATAAAAGGCTGTGACGTTACCCCGAAATAGCAGTCGCACAGAGAGGGGTGTGCATGGGCAGCGAGCATGGGCAGGGGTGCGTACGCTCAGGGGTGCGCATGGGCAGGGGTGTGCATGCGCAGGGGTGCTCATGGGCTGGGATGTGTCTGGGTGTAC
This sequence comes from Platerodrilus igneus, assembly GCA_036346225.1. Classification (NCBI taxonomy): domain Eukaryota; kingdom Metazoa; phylum Arthropoda; class Insecta; order Coleoptera; family Lycidae; genus Platerodrilus; species Platerodrilus igneus. Next base: position 512,992 of record JARFIW010000958.1, read on the forward strand.
ACGAGGGAAGCGGATGTTAACAGTCACCAAGCATCCAATTCTTTATTTGGATGGTATCGAGTACTTGCCTGCGTATGTATCCGGAGTAAAAGAATACGATTTGCATACGCAGCTTATTAATAAAATTAGTTTATCGAGGAAGATGACAAAAGGTACATCATTCCTAATAGTACAACAATCTACGCATGGGGTGTAAAGATATAAGATAGTTGTTTATATTTGTATATATTAGTTTTAAGATTCCATAATTTTTAAGTTCTTCTCCCACCTTCCAAATCCTTCCGGCTTCTATCCTGGTTGACAGAGTATACGTGTTATCTCCACGTGGTATTCGCGGGACACGGCGGTTTTAGATTTCTCGGGAGATGGTTGGCTAAGGCATATGTCTTGGCTAGCGAAAAGGTTTTAAAATGGTGTTAAATAAAGATGAGCAAAAGTTAGTGATTTGAGTCTTTAAAACGCATAACTTTGTATGGGGTGGTCCTATTTAAAATCTATTTACAGATTTGGGGTCCCTAGAAAATTTAATATTAGTTGATACCTAGCAAAATATATTTATCTTAAAAGAGTGACTACCCTGCGTATAATAAATACAATATAACACTTGTCAACAAAAGAGTTGTAGGAAAATTAAAGACGTATTTAATGGGGTCCAGTATTAGAATTTGTTGGTAGTAATGTTAAGTCCTACTGTATTGTAGGCGAGAAAGATACGATTAAAAAGATTAAAGGGGTCTCACGAATTGTAGTTAAGTAAAACCGAGGGTCTTACAACCTATAACGAGCATATACCTCCAAAAGGAATGGACATGCAACTACGCAGCAGTGCGTGGGAGAATAAAAATTCTCTCTAACAAGAAATTAAAGTTTCCATGTACGTAGCACCAGTCATTGGGAAATGGTCGAAATGTGGAACCTATAAAGGCGATTATTAATTATGGTTTAGAAAAATAATAGTTTTCGTGGACTAAATAAAATAGCTTAGACTGGTTAATGTATATGGTTACATACTCTCGTACACATCCACAAACATCTGTTTACGTCCGCAATGGCGATACCGGTAGTTTTTGTTTAACAAATAGTAGGAAAGATACGTTACCTTTTACGAGGGAATCGGAAGTTGACAGACATCGAGCATATAATTCTCTATTTGGGCGATATCGAGTACTTACCGGTTCTAGAAATCATTACGTGCGGCCGACCGCTATGCGAAAGTGTAAAAGCCTACAGAAGCAAAATTAAATTATCAGACGAAAAAGTGCGCAATGTGCTATAGAAAGTATACAAAAATGGTGCTTTGCATTGGTCCTAACAGTAAAAAGGGAGAGTGACTTTTTCTAGCAATTACAAGAATAGCAGTAGCGGGGCGAAGGGGTATGCATGTATTATACAGCGCATTGTTACTATAAAATATGTTAGTTTACGGGAAGCTCGAACGTGAACAAATTAAATTTTAATCTATAATTAACCACGGTCGTAAAAATGGGAAATTAATGGTTAATTTTAATACCGCTAAGCATAAACTTTCGCTTGGTGATTCATTTGGAAAATATTCAAGCCTACCATTTCCTAAAGTATGACGTAGAAGTTATTTAAAAACAGGTAAAACCCACTATAAAACAATTATACGCGTCACTTTTCCAGTCAAGACTTGCATATAACGCCAACTAATATAATAAGGAGCTGTGCACGCTCGACCATCGGCATAAAAGGCGAGAGCCATGTTCCAGTGCATTAGTCGTCAAAGTATCGTCGAGTTTGATTAAAATTATAAATTAAAGATGGATTTTTCTTGTGTTGACGTTACAAGTGATGTGCGAGTACCACAATTAAATATCAACCAACTAGTTGGTAAGTCAACCTATAGGTTAGGTGAATTTCCTCCAAATTATCACCACCATATATTAGAAGTTGGTTTTGATTTATATGGTGGTCTTCAACCTGCCATCCAAGTTAGTTGCTGTAGTGGTATTTGTGCCGATTCTACGATAACATTCTCTTACTTCGATTGGAAGAAATTGTGTACTTTTCAAGTGGAATTTCAAATTCGCCAATTTGCTCAAGACTCAAAAACAAGTCAGATTAAATGGTTTGACTACTGAAAACGATGTTGTTGACATACAATTGGATCAAGATTTCAAATTGTAGCTGAGCACAGCCTTTAATAGAAGTATATGGCTGTTGAACAATTTTGAAAAAGAGAATTTATATAATATGGAGATTACGAAAGATGGGAATGTTATTGTGCTACCTGCGTACGAGTGCATCAAGCTATTAAATTTGCGAGAATTGATCTGTTTTAAAATGGCTGAGTTAAGGTGTAGAAACTTTCCAGAATTACAACTTTCTAGCAAGCACGGTTTCCTTTGAATTCCTTTTTTGTCGCGGTATTCGGTGCCGGCTATTTTCGTTGCTTACTTTACCTTTCTTGTGCACTCGGAATACTGTAACAACTGTTACGAAAAGAGATACAAATGCTTCACAAATCTGGATAAAGAAGCTACATAACATACTGTATTTTAGTTATGTAGAATATAAAATTATCTAATTTCTGCAAACCTATGTAAATTCACTTATGGAAATTTATTGTACGATACTGTTTAAGAAATATCTAAAAGGTTTAAAAATCAAAGAAAAAAGAAACGATTTAAAATTCAAAATTGTCTTTTTTGTTGTATTGGATATGATAACCTCGTTATTATTCAGAACATTTCTATCTAATATACAGTAAAAGATCATCACACCTTTCTAAGTATTAGATAGAAATTGGTAACCGGATGACACAACAACGGTGTCAATTAAAGTCAGTCGACAACATGATCTACAAATATCAAACATTTACTACAGCACTTCCACCGCTGCTTTATAAAAAAATTTGAGATACTCCAGAATCTCTACCAATAGATTCTTACAGCTGAAGCAATAAATTGTTGTGAAAGCTTTTATCTGCTACCGTATTTGAGGCAAATTATTTTTACTTCTTAGCAACTAATTTATTTACATTTTAAAATAACGAGAGAATTTCGTTTTAAACAGAATATAAATACCTGCCGGATATTTAGCATTTTCAGTGCTTGAGAAATCTTTAATTTGGATTTTTGAAGCGAAGACTCAGTAATTGCTACAGAAATTCTGTAAATCTCAATTGCTTGATGCTCATTTTCCTACCTAATTGTTTGGATTTCCTTTAAAAATACGCCTTCTATCAATTTCTTCTGATTCGTATAGATTGTGTTCTTCAGTAAACAAAATCAGAATCGTTTAGTTAGACATTGGTGTAATCAGTTATTTTATTGTGGATAATATTTACCTCACCCTTATGTGGTCATAAACTTTATCGTTTATGAGTCCTTTTATTTTTTAATATTATCCACTTCCTTGTCATCATGTGCTTATGTTTTAAGGTATTGTGTTACGATCAAGTTTTTAAAATTATACACGGCAGATCTTTTATTTGCTTCCAATCTTTGAGAATGTCTCCTTTATTTTTCTTTGTTATTCCGGAGGCAGTTCTCTTACAAGTAATAATTTTTCAAACACTTCTACGTCAATAATAAAATTATTCAAGGTGGAATCTCTTAAGCCATTTAGAATACATTTTTTAAGGCTTAATTAGTCGACATCCCACAATTTTTATTCAGCCTCAACAGATATACTTGCAACGTAGCTTCACAATTCTTTGCTTAGTCTGTTCTAGATTCGCAAAGCCAGAAAATTCTTCTCAAATGCTGCTTGTGAGCTTAACATAAATACACAAACTTATATTTACCTCGAAAAGCTGCATGCTCTAAATCGATAGTAACATCGTTTTTGTGTGCTTATTTATTTCAGAGCTTGTTAAGAACAAAGCTTTTAGATATGAAATAACAGCAAACTTGTATATTTCGAATCTACGATTAACTTCCTTTTATACCTTCAGACCTGTTGACCAGCACACGCTCCTATAAGAAAATTTGGGTACGGTTCTAACAATAGCCTTTCTACAATTACATCACAGGTTTTCATAACTAAAATTACGAAAAATGAATAAAAAAAGAATAATTTCATCCTTATCAATATCTACACGCTCTATTCACTTTATGAAAAGTACTGTAGCTTTTTCTTAATGTATGCGAAGAATTATTTTTACTGTGACATTAGAAGTTAATAGATCTTTCCAGTTGTCCAGGAGACTAAACAATCTTTTTTTCCCGTAAAGATCCAGTGTTAACGTGAACCTTTTTACACAAGTACGCAGTCTTATATAAAAGACACTTTTCAGCATAGGCAGTGGTCTATAAGCTATCGGTTCCTCGTGAGCAAAAAAGCTATGCACGACTTTTGCGTATCAAATATTGCGTTTAAACATCAGTTTCTATATTCAAATTTATAACACACTCACACACACGCAAGCAACCACACACGCACGCACGTATGCTCGTACGCATGAACGCACGCACATACACCACGTGCAGGCATGCACGCACAAGCACGTACAAAAACGAACGCACGCACGTGTGCGCGCTCGCACGCACAGACCTAATGTGTTAACATCCGTTTTCAATTTCTTCCAGTGTTTCCATGACTAACACTATTTGTAATTTTTTGAACTGAATTGCCTTACTTAAAAGATTAAAGTGATCCGTTCATTTACATTTCCAATGCTCCACCCGAAGGTACTACATTGGCCAGGAGACGAGTTTTTTGTTGCCTAGAAATTTAGAATTTTGCCGAACCCTTGCCATTCCAGGCAAGGTAGGGATCTTTAACGTGCGTGACAACACTCACACACGGGACCTCCATTTAACCTCTCATCCAAACGAGGGCGTAATATTTGTGAAAAATGCTCACCTGCCATTTCTCAAGCAGTCGGCCGTGTCGGGATTTGAACCCGGGACCTTGGGATCCGTAGTCTTACGCTTACTACATTGATCCACGGCGACGGCTGATTAAAGTGATCCACGATATTGTGCCGAATCAGGACGAAACATTGAAATCAAAACCGTTTGATATAATTCAATAAACCATATGCTTCATTTCAACAGGAGCGGTGTCATAATTGTGACACGGGCGCGTTATGCTAGTTATAAAATTAAATAAATAAAGAAAATTTAATAAATTTAAATGCATAAAATAAATATGACGCACCTTGTGTAATAGATATCACAAATAATTAATCGTAGTTAACCAGGACATTTCAATTCTTCTGTTTTTAGAAGATATAATTTCAATTAGGGCAGTTAGTGTAATTAAAGCAATAAAAAATAAATTTTCCTAAAATAAATTGGTACCATTTTACAATATTAAGGTGCGCATTATTAATTTAAAGGACGAATGTCACGACAATATAAATCGATGAAATCAAAGTTTCCATAAATCATACAATGTAACAGATATGTAATGAATGCAAGGCGCCATGCAATAAACTCAAACAACGAAATCAGAAAGTTATTTATGGTAAAATACATATTAGGACGGAACTTAATTCATAAATTATTTAAAATCCGCAAATACGGAAAAGAGATTTTAAGGTTATGCAATTCTCGCGTAAAATTAGGAACTTTTTGTACATTGGTCCTTAAAGGTAATCTGATTTATTAATACAGCAAACTAATTACAGATATAGTTTACAATGTATCTAGCAAAGATAAAATAAGGTTTTTACAATGTTGTTAAGTACAAAGATACAGCAAATGAGTTAGTAAAATCTTCAGATTTAAATTAAAAACAATACAACATCGTAAAATATAATGCCACAATGTATTCAATTAATATTGCCGAAGACAGAGAAAAACACTAACGTTTACCTAAGTAATTCACATGATATCACTATACCTTCTCTGGAATTCATTGCAAAAGTCCAACTATGGCAAAAATCCTCTGATTGAACATGATAGAGAAGGGGAACTAATGACAACAATTACATCTGATCTAAAAACGAATCAATTATCGGTAAGCCGTTAATTGGAAAACGCTAAAATGTATACCTGCGCGCAAATACAAAAGCGTGGACGAGGTTCAAAGCTGTAGGGCGAGAGAAAACACAGTTTTAGAATGAGAATATAAATACTCTAAAAAGGATATCAAGCGCTGCGAGCGACTAATTGTTAAAGTTACGGCTGTAGGGACAAGGTATTTTTAATTAATTTGTTTGTGGAAGTATATTCGTTATGACCGGTTAAAAGAGCTAGGACTTGTTAAGTTTGTCCCTCCATAAAATTGGAATTTAGTTGTATGTTGAATTAAGAAAGTTGTGTTAGTTGGAAGCAATTAGGAAATGGACATATTGAAGGTTTCTGGAAATCATCAAAAAACAGATATGTTTGGAATTAAAACAGTAAGTAATATGTGAGCTTTCATGTTTCGATTTATTAATTTTGTACTTGTGATACAAAATTGTTGATGTGTGTATTTCTGTAATAGAAAATTAAAGTGCAAGTAATTATTTCAATAGACTAATTAACGACGGAATTAGTGTAAATTGATATTACATTATTTTGAAATGGGCAAAGAACAGTTTATGAAAAAGCTGGTATTTAACTGTTTCCAATGTTTATTTATTAACGACATTTTAGAAACTGGAACTTATCAGTGTCATGTAATTTAGTATAGAAAACGCAAAAATGTGGAGTGATAGTATCGCTGATGGACAGATTTAGAGCTTTATTAGGTTTCTTTAGTAATACCTAGCCAGAGTGACGTTACAAAATCTTGGTTTTTCTTCTAAAGAAAACAATTGCATTTGTATGGAAATTGCGTAATGTTAATAGAGCTTACGTTTAGGTTGAATTTTATTTGAATTTATTTAAAAACTAGGAAAAACAGACACATTTGTAAAGGATGTTCGGCTACTCAGTGATGGATTCTTATTAGGAAAAGGTATTTTATTTTTCAATCTTATTCCAATTGATAAAAATTTAATAAATATTTTAATATATTTCAGAGGAAGAAAAACGTATAAAGAAGTAAAATTTAGGAAACCGAAGCACGGAAGCCTATAAAAAATAACCGTTTTCTCTGTAGGAAGTATATTAGGAAGGATTGCCGTGACAGACGGTTTGGCACCCCTTATTTATGACAAGTAGAAAAACATTTCAGGATAAGTGGTATTTTAACGTAGTTATTTTCATTCCAGCCATTTTGTTATTTTTATTTAGAATTTTTGTATCCCTTTTTTAATAATATCTTTCATACTAACCCACTACCGCATCATTGCAGTTAGTCGGCGCACGCTTGTATTGTTACGGGGCCATTGTCCAGTTAGGAGATATTAAAATTTATTAATGCAATTCTCAAGTTGCCCGTAACAGTTTTTTTGTCGCCCAACATGATATTTTTAAACGTGACGTAGTTTCTTTATTATTTTAAAGTAACTTTTCCAAATTTAGGGCCGCTTTTTTCGTTTGGCTGTTTTTTATATTTTAAATTTGTTGACCCCTTTTTTTGTTAGTTTTAATATATAGATCGTATTTTTCTTTTCGCTTTTTTTAATTGTCTAACACAAACTTCTGTGAGTGTGAATTTTTTAGGTTGTATCCTTTGAAATATATATATATATATATATATATATTTAATAATTATCTTACTGTTTAACGACCTTGCTTTATATAGATATAAATAAATTATTGGTTGTGGGTTTCAGGTCAGCTGGCAAGTTCAGTAATACTCTTTTTTATTGCCTAAATTTTCGAATTATTTTAATTCTTGATCACAGGCACTACAAATGATAAATTTTAAAAAACTGGTACAATTTGGTGTTAAAGTTACATACTAAATCGAGGTTTGTATAAATAATTAGCAACAATGTAAAAAATAACAGGAAATATAACGTAACATAACTAAAAATAATATAAAATGTATAATTTAATAAAATGACACCATTTCAAATAAATTTGTCACATTGTTCTTTTATTTTTGTGTGACGGTATGACAAAATTGAATGCATGCATGTATGTATGCATGTAACGCTTTTAATGAATTAAGTGGGTGTTAATCTGAGTATGTGTGTGTGTTAATTTTTTATTTTTGTATGTTTGGTTGTGTTTTGTGTTTCTGTGTGTATATATATATTTTATATTATATAAATATTTTTATGGTGTATGTTTATAACATCTCACTGTAATAACTGTAAAAATTACTTTGATCCAATACGTAGTATCTTGTTTAAAGTATCTAATTTTAAAATTTAATAAATAGGTATATATAGAGCTCAAGTTGTTTATGTCCGTCTTTTGTTCATTGTACAAGAATTTTGATAAATATAACACATTTCTAAAAATAGTCTTTTGAATTCTGATTTTTGAATTTGAATAATTTTTGGGTTTTGAAAGTCCATTATGTGATTATTTTCTAAAATATGTTTAGTTAAAGCGCATGCATTAGGTTTATGTTTAACATCACTTTTATGTTGAATTATCCTTTGTTTTAAGTTTTGTGAAGTTTGACCAATATAGATTTGCTTACAATTAGTACAGTTAATTTGGTAAATTAAGTTTCTTTGTTGTAGTTTAGGTGTTTGGTCTTTTAATTTGGAATGTAATTTATTTAAGGTAAATATATTTCGTTTGGCAATTTTGAATTTTACATTTTAAATATTTTGGTTAGTTTTGTTGTTAAATTTTAATGAAAGGAAGTGATCTGTAAATTATTTGGTTTTGTAAATTTATGTTTTCATCATTGGTGGTATTATTGATTTGATTGTTGTTTGTTTTTATATTATATAGTTTACGGTTGGTATTAATGTTGTCGCTATTATATAAAAGTTGTTGAATAAGATTTAATGGATAATTATTTTCTTTTAAAATTTTTGAAAGTTTGTTTATGTTTTTATTGTATAATGATGTATGTGAAATTCTTTTAATTCGGTGTTTTAATTCCAAAATAAAGTTTATTTTAATTTTGTATGAGTGGTATGAATGATAGTTTATATATCTATTCGAATTTATAGGTTTTTGATACCAGTCCAAGATTATTTTATTCCTATCATTTCTAATTAGTAGGGTATCTAAATTTACAAAACCAAATAATTTACAGATCACTTCCTTTCATTAAAAATTTAACAACAAAACTAACCAAAATATTTAAAAATGTAAAATTCAAAATTGCCAAACGAAATATATTTACCTTAAATAAATTACATTCCAAATTAAAAGACCAAACACCTAAACTACAACAAAGAAACTTAATTTACCAAATTAACTGTACTAATTGTAAGCAAATCTATATTGGTCAAACTTCACAAAACTTAAAACAAAGGATAATTCAACATAAAAGTGATGTTAAACATAAACCTAATGCATGCGCTTTAACTAAACATATTTTAGAAAATAATCACATAATGGACTTTCAAAACCCAAAAATTATTCAAATTCAAAAATCAGAATTCAAAAGACTATTTTTAGAAATGTGTTATATTTATCAAAATTCTTGTACAATGAACAAAAAGACGGACATAAACAACTTGAGCTCTATATATACCTATTTATTAAATTTTAAAAATTAGATACTTTAAACAAGATACTACGTATTGGATCAAAGTAATTTTTTACAGTTATTACAGTGAGATGTTATAAACATACACCATAAAAATATTTATATAATATAAAAATATATATATACACACAGAAACACACAACACAACCAAACATACAAAAATAAAAAAATTAACACACACACATACTCAGATTAACACCCACTTAATTCATTAAAAACGTTACATGCATACATACATGCATGCATTCAATTTTGTCATACCGTCACACAAAAATAAAAGAACAATGTGACAAATTTATTTGAAATGGTGTCATTTTATTAAATTATACATTTTATATTATTTTTAGTTATGTTACGTTATAGTTCCTGTTATTTTTTACATTGTTGCTAATTATTTATACAAACCTCGATTTAGTATGTAACTTTAACACCAAATTGTACCAGTTTTTTAAAATTTATCATTTGTAGTGCCTGTGATCAAGAATTAAAATAATTCGAAAATTTAGGCAATAAAAAAGAGTATTACTGAACTTGCCAGCTGACCTGAAACCCACAACCAATAATTTATTTATATATATATATATATATATATTGTTGTGGATTCAAAGGGTTAAAATTTGGCGTAAACAATAAAATTTCAACTACCCTGTATAGAGAAAAGAACAAATTATTTACGCGCAAAACTTATTTAATTCATTTAGGGAGAACGGACAAGTATTGACGTATTTTTATAATTAATAATTGAAAGTTTAAAAAGTACAGAAAAAAAAACAGTTTTAAAGCAAATAGAATACGCATAATTAATTTTAATTAATTTTAATCCAACCCGTAAAAGCATAAGAAAACCCCACTAGGGTAAGAAAATCAATAATTCCAAGGCAAAAGTTCGTTGTAACAAGCAAACGTCAGTTTTATTTGATACGACGAAGTATAAACTTTAAGAATTGTTGTGTTAAACAAACGGTCGATAATTAACAAACACCTGCGTTTTTAAAAGGTTACATTCAAAGAAATTCGAGCATGTGTTAAGATAGGTTTTATAGAAATATTTTCAACCGTCAGTTTGGTTTAAACAACAAGCTAAAAAGTTCTTAAAAAACAAGGACAGTTTTCCAAACGTACAAACACGCGACAGGTGGGAGCGCTTTCGGATACGTACGGCACGTAGACGGAGTAAATTTCAGAAATTTTCAAGACGGTTGTATCAAAATTTTTAGAATTTAAATTTGAAAATAAGCTTTTCGCGTGAAGTGTGTCCGGGGGTAGCATTTTGATATGATATAAATACTCTAGCTAAATTATTACGGTTCTTATTGTACTCCCGTCGCTTCTACATTACTAACTTCGACAAAGTACTGAAATCTGACCAAAATAATAATAGAGCTTTTTTTGTGAGTATTAGAATTGTTGATAATACAGTAAATATAGTGCTAGCACGTGTAACTAATTAGTAGCGGCCTTCTATTTAATAACGCGAAATACGTGTAGTGTATATTAAATTAATAGAGGTCTGGCCACTCCTATAGTAAGCTCGAAAATCAATAAATAGAAGCATAATATATATGGGGTAAGCATCACAAACAACCAGAATTGTATGCTGATATAGAATGGTACTATGAAACAAGGCGCTTGGCTCGCAATTGGGGTTATCGTCTGTGAATACGCGGAGTATCACAGTGCATGGTCACGAAGCAGAGATGTTCTAGTGATCGTCGTCGAAGGAATAGAAGCCTGAAGCATTCTCCAGGTAATTTATTTGAAATTTCTGTTATCTGATAAACTTTTGTAAAATTTTGGTGCTGTGTGAGTGAATTTTGGGGTTTATTTATGGTTATATAAACTTATTGGAAAAGATACATGTACTGGATAATTTATTGAGGTTAAATATTAAAAAGGGGTATTTAAAACTTATAAAATTTTATTCTGAATATAAATTGGATTGTAAAGGGTAAACGGGTCTATCAATTTTGTATTAATTTATGCAAGGTAAAAGGCATATACTAAATAAACTGGGTTATTATGAGCTAACCATACTCCAGTGTACAGTCAATTTAGGGTAATATGTGGGGCCCATCTACTCATATTGTATTAAATTTGTTTGCAAATAATTAGAAAAGCAAGGACTTTAAAAACATATCACATTTTCAGTTTGTAATTAGTGTACCAAACTGTTCTTATACATGTGAATAATTTGTCTGTAAATAGCGGTAAATAAAAGATTGTATGATTGTTGTATTATTTGGTGATTTTATTGAATGGTGTGCGAGTGTAAAGAAGAATGGTTGTATATTTAAGTATCCGAGAAGAGGCACAGCTGAGCTAGCCAGGGAAGCTGCTGAAGATTTTTGAAGCAGAAATAAACGGGTAAGAATTTTTTTTTTTGAAATTCTTTTTTATTTTTGAAAATTATTTAATGACATTGGCTCAATGTTAAAGTTTAATCTTCGGTTCCACGGCAATATATATATATATATATATATATATATATATATATTGCTGTGATACCACCAAAATCCGGGTACTCCGCTTTTCGAATCGAGCCCCTACGAATTGGATGCCAAAGAATGCTGTGAAACCTACAAAGTTATTAAATTATCTTAACTGTGTTGGTCCATTGACTTTCTTCTGTTAATCGCCTCGGCTGCTCCCTAGATAACTTTCATCCTCATTCATAAAAAAAACAAACACATTCCTACCACAAACATCAACGTTAACTCTATTTACATCAATATTCACAATACATTAAAATTTCAAAATTAAAACTCAGCATAAATTTCAGTATCAGAAATTTTCAAGATTACATTTTATTATCATTTTAAATGTGCATCCTGAATTAAAGTCCTTGTTGGATGCCTACTAATTAATATAACAATATATGCAGACCGGAGTCTGAGTACAAAGGGAGCATCTACCACTTCTTTACGTTAATTAACCAGGTTCGTCTAATTGAGCTCAAAGACACCCAAATTTTCATCATAATCCAGAACATCAATACTAAATACCCCTTTCTACCTAAACAAGCAAATTTCACCTTAACATTAAAATATTATTGTTAGTACCATTTCACTACTGTCCATTTTGAGTAAATCAATTATAAAGTAATTCAACACACACAAAAATATCAAAGTTCAAACAAAATAGTATAAATTACCTGAAGGTTACTGCACTCGTAGCTTCAATGTACATCGTCCCTTTTGTTAATCACACCATTCCAACTGGGTTATATTTACAGCTTCTGATTCTCAACGCTTTTCAAATTTTCTCCATCATCATTTATTTAAAGTTGTTTCTGGGCTTTTCCAGAACTCATCTGTGTATATCTGACCCTTGTTTTGTGGATCCAGACACATTTATGAACCATTTAATCATTAACACCCCCGAAAAATAGCAAAGAAGTTCATACTTCTTTCACCAATATACGCCAAAACTGCCTACTTTTGGTGTATTCATTTGTCGTTGTAAATTTTACTAATTGGTACAGTGATACTAAATTTTATTACCTTGTATCTAAGTGCACTCAAGTACATTCATGTTAGCACGTAAATAACAAACTGTTTTAAATCACAAAATATACGAGCAAACTTTAAATTATTCTATCAAACTAAAATGAACTGTTTAACGTATTGAATCAAGTCGCGGATGTAAGAGAGCTTGTTCATATTAACCTCCGTATATATAGCGGTTAGCCTGTCTGTCGGTCTGTTCCCCAAAACGGCCAGTTCTAAAGAATTTCGCATGCTAGGTTCCAGTCCGTCGCCCGCGCGTCGGTTTTTACGAATTTTGCACTCGTGCCAGTTAAATCTCAGAAATTCTCACACGGCACGCAAACATGTCCGAGAATAACTAATTAAATTTTATACAGAAATTGTTGTTTCTACCTCTCATATGTGCATCTTATTTTCAACCAATCGTGACCCTCGTGACGTTGCTCATATCACGCCTTTAATTATTAGTGTCTTTGTCTTACGCACATTATCTTTCCTTCTCTAACCTGTTCTTAGTGGTGCAAATTGATATTCCTTACTATCGATTATTTCAGTCCATGTGGACTATCTGGGTTAAATAACCCAGTATCGCGCCTTCCCGTGAATATTAAGCCCCGGTTTCTCCAAGATTCTTTGTAACCATTAATTATCTGCAAAATTTACGCCGAATGAGCTTTTTAAACAACGCAGGTGTTCAAACATAATATTAATTCTCAGAGCTTTATTTTATTGGGTTTTTACAAGTTTTTATAGATATTATATGTTACTAACGGTTCAATTAACTTCAATTAAAATTAATACCCTTTAAATTTTAGTGAATCCTAACTAAATATTAATTATTATCTGTACGTTTTAATACCGGTTACTTAAAATAGAGTTAATTAATATAAATTTTGCACGTAATTTTTATTTGTTTCTTTACTAGGGATAATTAAATTACCCGTAAAGTTTTCTAATACTGCTTCCTTTTATATAAAGCGTCTTATAAATAATTTAAATTTCTTAATTTTAATAAAACGAATGAATTTTTATGCTTCACGCTGTTATTTAATAACGCGTACCTTTTCCAAAAGCTTCTACACAGTGATTAAATTTATTTGATGTGATTATTTAATTTTCTACCCTGGTCTAAATATGAGTATTTTCCCCCTATTTGAATACAAATAATCCCACTTATTTGAATTCAAATATAAAATATTTAAACCGCAAACAAAATTTACAAAAAAAATGCCTCTCTCTCTCTACCCATATCTATCTAACTTACCTACTTTATCCAATAACAACAACAAAAATATTTACACCTATCCTATATCCCTATCCTATTCCTAACTCTCACCTAATTCTATAAACTGAAATTATCCCTAACTTCATCCTACTTATCCATCTAATCCTATATATCCTATATACCTATCCTATTCCTAACTTTTAATTAATCTTCACTATACTTTACTTCCCCCTACCTAATCCTATATACCTATCCTACTCTTACTCTATTCCTAACTCTCCATTAATCTTATATGAAATATCTATACTTAACCTATCTTATTTTCTTCCTACATTTACTCTTTATTCTCATCCTAAACCTATTTCTAATTATCTCCCAGATTTATCCTATATCTAGCTTTATTTTCTATACACACCTACTTCTACTCTTCTATATACACCTATTCTATCCCTATCCTATTTAAATCTAACTCTCTTCTTGACCCTCCAAGTCTTTCTTCTCACCATCCTAATACTCTTCATCCCTATTTCTCCCCCTTCTACATCTATACTTATCATCCCTGTTATCTCACATACAATAAACTTATTATCCTTACTCTTAAATACTACTTCTTCTTCAATCCCTACACTTGTCTGTTTCTCATTTATTATTGTTTCCCTTTCTGCCGACAAACCAAACGATACCACTTTACAATTATCGATTTTTCCCTCTATGGAAAATCCTATGTACCTTCTAGAATTCTTATGTAATGGAATCCGCCAGAATGAATTCCTTAAATCTACTTTATTAAAAACAAACTTGCCATTTAACCTCGTCAAAAATAATTCGGCCTTCACCTGCTCCCGATATGCTGCTGTTGCTTCTACCCCCACTAATTCTGCATGTTTTTGTACTAAAGCTTGAACCTCTACTCTCCTATCCTCTGGACATCTTATCGTGTAGATCTGTTTACCTTCATCATCCTCTACATCTACTACATTAATACTAAACCCCGTGTCATCCTCTGTGACTTCATAACTACCCTTCCATGGCACTACCCTATCATTAATCCTTATTACCTTCCGTTCCATATCTATCAAAACCCCTAACTTCATCATACAGTCAACACCTAAAATGCTCTGAAACTTCAGTCCAGGTACAATTACAAACTCCTGTTCACAGCTTAAACCTCCTATATCTATCCTAAGCACCACAACACTATTTACTACAGCAAACTTCTTTTTATTTGGAGCTACTAAATGACTACGCTTTATAGGCATAATTCTATCACAAACCATATCCCTAATTTTTCTGACGAATTCCTCCGATATTAAACTCGCCTCTGCCCCTGTATCAAGTAATACTTCTACATTATTCTCAAAAATTCCTATATTAACAATTGGCAAACATAATTTTTCCTCAGTTTCTGGCTCTACTTCCTCCTCAATTTTGAAAAATTCACGTGGATGTTCATATACATTTACACTGAAATCTAGTGGTCTGTCGCGTTCTAAAAATCCTGTCCAGGTCTGTTTTCCCTACTTGGTCCTGGTCTAGCCGTCACCTCAGCGTATGTCCTAGGCGTTTCCACTCGTTCCGTGTCTGTATTAGCAATCCCCCTCATGTCCGGTGAACTATTCCCTCTGGTAGGTTCCGGTCTCGGTGCAGGTCCCCTTCCTAAACTATTACTCCTAACATATGGACGTCTCTGTTCCCAATTCTGTCGCTGGTATCCGTAACTATTCTCCCGTCTAGCGTAGTTGTCCCGTCTATTGTCAAACCTAACTGTGTTGGTCTGTCTTTCCCTGTTATCCCGAGGTCGTCCACTACTTACGTCGTCGTACCTCTGCAAGTATTCTAGAAACATTTCTCTGTCCACTATGTTCTGTAGTGCTACGTGTTGTCTTATGTCTACCTCGAAGTGTCGTGATAAATACTTAATAATTTGTCGGTCCGTCAGTGGTGGGTTCAGTTGCTTTGCTATGCTATACTTGCGTATAGCATATTGCTCCTACTTCCTGAAAATTCTCCCTTAAATTTCCCTGTGATTAAGTCGTCTCGTACCTGGTCTTGTCTGTGGTCACTCCAGTAGTGCTTTAAAAATTTGTCCTCAAAGTCCATGTAGGTGTCTATGTCCTGTCCTACTAAATTGTACAACGCTTCCGCATTGTCCTTTAATAAAGCCTTTATCGTATTCAGGTTAGTCTGTTCGTCAAATAAATTTCCCACTAGATTTCTTACACTATTAATAAAAATTTGTGGATTTACCCTGTTATCGCCATAGAACTTCATGTGTTGGTCCAATGATACTCCACCTGTAGAAAATCTGGGACCATTCCCCGTTAAATTTGACATGTTGTATTTGATACTACTAACTTCGCGTTCTACCCTGCCTAACTGATCCCTACATGAGTCCGTTACTTCAGTCATTTTTATATTAATCTCTTCTTCACAAAAAATGCGTACTTCGGACCTTAAATGTCCCATTTCCTGTCGAAGACCTGTAATGTCACCTCATTTTATCAACCCTATTTTCAACTTCCCCCATTTTCACTGTAAGACTATTTTTAAACTCTGTAAATTCTCTCGTCGATTTTTCTATTTTATCCCCTAATTCCTGATTTAATTGGTCAAATTTCCGATTTGAGTCCTCTCTCGCTCTATTCGATTCATCGCTTAGCAGTTCTAATTTTCTGTTAGACTCCTCCATCGCTCTATTCGATTCTTCCCTAGCTAATCGCATTTCCTCTAACATTCTCATCATTAACTCATTTCCTGTTTCTCCTGATTCCGTCCTCGACTGATCTCTACTGCCTCCAGCTTCTTCCATTTTCGAAATTTTCTCACACAATGCACTATCGTCACTTCCAATTTCCACTCCTTGACTCCTTAACCACTCCTTTCTCTGCATACGTTCCAATCACTCACACACACTCTAAAATACTCCTAAATTTATACACACACAAAAATTCTCTCTCTCAGATCGCCAGTTTCCTGGAATAAAATCACAAAAATTTTATTTGGAACTCGAGCCCCACGTTGGGCGCCAAATTTGCTATGATACCACCAAAATCCGGGTACTCCGCTTTTCGAATCGAGCCCCTACGAATTGGATGCCAAAGAATGCTGTGAAACCTACAAAGTTATTAAATTATCTTAACTGTGTTGGTCCATTGACTTTCTTCTGTTAATCGCCTCGGCTGCTCTCCTAGATAGCTTTCATCCTCATTCATAAAAAAAACAAACACATTCCTACCACAAACATCAACGTTAACTCTATTTACATCAATATTCACAATACATTAAAATTTCAAAATTAAAACTCAGCATAAATTTCAGTATCAGAAATTTTCAAGATTACATTTTATTATCATTTTAAATGTGCATCCTGAATTAAAGTCCTTGTTGGATGCCTACTAATTAATATAACAATATATGCAGACCGGAGTTTGAGTACAAAGGGAGTATCTACCACCCCTTTACGTTAATTAACCAGGTTCGTCTAATTGAGCTCAAAGACATACCCAAATTTTCATCATAATCCAGAACATCAATACTAAATACCCCTTTCTACCTAAACAAGCAAATTTCACCTTAACATTAAAATATTATTGTTAGTACCATTTCACTACTGTCCATTTTGAGTAAATCAATTATAAAGTAATTCAACACACACAAAAATATCAAAGTTCAAACAAAATAGTATAAATTACCTGAAGGTTACTGCACTCGTAGCTTCAATGTACATCGTCCCTTTTGTTAATCACACCATTCCAACTGGGTTATATTTACAGCTTCTGATTCTCAACGCTTTTCAAATTTTCTCCATCACCATTTATTTAAAGTTGTTTCTGGGCTTTTCCAGAACTCATCTGTGTATATCTGACCCTTGTTTTGTGGATCCAGACACATTTATGAACCATTTAATCATTAACACCCCGAAAATAGCAAAGAAATTCATACTTCTTTCACCAATATACGCCAAAACTGCCTACTTTTGGTGTATTCATTTGTCGTTGTAAATTTTACTAATTGGTACAGTGATACTAAATTTTATTACCTTGTATCTAAGTGCACTCAAGTACATTCATGTTAGCACGTAAATAACAAACTGTTTTAAATCACAAAATATACGAGCAAACTTTAAATTATTCTATCAAACTAAAATGCACTGTTTAACGTATTAAATCAAGTCGCGGATGTAAGAGAGCTTGTTCATATTAACCTCCGTATATATAACGGTTAGCCTGTCTGTCGGTCTGTTCCCCAAAACGGCCAGTTCTAAAGAATTTCGCATGCTAGGTTCCCAGTCCGTCGCCCGCGCGTCGGTTTTTACGAATTTTGCACTCGTCCCAGTTAAATCTCAGAAATTCTCACACGGCACGCAAACATGTCCGAGAATAACTAATTAAATTTTATACAGAAATTGTTGTTTCTACCTCTCATATGTGCATCTTATTTTCAACCAATCGTGACCCTCGTGACGTTGCTCATATCACGCCTTTAATTATTAGTGTCTTTGTCTTACGCACATTATCTTTCCTTCTCTAACCTGTTCTTAGTGGTGCAAATTGATATTCCTTACTATCGATTATTTCAGTCCATGTGGACTATCTGGGTTAAATAACCCCGTATCGCGCCTTCCCGTGAATATTAAGCCCAGGTTTCTCCAAGATTCTTTGTAACCATTAATTATCTGCAAAATTTACGCCGAATGAGCTTTTTAAACAACGCAGGTGTTCAAACATAATATTAATTCTCAGAGCTTTATTTTATTGGGTTTTTACAAGTTTTTATAGATATTATATGTTACTAACGGTTCAATTAACTTCAATTAAAATTAATACCCTTTAAATTTTAGTGAATCCTAACTAAATATTAATTATTATCTGTACGTTTTAATACCGGTTACTTAAAATAGAGTTAATTAATATAAATTTTGCACGTAATTTTTATTTGTTTCTTTACTAGGGATAATTAAATTACCCGTAAAGTTTTCTAATACTGCTTCCTTTTATATAAAGCGTCTTATAAATAATTTAAATTTCTTAATTTTAATAAAACGAATGAATTTTTATGCTTCACGCTGTTATTTAATAACGCGTACCTTTTCCAAAAGCTTCTACACAGTGATTAAAATTATTTGATGTGATTATTTAATTTTCTACCCTGGTCTAAATATGAGTAATGTATATATATTGGAAAAATATTAAATCGGTAAATGGTCAAGTGCTGAGGAACTTGGCAGCCACAGGCTGCTTACCCTCCTTCACAACCACTGAATGTCGGAGAAATAGGGTATATAGTTGTAAAACAATAGAAGGGGACCGACCTGCATCTAACAAGAAAGAACAGCGCCTATGATGAAAGACAACAAACATAGAAAGAAGAAAAAAATTGTTGAAAGCATATGTGTGAAGCACAGCACAGTATGCCTATGAAATACGGGCAGTAGGAAAAGCAGACAGAAAAACGGTAGTAGCCTTTTGGAATGCCGTGCTTCAGGTGTATGAGGATGATAGCATGAACAGTCAAGTTAATAACAAGTAGGTTATAGAAATAGTATGGGAACAAGGATATCTGTGGAAAAAAATAGAAGAAATAAAAGGGGAAAATACGTTCTACGGCATTTTTGGGGAATATTATTGGATATATTACAGACAGAGATAGGAAAAAGGAGCTAGATGTAGATCTAGATCAGATAGTAATAGATGCAGACTGTGCATATTTCAGGGAAATGTGTAGATTAGTTCAGAATAGGAAACAATGATGGTACGCGTCTAACTAGTTCCAGGACCAAAGACCTAATGATGATGATGATACTTTGAAAAAAAATTTGTCTTTTTTCTAAAGTTAGTTGATAAAACGTAATTTATAATAATTTAAAAAAAAATTACTTTGAGAGGCTTTAAGATAAGAATTGACTGGCTGTAATTATGAAAACTAGAACATTTTTTTATTGGAATGAAAATTTACATGTAATGTAAACTTTTCAGTAAAAAACGAATTGAGTTATGTATTATAGGCTATAAAATGAAAGAATGTAATTATTTGACAGTTATGCATTTGGGAAAACACAATAATGACATACTGCAGCATGGAGTTAGGTATTGAGTTGAAAATATAGTTTAGGATAATATTCTTCTCTTAGACGTTATGGACTTCTTCAGGGCCGGATGAATATTCGAATTTTTAGTGTTAATTATGATTGTTGTTGAAGTTTTGATAATGATGTGTAAATTACTGATGATTTAGGTCAATTCTAAGAGATTGGGCACGGGGAAAAATTTTAATACCGAACTGAATTTGTAACAAAAATGTCGGGGAAGTTATTTCTTATTTCAGTGAGGTGTGTTAACATTAGCTAGTTTTTAAATTTAGATTTTTGAACTGCGGCATACGAACAGAACGGTTCTCATCTCAAAAGCAGGGTTTCGAAACAACGTTTGTTAGTGTTATTACCACGACTAGATAGGCTTATTTCTATATTTTCTGACAGCACCTGCCTCTGCATAGCATTTCCAATTTAAAAAAAGTTCTTTTCTGTTTCCTTGTATCCGTACCACCTTCCAATTTCACTAGATCATTTCTTAGTCAATATTAGCGTTGGATTTTGAGTTCCGACTATATCGAGAGTCACGGTAGTAGTTCAAGTCATAGCCGTCGCGACAGTTCCTCGGGTTAGAAGTACTGGAAGTGTCCTAATTTTAGATCTTCCAGAAGGTTAATGCAAAGGCGGGGGTGGGGTTACTTAATACAAAATTTCAAATTCATATATTTTACCATAAATAATTCTCTGAATTCGTGGTTTGAGTTCATTGCGTGACGTCCTGCAATCATTATATATTTGCTACATTGTATGATTTATGAAAACTTTGATTTCAGTGTTGTATATTGTCCCGGCATTTATCCTATTAAATAACTAATGCGTTTTTTAATATTGTAATAGATTGTACCAATATATATAAAGAAAATTAATTTTTTATTGATTTTCAGGGTGGGAGATGTGATTTAACTTTCTTTAATGCGAAAAATGATCTTTCTGCTCAACAATTACTAAGAACTTTGCAGAGGTACATTCTGAGAGCAATATCAACATTTGGAAACGTATGCTGAGGATTTTCTTTTCTGAAGAATTTGTTCATATTTACTGGTGTGTCCCCAACTTCGGAACAATTTACAAGATTTGAACATTGGACACATTCACTGACGAAGGATAATTCGAAATCATTTCTATATAAAGCTTGTATTATAGCACCATGTTCCGATATTTCTTAAGGTAATGTTTTTGGCAGGTTGGGAAACCTGAAAAAATACGTGTCACCAAACAGTATGCTTCTTTTTTTTTTGTAGTTCACTTTTTAGCCGGTCAATGATCACAAAAAGGTTTCCACTTTAAACTTTTCTTTTCATACAAGAATAATCTCCCCCTGATTATCTTCATCATGGTGTTACGTTTATTTTTCTCCCTAAATTAAATACCCTTTTTTCTCCCTTGTTCATTCATTACTCGTTCGAATAAACTCCGTTCAAATCCTTAGATTCTTCAACAACCGCTATATAGTTTACTTGTTACTGCATAAGCCTGTTTTACCATAAATGTCTTAAATTCTTCAATAACATCCTGTTGCATATAAAGTTCTTTTTGGTTAAATTTTTTAATACCGGCTAGTAGGTCAGAATATATGCTAGGCATATGACTGACGTTATCGTATCATTATCCCCGGCAGTTTTGTATATCAATTGTATCGACTTTTAAAACACTAACTACAGTATCAGTTAAATTTTCTGACTTATGTCCGGGGTTGATGAAAAAAACACTAAACAGGTACTATATTTTCGTTAATATACGTTATTACGAAAAATCTCAGGTCAGTGTAAAAAAGTCTGGAGTTGAGTCTACTATGACTGAAAAATTCTCGACTCTATATCGGTGATTGTTATCTTTTCAGTTTGACCGCACATAAATTGATAACCTCACAACATATGGTTGCAAAAAGATCGGAAGTTTGTCTTAAACCTGCTACATTGTTCAATGTGCTAAGTCAGCAATGGGTCGAATTCAGCAATCCTTTCTAGAGAATCAAATGCTCACCATTATGCAGAGAATCGAATTTCTCGTCTTGTCCGCGAAAGGGGCGTCTTCTGCGTCCGGTTTAATAAATGTAAACACTCTAGTGAGAACATTTCTTCTGTGCTTTTTTCGACCTTAACAGTAGGGTAAAATCAAGAATCCTGCCGCCACATTTCCCCCAGAATCCCACATTTCCCCACACATCTGGACCAAAAAGTTTTCTTCGACTAACCATTTTTCATCTTTCGAGATAAATATATCTTAAATTTTCATCTTTCGAGACAAATGAGCATCCTCATTTCCTCCCACATCTGAACCAAAAGTTTTCTTCGACTAACCATTTTTATCTTTCATCTGAACCAAATAGTTTTCTTCGTCTAGCCAATGCATCTTTCGAGATAAACCTACCTTGTTTGGTATCAATTAATATTAGATTTTCTCAGCTACCCGAATCTCTAGGAATTTTTCAGATAGCATCACTCCCCAGGAGCTACCCCATTTTAAGATTTCTTACCTGTAGCGACTTTTGACCGTTCTTATAAACTTTTTAGTCATGCGATACATTAAATTAGCTTAGAATTTTATGCACATCCCGAATCTGCAAACAGATTTGAAATCGGACCACGCCCTGCAAAGTTATACCCTTTAAAGTCCTGATCTTCTAAATTTTACTCTTTGCTTTATAAGCAAAACTAATAAATAGTTTTCTTCGTCTAGCCAATGCATCTTTCGAGATAAACCTATCTTGTTTGGTATCAATTAATATTAGAATTTTCTCAGCTACCCGAATCTTTAGGAATTTTTTAGATTGCGCCATCCCCAGAGAGCTACCCCATTTTAAGATTTCTTACCTGTTGCGATTTCTGACAATCCTTAAACATTTTTTTAGTCATGCGATACATTAAATTAGCTTAGAATTTTACGCACAACCCGAATCTACAAACAGATTTAAAATCGGGCCACGCCTTGCGAAGTTACCCCTTTAAAGCTCCCAAACCTCTACATTTTACTCTTTGCTTTATAAGCAAAACTAACAAATACTTTTCTTTGTCTAGCCAATGCATCTTTCGAGATAAACCCATCTTGTTTGGTATCAATTAATATTAGAATTTTCTCAGCTACCCGAATCTTTAGGAATTTTTCAGCTATCATCACCCCCAAGGGAGCTACCCCAATTTTAAGATTTCTTACCTGTAGTGACGTTTGAGCGTTCTTATAATTTTTTTAGTCATGCGATACATTAAATTAGCTTAGAATTTTATGCACATCCCGAATCTGCAAACAGATTTAAAATCGGACTACTCCTTACAAAGTTACCCCTTTAAAGCTCCCAAACCTCTTTAAATTGTTTTGCTCGTCTATGACATATGCTTTAACCAACTATTTCCCTAGAAATCTAAAACCGCAAGGATTTTAGAAACGAGTTCTTTATAAGCCATAAGTGCTTAGTATTTAAAATCATTTTTTCAAACAGTAATGTGCTTTTCTCAGAATGTTGCAAAACCCATGACCTAAAATTTTTTATGGTTTTAACATAATTACATGCACAATGCTAAATTGTTGGAAAATACATAGACAAGGACAAACTAATCGCTTTACAATTATGTGACGTATAGTGAAAGTAGCATAGAGGACAAACTAATTGCTTTACAATTATGTGACGTAAAGTGAAAGTAGCCTTTCTTTTTTATTAATTAGCGGGTATATGATTTGAGAAATACAATAGATATGCTCGATGCTAATAGGAAAGTACGCTAAATGCAAGTCAATTAACAACAATTTAATAGTGTTTACTGACCTACCTTAATTGTTTGTACAAGGAAACACAATAAAATATATTCAAATATAGTAACTACCTTATTTATTTATGCCCCATGTGTAGCTTGCTGTACTATTAGGACCAGGGTATGCAGACTTTAACACCTCCATCTCGCACGCTTTACACGGATGTTAGTTGTTTCGTACAAGACCCTTTAACAACTGTTGGAGTTGAACGTTTACTGCTTAATGACATACCGTGCTGTTTTTCCTTGTGTTGCTGTAAGCTATTCTTGTAAAAGCGATACTGCAAGACCCAGAGTTTAAGTACTTTGCTGCCGACGGATGTATAAGCAACCGTGGACGATGTTACACCACGACATTAAATGGCAGGCTTGAATATTTTTTTTGGAAACAATCGAAGATTGCCGAAGACACTCGAAGAGTGCACAAACGCGGTCACTAAACCACAATTAATAATCGCCTTTATAGGTTTAACATTTCTACCATTACCAATGACTTTAATTTCTTATTGGAGAATCCTTATTCTCCCACGCACTGTTGCGTAGCTGGATGCCCACCCTTTTGGGGATATATGCTCGTTATAGGTTGTAGCACCCGCGGTTTTACTTAACTACACTTCGTGAGATCTCTTTAATCTTTTTAATCGTGTCCTTCTCGCGCACAATACAGTAGGACTTAGCCTTACTACCTACAAATTCTAACACCAAGTCACCGTTAAACTCGTCTTTAAATTTCCCCACAACTTTTGTTAACATGCGGTAAATTGTGTTTATTATTTGCGGGTACACCACTTTAAACTTAAAAATAAAAACAGGATAGTTTAATACGTCTATTAATAATTCATGGTAATGTTGACGATACAAATATGTAAAACAAACTTTATCAAGAAAATATAATGTTTTAATAGAATACATACATGTATTGATAACATCTATAAACCGCTGTGGTAACCAGAGTCTGGCGAATCTGGGATATCCAAATCTCTAAACATTTGCGCAACCGATTGCCTTGCAGTTGCATCTTTTAAGTACTGAATGGGAAACATTTAATAAGTTCCAACACTGTCAAGTAATTTAAATTGCTGCAATCATTTGACAGAGAAATACTGGCACTGCTCTCTCCCTCTAATAACGTTTGAACCCTTCTTCCTCCGTCGTATTTCCACATACTTTTTATATCACCAACAAATTTTCGTAAAATTCTGGAAAGTTTCTACACCTTAACTCGGTCATTTTATAACAGATCAATTCTCGCAAATTTAATAGCTTGATGCACTCGTACGCAGGTAGCACAATAACATTCCCATCTTTCGTAATCTCCATATTATATAAATTCTCTTTTCAAAATTGTTCAACAACCATATACTTCTATTAAAGGCTGTGCTCAGCCGCAATTTGAAATCTTGATCCAATTGTATGTCAACAACATCGTTTCCAGTAGTCAGACCATTTAATCGAGTGTTTAGCACGTCACGAGAAAATACGTTGATTTGAAATTCCACTTGAAAAGTACACAATTTCTTCCAATCGAAGTAAGAGAATGTTATCGTAGAATCAGCACACATACCACTACAGCAAATAACTTGGATGGCAGGTTGAAGACCACCATATAAATCAAAACCAACTTCTAATATATGGTGGTGATAATTTGAAGGAAATTCGCCTAACCTATAGGTTGACTTACCAACTAGTTGGTTGATATTTAATTGCGGTACTCGCACATCACTTGTAACGTTAACACAAGAAAATCCATCTTTAATTTATAATTTTAATCAAACTCGACGATACTTTGACGACTAATGCACTGGAACATGGCTCTCGCCTTTTATGCCGATGGTCGAGCGTGCGCAGCTCTTATTATATTAGTTGGCGTTATATGCAAGTCTTGACTGGAAAAGTGACGTCTATAATTGTTTTATAGTGGGTTTTACCTGTATGTATTTAACCACCAACGCCATTTTAGAATTATTAAACAAAATTACTCTTAGCAGTATTTTTAATATACCATCGTGTAAGATTTCAATTATTATTGTGTTTTTCCTCAGGTTCTCAAATCCTCGGAATTTTTCAAATCGAATGACCCCTTACTGATTTGCAGAATAACCTTTTGCAATCACCGTATATAATTCATCTTTAATCTATTTCTAAACCGTATCGCTCTGTCTTTTGAGATAAACCCTGGTGTAACCTATAAATTATTATAGAATTTTCCTGGGGAATTGAAATTAATTATCACGTCTTTTAAAATTAGTTCCAACAAAGACCTGTATATATTGTATTAATATTCAAAACCTATCAGCAAAACACCTTTGCATTTTATTTAGATTTAGCTCGATAATAGAGTTAAACTCCAAAAATATTTATTAGTGGCTAGAATTGTTAAAATTTTCAATTAGTGAATCCACATACAAATGATTAAACCAAAAGGTATAATACATATATTAATTCTATACGGTGACCTAGAAAGTGGTTCGATAATCTATTTTAAATGTAGTTCAACATAAGACGTATATTCTAAATAAATTTAGTGAAATGTATGATCATTAGCCTTGCATTGTTTGTCGATGACGTCTGACTATTAATTTAATAAAAGCACTTTCCACAATTCTAGTTAATATACGGGAATACACATTCTATAATTTGATTTAAATTGGGTTAATGTAAGGACAAATTATACTTATACTTTCTGCCTCAACGTATTTAGGAAGTTTATATCAAATCTTCCGCACATTATACGCACTATGGAAGTTGACATGCAAAATCAGATATGCAAATTCGAGAACTTGCGTTTTATTTAAATAAGAATTCTTTAGTGAAGATGTTGACATTTGATGGGAATTATATGATATTTACCAAAGGAACTTTAGAGCACTTTTTAGGGGTATCTCAGATCGTTCTCAACCATGCTAATACTTTAAAAGAACTAACGGAAAAGGGTACTCCTAATATAGATCTGTTTCTGTTAGATGTCGCAATGGGAAGATATAATAGGAATGATGTCCTACAGAATCTCGCACATGATGTAATTAAAAGCAAATACAGTAATAGTGATATTGGGATCATATTATACGAATTTATAAGAACCTACCCAAGATTGTTTGAAAACAGTATTTGTAAACAAGTTGAGTATATGGAAGAATACAACAGGTTTCCATTCCACGCATTTACGAGCGATGTTTAAATTTTAAGCCGAAGACTGAAAATTTTGTAACACTATTAATCACACTTTTGTTTTCTTATAAGTTTCTAAATTGTTGTATTTCAACTACAGATATTAATAGATGTCAATAAAATTATGTTATAGTTTTAAATAAAACAATTCTGATTAATAATTTTGTAAAACGTTTATAACACCCTTTTAAAAAAATAATACACATCTTTGTTATAATTCTTTTCATAATTACTTAGATACCCATTTCAGTTACGTGAACATCTTGAAAAATTAAACAATACCAATGTATGCTTTATATTTTAAAACATAAACAAGCTAATATATACAAAAATAATTTCTAAATTCACATAATTCATTTCTTATGATAACAGTTGTGGTGGTTAAATTTTTATTCTAAAACTTACAATTTAGTATATATTCCATTTAAATATCTGCCAACAGTTTTATAAACCCCATCTCCTCGATTATTTCCATAAAATCATCCAGATCCTCGGGCATTGATAACACTGCAGCACAGTGCTGTATTGCTTCCTCGTATGACTGACACATAAGACATTTTCTCCTTCTATCGAAAAGCGTTGCCCACATTCTGCTTTTTACTCGTAGAGCATTGCGAAATCTTCGAATAACCTCTCCAAAGTCTTTATACATATTTGTTATATTGTCTCTTTGAACCGTACAATCAACAAATAATAACTTCTACGCGAACAGTCCTTTTATATGAGCTACTCCTATTCGGATATGTACCGATTGCACCCGATTTGTGTGCACGCACGAAGCAACCGGTATGGAATGTATTCTATGAACAAAATCATTACATTTCTTAAGAAAAATGCTAAGGACTTTAAAAATAATTATAACTCTTGTTAGACCTCTAGTCTCTAGATAAACGTTATTATTTTAGGTTGTGTCACTGTTTTCTAAATCAATTTCCTACATACTTTTTCCTAAACTATGCGTATCAATTGACGGTTATACTTTACTCCATAACCGACTTGTATATATTTTCGTCTTCGTCTCTAGCTAACACATCCGCATAGTAAAGATGGAACGGTTCTTCTGGAACGAGTTGCTTAATTTTCTTTATAGGTACGTCCATGTTTTCGACTTTAACCTTTGTTGTAGGTATGGGGATTTTTTCGGTGATCGATTGCAACTGGGAAGCGGTTATTTGCAGTGGATCGATCAATTGTTTGTGCACCTCTTTGAATTTTTGCTGAGATGTAGCATCTCCCTTTTTGTACGCTACAAACTTTTTTCGTACAGCATCCTGCATAAGATGAAGACTGCGTTTATTCGCAATAAAATTCTTAACGTCCGTCATCATGAAACTTTGGATGGGAACTAACTTTTTTTGAATAATATCAAATATTTATATACTCGTCGAAATTCTTCCTATATCGACCATTATCCAAATCAAAATCTTTAACAACAGTTATAAAATTATGTTTTGAGTCACCCCAACACTGTAAACACATTTCTTTAAATTTCGGATATATCATGTCACCACTTATATGATCCGAAAAGATATGTCCGAGATTGGTTTCATCCTGTTTCCATAATGCGATTACATTGGCGTTATCTCTGAGTCTATGTTTTAAGGCACTAGCGTAAGTTTGACATAGATAGAACGAATCTATTGCTTTATGTCGACCGAACGAGAAAAACTGAGTGATTTTACTTTGCTCGTTTGCAGGTATATCATCGAAAACCATAATTGAATCTTCTTTGGTATCTCCGGGTTCGATCAAATCATCGTAATTTTCAAACTCATGGTAACCAATTTCTTCTTTTAATGGTGTAAAACGTTTCTTAACAATTCGTATTTCGGTTGATACAAACTCTTCGAAAATACATAGACATTTTGAAATCTAAGACCGTTCTCGTGCAAGATCAGAGATATTAAAGCGTTGGTCTTCCCACAACTCGATGGTCCCACGAATATAGCTCGTATGTTAGACGGGAACAAAGGACCATGTTTACCATCCTCTTTTGCATTAGCAATAGCAAAGTTATCATAATTCTGTATAGGTATTTTAACTTCTGGTATAACATCTCTGGATGCATCGTTGGAATTATGTAATTTCTTCACGTTCTGCAACCTTTTAACATATCTGCATAACGTTGTTCTAGGTATATTATATTTTTTACTAGCAGCGTAGAAACTCGAGCCATCCAGGATATCCTCTGCTGCTTTTGTAATAGATTGTTTGGAGCACCACTGATTGCTTGAATGCGACATCTTTCGAAAAAATGTCTTACTATAACTAAGCTCAACCCAAAACTACTTCCTTATATACCAAATTTAATCTCCCTGCTCACATAACCACATGACCATATGACCATATGACCACATGACCACATGACCATATGACCACATGACCACATGACCATATGACCACATGACCACATGACCATATGACCACATGACCATATGACCATATGACCACATGACCACATGACCATATGACCACATGACCACATGACCACATGACCACATGACCATATGACCTAATTGCTTTTTAATGAGTTTTCTCATTAAAAACCCATTAGCACTAATTGCTTTTAATGAGTTTTCCATTAAAACCAAGTGTGGACCTAGGTTAGATAAAAGGAAAAATTAATAGGTTAGGCCAGCGCCGCGGCGCTGGCCTAACCTATTAATTTTTCCTTTTGTAAAGCAATTAGTTTGTCCTCTATGCTACTTTCACTATACGTCACATAATTGTAAAGCGATTAGTTTGTCCTTGTCTATGTATTTTCCAACAATTTAGCATTGTGCATGTAATTATGTTAAAACCATAAAAAATTTTAAGTCATGGGTTTTTGCAACATTCTGAGAAAAGCACATTACTGTTTGAAAAAATGATTTTAAATACTAAGCACTTATGGCTTATAAAGAACTCGTTTCTAACATCCTTGCGGTTTTAGATTTCTAGGGAAATAGTTGGTTAAAGCATATGTCATAGACGAGCAAAACAATTTAAAGAGGTTTGGGAGCTTTAAAGGGGTAACTTTGTAAGGAGTAGTCCGATTTTAAATCTGTTTGCAGATTCGGGATGTGCATAAAATTCTAAGCTAATTTAATGTATCGCATGACTAAAAAAAATTATAAGAACGCTCAAACGTCACTACAGGTAAGAAATCTTAAAATTGGGGTAGCTCCCTTGGGGGTGATGATAGCTAAAAATTCTAAAGATTCGGGTAGCTGAGAAAATTCTAATATTAATTGATACCAAACAAGATGGGTTTATCTCGAAAGATGCATTGGCTAGACAAAGAAAAGTATTTGTTAGTTTTGCTTATAAAGCAAAGAGTAAAATGTAGAGGTTTGGGAGCTTTAAAGGGGTAACTTCGCAAGGCGTGGCCCGATTTTAAATCTGTTTGCAGATTCGGGTTGTGCGTAAAATTCTAAGCTAATTTAATGTATCGCATGACTAAAAAAATGTTTAAGGATTGTCAGAAATCGCAGCAGGTAAGAAATCTTAAAATGGGGTAGCTCTCTGGGGATGGCGCAATCTAAAAAATTCCTAAAGATTCGGGTAGCTGAGAAAATTCTAATATTAATTGATACCAAACAAGATAGGTTTATCTCGAAAGATGCATTGGCTAGACGAAGAAAACTATTTATTAGTTTTGCTTATAAAGCAAAGAGTAAAATTTAGAAGATCAGGACTTTAAAGGGGTATAACTTTGCAGGGCGTGGTCCGATTTCAAATCTGTTTGCAGATTCGGGATGTGCATAAAATTCTAAGTTAATTTAATGTATCGCATGACTAAAAAAGTTTATAAGAACGGTCAAAAGTCGCTACAGGTAAGAAATCTTAAAATGGGGGTAGCTCCCTGGGGGGTGATGCTATCTGAAAAATTCCTAGAGATTCGGGTAGCTGAGAAAAATCTAATATTAATTGATACCAAACAAGGTAGGTTTATCTCGAAAGATGCATTGGCTAGACGAAGAAAACTATTTGGTTCAGATGAAAGATAAAAAATGGTTAGTCGAAGAAAACTTTTTGGTTCAGATGTGGGAGGAAATGAGGATGCTCATTTGTCTCGAAAGATGAAAAATTTAAGATATATTTATCTCGAAAGATGAAAAATGGTTAGTCGAAGAAAACTTTTTGGTCCAGATGTGTGGGGAAATGTGGGATTCTGGGGGAAATGTGGCGGCAGGATTCTTGATTTTACCCTACTCTTAACATAGGATTCACAACGGCATGTAATTGTTCCTAAGCACCTTTTTCGTGTAAACATAGCTAATTCACAGTTCATATGGTCTTGAAAGTTCTTATCAGTGGGAAGGTACTTGCTATATTTTTCCAGTCGTATACGCCCTTATTAGCAAGTTTAGAACATGTTTAAGCAACATCTTTTTGTTACAAAGGGCTTGCATGAGACTCAAAAAACGGATCCAGTAATTTTACGGTAAACTAAATATTCCCTTGAATTTGACTCTCCATTTGTCACTTGTCGATAGCAAGCATTTGCTGTTAATCTTCTTGTTTTGTCACCGATTTTTCTTTTCGGGTGCAAAAATCACAGTCTTTATTTTGTTGGATTCCTCCTTGTATAAGAATATTAATAGTTGGTTCATGAAGTCTATTCATTCGGATCATCACTCAAAACTGCCCACAAGATCCACTTCTATTTGAAGTATTCAGTTCCACTTCGTTATGTGTTTTACAGTGATTAATATTTACAGAATATCGCTTAGTTCCGAGATTGGAGATAGATTAACATATATAGGAATTTTAATTCTGCAGTTTTTTTTGTCAGCGATATTACTATCAGCAATATCAATACATACTTCCTCATCCTGGTTTTGATATTTAGTTTGACTAATGACATTTTGGACTACTGTTTTTTTTCGCATAAAGAAACTATCAATATTTTCACCGACTTTAAATAATTGGCTTATTTTCCCGCTTTTCGAATGTAGCTTCACGTAAAACTGCCCCGCTTGCTTTTATTCGTTTGTAACTAATGACTAACTATTTGTCATAGTTTGCGCATATGTACGTAAAACTTCAACAATATCCTCAACACAATACACAACCATATAGTTAAGTGAATTTCCTTTAGCGTAAAGCAGTACTTTTAAACTTGAGCACCCTCGATCCTAGTTTGCACCGAGAATATTCTGTAAACAAGGAAAATACAAACTGAAACGCGGCGTACTCAAAAACGTGTATCGAGCACGCACTGTTGAGTTGCAAGTTGACTTATCACTACGCGAGTTCAGCGCGCTGAATTGGCAGTGAGTAGGGAGTGGACAACCTTTCAGGCAAGTGACTGAGATGAGCGATTCAAACTTGCAGTTCGACCGCACTAGCACGGACACAGCTGCACCGCACTAGGTTCGGATGCGCTGAACACAATACAAGCAATACATTATAGGCGAATATTGTAGCTTGTTTTTCAGACGTAATTTATAAATACGAAGATTCTTTGGTTTACTACACTTATGTGTACCGATTATTTAATTCAATAATTAATTTTTGAATATAAATTACCTTTCAGTCATTAACAATATAATCCAATTAGGAGTCGAGTATTATCTAAAATGAATAATAAAAAATCATGCTGTAATGAATGGTTGCTTGAACTTTGCTCTATATGACAAGCAACATTAGGACGTTTAGTTTGATTGCCGACTTGGCCAGGTTTCGTTTTCGGTTGCTGGAATGTAAAAAATGGGTTTTGAAAAAATCCGATCGAGCGACTGGAAGATCGCTATTTAGTCTTGTACCTTTAAATGGGAAGGTTCCGCAATGTTTAATTTCTCCGTTAGCGGTAACCAGGTATAAGTATTTAATACGTTATTCTAATTTGATTTCAATTGCAGAGCTCTTAATCATAATCTTAAGGAGATTACGCAGTCATCAGGTCTCGTTCTCATGGACGAATGTGGCGTCAAGCATTAGTCCGTTCCCGTTTACTAGTTTATGCAAGGCGAAAATGAAGTCTAATTGAGGAATTACCTTCACGGTGAAAAAAAAACGGCGTGACTATTAAACTTGTTGGTCATTGACAGTTACAGATACTTCTGTAAGAAGGTTTTCTTGCTTGGTTGTTCCATTACGTTCATATGGCTCTGTTATGTTATCTTGCGAACTTTTAACATATGTTTAACGATTTAAGGTAAAAGATTAACTTTATACATGTTGCCCTACAACCTGCTTGTCTTGAGTATTGAAAAGAAAGCCAATGTTTAAATATACACGGGCACGCTAACATAACAAATGTTTGTTTATATTTCTAAACAGGTGAGATATTAATGGTGACCTATTCGTAATCATTTTTACATTGTTTTCTGTCAGGTTTAGTTATTAAAACCACTTGGTATTTATATTAGTGAAATTTTAAAACGACACGCTCTTTTGTAGTCTTGTTTTACGAAGTGGGGAAATTTGGTTTGGTTGAAAAGGTTAAAAATCCTCGCATTATGGTTTCTCTGAAATAAGCTTAAACAATCGCATCTCTTAAATGAATACATTTAAAGGGTTTGATTTAAAGTGGGGAAATGTTGGATATCCATACAGGTACTACGAAGTACTATTATCGCGTTCCGTTATTACACAGGTGTTTACGGACACGGATTGCGAACAATCAAAATTGTCCAGTTTCTTAATTTTTTCTGGTATTATAAATAGAAATAGTAAACTTATACAAGATATAGGCCATCTTTCATACACTTAGCTTATATAATTCTGCTATGTGGGTTTTAGATATACCTAACAGATGAAACAGCGTTGTTTTCACACGAACATACTTCGTGAAAGTCGTCATGATATGTTGAGGCTATTTGCTTTCTTAATTGCGCTTGTTTGCAGGTGGTTTCGCAAAATGTAATTTTTAAATTTTTTTTTAAATGGCACCCTACCAATTTTATTGCTAAAATGGATAGTTCATTAAGTGTCCTTTCATTTTTGTTAAGTATTCCCTATACCTAAATCCATTACTTTCTGAGATATTTTTGATTTTCTTCGAATTTTAAGAATGTTTTTAATTTACATAACTAAAAATAACTTACTATTGGACAATATTATAAAACAATTAATACATATTGATTAACAATTAACTACACTTAATCAATAAAAATTTTCACTAAAGATATAACAACCTACAATAATACGCTATCAACAGAATTCTGCCAGATCAACAATATGCATTTTATAGAAAATGTTCAATCAGGAAATCAGGCAGACTTTGAAAAAAAATAACAATTACAATCAAAATGTCATTTAGGTTTATTAATTGTAGTGTGTTGTCATTTAACACATTATCAGTTCTGTTTTAAATGTAATCTTTGAAGGAGTTTTCAAAATGAATTTTACAGTGGAAGAACAAATAAATATGATTTGGGTATTGGAAGCAAGTTTAAGAAATTTCCTACTTGCATCAAGAATATACCAAGAGAGATATTTTGTTAAATGATAACACACTACAATTAATAAACCTAAATTACATTTTAATTGTAATAGTTATTTTTTTCAAAGTCTGCCTGATTTCCTGCTTGAACATTTTCTATAAAATGCATATTGTTGATCTGGCAGAATTCTATTGATAGGGTATTATTGTAGGTTGTTATATCTTTAGTGAAAATTGTTAATTGTTAATCAATATGTATTAATTGTTTTATAATATTCTCCAATAGTAAGTTATTTTTAGTTATGTAAATTAAAAACATTCTTAAAATTCGAAGAAAATCAAAAATATCTCAGAAAGTAATCGATTTAGGTATAAGAAATGCTTAACAAAAATGAAAGGACACTTAATGAACTATCCATTGTAGCAATAAAATTGGTAGGGTGCCATTTAAAAATTGCATTTTGCGAAACCTGACACACCCTGTATACTGTGAAGAAATTTCAAAAAAGTGATAATTACAAATATACTATGGTATATAGTAAAATTTTCTGCATCTTGAAAATTAACATAAGTTGTGTATTAGTGCATTGGCAATGTATCCAATCAAGGTCATTTTTTCTTAAAACAGTTGAATATCTCAAAAACTAAAAGAAATAGACAGATACAATTTAATATCAAATTAAAGCTCCTTTTATGGGCTTTTCAAAAATGTAATAATATATCGGGTGTTCCATTAAAAAAAATACAATTTTAATATGCCCTGGAATTATGAAACACCCTGTATGCTTCCAAATATTTTTAAAATGTGCACTTTAGGCATGCCTAATATGCCTCCAAATTTGGTTCACGTAGCTTATATAATAACGGAGTTATCGACTGTTGCCACACTAAAAACTCACCCTGTGTGTATATATATATATATATATATATATATATTGCTGTGATAAGGGGTTGTTTAAGGGTGTACTTTATAGTAAAGGTCGTTTAGGAATTATAAATTACCATAAGAAGCAGAAAACTGCATTTATTTAGTAAAGAATTGAGAAATGGTGATGGTTTGTAAATAGTAAGCAGTCAACACCCTGTATATAAGGTATAAGTAGTTTTAACCGACGCAAATAGACACACGAAGACGCATAGTTAGCGTAGAAACAAGGAAGACATGCATTAGACAAATAGTAAATATTTAACACCCTGTAGATAGAGTTTTTGTTAATTTAGGCAATGCAAATAATGAAATTTTTCAGTGGAAGCACGCGTATTTATAAGTAAACAATAAAGTGTAATTAAACACGCATTCAAAAGAGTTCCAAACAATTAGGTTAATGCGGAGATAAGAAATAGAGCTTTGAGAAGCATAGTGTAAATGCGTACAAGTAGTTAATAATTGTGATAAAGAGAGGTGATTAAAAATCGCGTAAATAACAGGCAGATATGAAAATTAAAAGTCGAATTGCATCAGTTGTTTATGTACAACATGGAAAAGCGATTAGATTTGTCAAAATACCGCATGTTTGATAACGAGGCACCTGCGACCAGGCCACAATTATTTGAAAACATAGGAAATTACATCAGAAACTACTTTAAATGCAAAGATTTAATTGGTTAAAATTAGCGACGAGATTGTAGACTATACCCACTGACGGAGTAGGAGATCAATGAAATATTAACAGTGACAGTGATAAAGAAGTCAGTTTTCAACTCAACAAAGGCCGAGGTGCGCCACTCTGAGACAAAGTGTGATACGTAATAATAATTTAAAGTGAAAAGTTGTATTAGTGCGACTAAAATGAAAATTACGATTGCCGATTAAACGTAAGTAGATTTTGGGGAATTTATTTTAAACTAAAACACAATAATAATAGGGCTCTGAGTCCGGGGAGAATAATCTAATATTAAGTTTGGGGCAATTCTGAGAAGAAGTAATAAATCGAAATGAGACGACAATAATTT
The DNA here is from genome assembly GCA_036346225.1 of Platerodrilus igneus. Lineage (NCBI taxonomy): Eukaryota > Metazoa > Arthropoda > Insecta > Coleoptera > Lycidae > Platerodrilus > Platerodrilus igneus. Next base: position 549,503 of record JARFIW010000958.1, read on the forward strand.
GGGGCACATAAGTCTAAGTTTAATAATGGTAGTCCAGAGGGTGATAACAATAATTTAAATGCAATGGTTCAAGCGTGTGGATAGACAATATTTCGAATGGGCATGTAATAATCCTGAATTGGGGAAAAATAATTTTTTTCAAATGGATGGTAGAATGCATGGAAAATATTAGCTGATAATGGATGCGTCAATTGCGAAAAGGAAATAGCGAAGAAAATAGACCAGGTTAGATTTTAGTTATAAGACATTATTTTTCTATTTTTTTTATTTGAATATTGAATTTGCTTAATATAAATGAATGTGAGAAAGTCAACAAAACAGAGGACTTGCATACCTATAAAGGGCGTTATATGATAAGAGGTTTTGAATGTTCCACACTTCTTTTTTTTTTATAAAAACAATAGGTTTGGTGACTTCAGATTTGATTAAAAAGTATATGATTTTTGATAAATGAGATTTACAACATTAATTAATTGAAAAGTGTATTTTACATAATTTACAAAAAACTGTACATAATATTCGTTTCATTAAAAAAATTGAATTAACGGCATTTTAAAATTCTAAATAAATGCTAGTCGAGGTCATATGATAAAGTTAATGAGAGTGATTTGATAATTTAAACAATAAAGGAGAAGCTATAAGTTGAATACGTCATTGATAACGAGTATGGCGGTAACATCAATCAAATTTTGTTATTTTTCGACAAGATCGAGACACGATAAAATTGAGTTAAGTTCCTGGAGGGAGTTTATAGCAATATTTATATGACAGCCCAACGTCCGAGATTGATAAATCCAGTTAATACATAGCAATATTTATATGTCGACCAAATGATAGGGCGAAAATAATTTAGCAATATTAGTAAGGCGGCACAACGTCGGGGCTCGATAATTCCAATTCCTGTTTATTTATAGCAATATATATATTACTCATATTTAGACCAGGGTAGAAAATTAAATAATCACATCAAATAATTTTAATCACCGTGTATAAGGAATTTTATTAGATAATACGCTTTATTAAAAAACCGTGGAGAATAAAAATTCATTCGTTTCATTAAAAATAAGAGATTTAAATTATGTACAAGACGCTTTATATAAAAAAGGAAGCAGTATTAAAAAACTTTACGTGTAATTTAAGTATTCCTAGTAAAGAAACAAAGACAAATTACGTGCAAAATTTACATTAATTGATTTAAGTTCTGGGTAACAAGTAGTAAACAAAGTGTACACATAATAATTAATATTTCATTTGTATTCGCTAAAAATGAAAGGGTAGAAGTCAATTTTAGTTGGAGTTAATTGAACCATTATTAATAATAAGCATAAAACTTGTAAAACCCAATAAAATGCAAATCGTAGAAGGGTATTTAAAATGTTACGTTTGAACACACCTGCGTATTTTTAAAAGGCAATTTCAGTTTAATTTGTTTAGATAAACATGTCGATTCTACGGATATTGGAAACGGTCGGATGCTTTAGCACGAAATACAGAACACCTGCGTATTTTTAAAAGCTCATTCTGCGTAAATTTTGCAGATAATTAATGGTTACAAAGAATCTTGGAGAAACCGTGGCTTAATATTCACGAGAAGGCGCGATACGGGGTTATTTAACCCAGATAGTCCACATGGACTGAAATAATCGATAATAAAGAATATCAATTTGCACTAATAAGAACAGGGTAGATAGAGACAGATAATATGCGCAAGACCGAGACACATATAGTAAAAAGGCGTGAGTAGAGCAACGTCATGGGGTTGCGTTTGGTTGAAAGTTAAAGGCAAAATTTGAGAGGTAAAAATAACATATCTGTATAAAGTTCAATTAGTTATTTCCAGACGTTGCAAGCCGTGTGAGAATTTCTGAGATTTTAACTGGTGCGAGTGCAAAATTCGTAAAATCGCATGCCGGGCTGCGGAATGGGAACATAGCAGCCGAAATTCTTTAGAATTGTCCGTTTTGGAGACTCGACCGACAGACAGGCTAACCTCTATATATACCCAGGGGAATATGAACAAGCTCTCTGAGATCTTCGACTTGATTGAACGCGTTAAACAGTGCTTTTAGTTTTCCGGTTTTAATATTAAATAATTTAAACAGTTTGCTCGAATATTATGTGATTTAAAACAGCTTGTTCTTTACGTGCTACAATGAATGTACTTAGTGCACTTAGAAAAGAAGATACAAGGTAATAAAGTTTAGTATCACTGTACCAATTGGTAAAATTTACAACGACAAATAAATACACAAAAGTAAGCAGTTTTGGCGTATATTGGTGAAAGAAGTATGAAGTTCTTTGTTATTTTCGGGGTATTAATACTTAAATGGTGCATAAACGTGTCTGGATCCACAAAACAAGGTTCATATATGCACAGATTAGTTCCGGAAAAGCCCTGAAACAACTTTAAATAAATGGTGATGGAGAAAATTTTTAAAGCGTTGAGAATCAGAAGCCATAAATATAACCCAGTTGGAATGGTGTAATTAACAAAGGGACGATGTACATGGAAGCTACGAGTGCAGTAACCTTCAGGTAAATTATACTATTTTGTTCGAACTTTGATATTTTGGTGTGTGTTGAATAACTTTATAATTTGTTTATTTAAAATGGACAGTAGTGAAATTGTACTAACAATAATATTTTAATTTTAAGGTGAAATTTGCTTGTTTAAGTAGAAAGGGGTATTTAGTATTGATGTTCTGGATTATGATGAAAATTTTGGGTATGTCTTTGAGCTCAATTAGACGAACCTGGTTAATTAACGTAAAGGGGTGGTAGATGCTCCCTTTGTACTCAGACTCAGGTCTGCATATATTGTTATAGTAATTAGTAGGCATCCTACAAGGACTTTAATTCTGGATGCACATTAGAATGATAATAAATTTAATCTTGAAATTTTCTGATACTGAAATTTATGCTGAATTTTAATTTTGAAATTTTAATGTATTGTGAATATTGATGTAAATAGAATTAACGTTGGTGTTTGTGATAGGAATGTGTTTGTTTTTTTTATGATTGAGGATGTAAGTTATCTAGAGGAGCAGCCGAGGCGATGAACAGAAGAAAGACAACGGACCAGTTAAGTTAATAGTTTTTTGTAGGTTTCACAGCATTCTTTGACGCACAATTCGTGAGGTTCGATTCAACTACAGGGATTCACAGCAATATATATATATATATATATATATATATATATATATTATAATATTATAAAATGGTTTAAAAGATAGTTGTTAGTACTGAGGGTAAACACATTAATTTACCACTTCTATTAATGTTTTTTAAATTTAAAACACTTCAATAAACTAAGGATTGATAAATAATTACTTGTTAAACTAGGCAAAACTGCTATTTACTCGTGGTGATGCGTTTGAGGTTTAAAAGAAGCATTTTGGTTAACTGTTCTGCAATAAAACGTTTATCTAATGTAATTCCAACTGAATGTGTTTAGGTTTGTTAAAAATATCATGTTTGTAACTGTTTGATGGATACTCTATTTCATTAATTAATTAATGTACCATAATACCTGTAAAAGAATTTATTTTAGCATGTTTAGTTATCATAAAGTGATTGTAAGATTTGTGGAATGTCAACCAATGATAATTTGTATAAGTGCCACAAGTATCTGTTCCAAAATAGGAGTTATGCAAAACAAGGGATCAATGAATGTACTTCTTAGACCTTTGTATATAGTAGGCAAGATATAATTTTAGAGACTATTTCCTAGGTGATAAGTGTTTAGATAATTAGTTAGTTGATTTCGAAAATTTGTAATGAATAGATGTTTTGCTTTGGAGCTTGTTATAAAAGTTAATAGAGAAATAATATATCTACTTGAAGTTTGTCTTTTTTTGTTTGATCGTCGTGTTACTGGAGCAATATATATAGAATTTAATGTTTGTATAAGAAGAGCAATATTACAAAAAATTTAATGTTTGTGGAAGAATATGAGTGTATCGTATAATAATTAATAAGGTTTTATACAACCAAGTGCAGTGGGGAAGAGTGATTCCGGTTGAAGCAAACACGGAGTCATCTTTGGTGTTGGTGAAAAATAGCATCAGAGGGCTTCGAATAATTTGTAGTGGTTTCCCAGTCTGGCAGGACTGCGTTTTGTCATATGTGGTGGAGTATTGCAAGAGTGCATATTCATATAGCAGATTCTAAGTATACTGTTGCTGAATTATTATTTTTTAGTTGTAGAACTTAAATAGAGTGAATGTAATAAGAACATAAAACTAAAACCTACTTTCAACAGGTATTAACTGCAATCGTTCGCAAGACGATTTTGTTTTATCCTGTAACGAGGTCCATGTACAACTCAGGCCCCTTCGGAGGAATTACAGGTATTTGAAATTATCCTTGTATATGCACCATTTAAAGATATTTGTTAGTAATTTGAATCTCAAACGTTTATCTAAATTATACATTTGTGATTATATTTATCAATCTTTGAAAATAAGAACGCCACATCTGCACTGCGAAAGTTTAACTGGTTTTAACTAGACGACGCTTTATGCGAAAGTTTTTAATGTACCTGTAAGACGACAAGAACCCGTTTTCTTACAGAGTAAAAATATCTAGATATAATAATCCCTGAGTGAGTTTCAAAAGCCGTGGCATAAATAAACAATTTTTTTTTCTTTATTTAATTTAACAGAACTACAAACGTTAGTAGAGTATTTTTTAGCGTGGTTAAATATATGCATGTAATTCAGGTTGCGGTACTATCGGGAAAGATTTGCCGCTGTTTCTAAATATTTGAAAGGCCGACGCCACCTTTATATGTGCAATCATTTATTCTTTACCTCTGTGATTTGAATTACATTCTTCCGTACACAATACAGTGTGTCTGTTTTTTTGTGTCACAGCTAGTATCTCGGCTATTGTAAGAATTTCAGAGAAATATTGTATACAAAAGTTGTGTAACCTTTTTTTTTGCAATAATATGTCAAAATAAAAAAAAACAATGGAGCATCAAATTTTTGAGATTCAGCAAATCGATACAAAATTTTAAATGGAACTCACGCATTATTATTGCATATTCTGAAAGTGCTTAAAATTTTCTTTCCAACGATATATCACTCAATAATAATTATCTAATCAATTAAATGCAAAAGTCGATTATTAAATCGCGCTTAACATCAGGCGTCTATTTGAAATAATCATTCAAAACAGTGGACGGTAAAACAATTGATAGCGTTTCTTGACAGTTGTTCTTTAGTAATTTAATTCCACATTGTTGATCTTCATGTTTGGTGCAAAATGGATTGAACATAGAGGTCCCATAAACTGGCCAGCAAGATCACCAGATCTTTCTGTTTTAAATTTTTTTTGTTTGGGGATATCTCAAGCAACATGTTTTATGTAACGCGCCCAGAGAGTCTTGATATCCTTAAAGATTGCATTCGAAGAGCGTGTGATCAAATAGCACCATGTATGTTGCAAAAAGCACGAAGAAATTTAATAATTAGATCTCAGCGATGTCTTGCAAATAACGAAGGCCATGTGGAACATAACCTTTAACATTTTAAATTAATTTTGTAATTTAGTATTTCTTTGTTGTTGTTATTATTATTAATTTCTGTGTTTAGGTGAGCGCTAGCAATTGTTTTGCCGCTCGCTGTTTTGAATGCCTATTTCAATTAGGTACGTGTTAAGCGCTATTTAATAATTGATTTCTGTGTCTAATTATTATCGAGTGATATATCGTGGGAAAGAAAATATTATGCACTTTAAGAATATGTAATAACAATTGGTATATTTCATTTAAAATTTTGAATTTATTTACTATATCTCAAAAATTTGGTGCTCCATTGTTTTTTTTTAATTTGACATATTATTGCAAATAAAAAGTTACACAACTTTTGTATATAACATTTCTCTGAAATTCTTATAATAACCGAGATATTTGCCGTGACACGTCAAACCGTCCAATATATATATATATATATATATATATAAGGTTATCATAAAGTAAGGGATATATTTTAAATTATGATAACTTTTTAACAAATTAAGTTAATAACAAGAAATAAATGAAATCTAATTGCTTATGAAATGGGATTTAGTATGCCCAAAACAGGTTACGGCAATTGCTCAATATGACCTCCATTTTGTTGTTGTAAGATCACCATCCTTACCTCCAAATTGTACACAGCATTTCGTAACATTTCTGGTTGAATTGTACCAATTTGCTCCGTAATACTGTCTTTTAATTCTTGTAGCGTAGTTGGTCGTCTTCTAAACACTAAACTTTTTAAATAACCCCACAGCCAGTAATCCGCTGGGTTTAGATCAGGTGATCTTGGTGGCCATGAATTTACGAAATGTCTGCTTAACACGCGATCTTGAAAAACGTTGGTTAACAATTCTTTGACTGGTCGAAAAATGTGCGGAGGTGCTCCATCCTGCATAAAAATGATGTTTTCAATTCCGTAGTGCTCGTTTTGCAACTGTGGAATAACATAATTTTGTAACATTTGCAAGTATCGTTCACCATTTACAGTTACAGATACGGCTTGTCCATTCTGCATTTTCTCGTAGAAATACGGACCAATAAAAAAATCAGCTGTAAAACCGCACCAAACGGTGACTTTCTTGTCATGAAGAGCTTTTTGAACGATTTGTTGCGGATTTTCTGCAGACCAGATTCTACAGTTTTGAGTATTGACTCCACCATTCAGAGTAAAATGTGCCTCATCTGTCCATAAAATACGGGATAACCATTCGGGTTCAATTTCCATCTGAGCCATTACTCTCAAAGAAAAATCGTACCTAGTACGCAAATCTGCGTCCTTTAATTCAAACAGCATTTTCAGTTTATATGGATACATGTTTAGAATTTTGCGTAAAATTTTCCAAACCGTGGTATACGGCATTTGCAATCGCTTGGATATCGCATTTGCACTGCTGATTGCGAGTGAATTGCTTCTGGCTATGTCTTGATTTTCATGAAGAACCTCTGCAACTTGGACATCACTAATTATTGGTCTTCCTGATCTTGGTAAGTCAGTTACAGACCCTGTTCTTTCAAATTTTGTATCAAATTGCGGTACGCTTTCATTTGACAGGGTCCCGCTCTCAAACCCATTCTCGTGCGAAATCTTCGTAATCCAGCGGTGTAATTTCTGCCGGATTCATAATAGCACTGAACTAAACCAATTCTTGTTTGTAAATCCATGTTATTACAGTTGAGTCGTTTGAACTCAACGTTTACTTGAGTTTTAATTTCAAAATAAAAATTCAAATTGAATAATTTCGTTTTGACACTAGTGTCAACAATTGTTATGACAACGCTTTTGTTTCTCATAGATACGGTAAAATCCCATTCATTAAGCAACTAGATTTCGTTTATTTTATGTTACTAACTTAAGTTATTAAAAACTTGTAATGATTTAAAATATATCCCTTACTTTATGATAACCTAGTATATATATATATATATATATATATATATATATATATATATATATATATATATATATATATACCGAACGAGCGTCGGAAAAAATTCTTTTCTGTGCAGCATCCTTTCACGAGAAGAGATTCTGAAAAGTTGCGGTGTTACTTAAGATACTTTCTTTTAGGAGGCATTGCTTTGCTTCAGTTTTTATATGTCAAACTTAGTTAAGTTCTGTAACTAGTGAAATTAATTCATAGATGATTCTGTCCGTTGACAATTGTAAGTACGCATTTTCAGATGTTACGGTTGTACCAGAAATTTGGTGACGATATATGATAGGGTACATACTGAACGAAAAGCAACTCTTCTTTGGCACACAAACGGACTTAAGGTACGAATACTCTACTTCTTTTTAGATGCTTTCTATAAAACCTACTTAATTCCTTTTTTATGGTTGGAAACTACGCCAGTACTTTAGTTTCCTTCTTACGTGTGAATATGGCACGACAAATTACAGACTGCGGTTCTAAAATTTACTTACTAATGTTAGTGCACAAAGTAATTATGCGAATGTTTTTCATGTCACAAATAAGATATACATAAACCTAGGATTAAGCAATTTTAATTAATTTAACTTAAGATTTAGGAAATGTTAACGTCCACAAATTGTTTACTAATTATATTCTAGAATAAGCTTAAAACGTGGTTATCTATAAAACTTAATATCAGTTTAAGGTCACGCTGTTACTTTTACGAAATGCATTTCAGTAAACTGTTACAGCTTAATATTACTGTGTATATTATGTCTAATTTTTGTCTAGTGTTTATTTAGGACTGGACACAATATGTAAGTACTTGCATTTGTTATTATTTATATTTCAATAAATGATGTGACTCAGAAATAATCCACAATTGATATTTGTATAATTTTTATGTAAATTTTAGAGTTATGTTGTGTTATAAGCGAGTTCACGTTTACGTTTATATTATATTTTAACAGCAAGTTACGTAAATGTTCGCTGTGGTTTTTGTAAATATTCTTTCTGATACCATGTTTGTTAACTAAATGTTTATAATAAAACTACTCTGAGGTTTCCAATTTTTGTTTCTGTGTGACACACCCCACTACAATATTTCCAGCTAGTACGACATTAATTTTTTGGATTCTTTATTGTTTTGTTGCGGTAATAAGTGCGGGCAATTATCTTTGTTTATTTTACATTTCTTTCTTGTTTGCACGGAATACTGTAACATAAAATACGACGTACCTAACGTGGAGCACCGATTTTCGAAACCAAATCATTTTACTTAAAGTTTGCTCTGATTTCTGAAATCATTCTCTTTACTTAAAGTCGAATCTCACCCGTAGGAATACCCCTTTCTCTTGAACCCCCGATTGTCAATCTGCGTACCATTCCCTTAAACAACACCTAGTTTCTACCCCTATACCGTCCTACTTTGTCTATGCTTTACCTTCACCGTCCAAACTGACGCCTCCCATTTCGGTTTAGATGCCATCCTAAATCAGTCATATCCCGCCGGCGAGAAAGTCGCCATATCAGTCGTTCGCTCTCCAAGCCTGAGCGCAACTACTCAGTTACCGGGAAAGAGTACCTGGCAGTAATGTGGACGATTGAGAAGTTCCGCCCTTACGTCTAGGGTTCCCACTTTGCCGTCATTGCCGATCACTATTTCCTCTGTTGGCTCAATAAACTCCAAAGTCTTTGCGGTCGCCTAGCCCGCTGGTTTCTTCGCCACCAACAATATTCCTCCATTATTCATCGTAAAGGCAAAAAGATGCGCTTTCTTGTTATGTTCATACTTTTGAACTAATTTCCATTCTTGTCACTACCACCTTCGAAGTCGGACTTCCCACTCCTGATCCTTGGTAGCATTTTATGCTCCAAAAAGTTTAAACTTCTCAAGACGGTGTACTTCCTGGTCCGTAGTGGCACAATATTCTTTTCCGTTCCCACAAAACTTCTATCGCTACCGATTTTCCGGATGATTGGAAAATTGCTTACCTGCTAAGCTGCATAAATATCTGATATCCCATTATCATAATCCTCCAACTTTTGGTCATAGTACCGTGACCAAAACTTCTGCCCATCTGCTCCAAAATTATTACTGGCTCTGTGTCAGAGCTGGCGTCGCTTGTTGCATTAGATGCTGTCGAGTTTGTGCTGCTCACAAAGTTGACCCGCTACCTCCTCATGGTCCTTTAGCCCATAGGGCTAAAACTATCCTATCCCTGGTAGGTCATTTCCTGTGACTAAGCAGGTCCTCTTCCTCGTTCCACTAGTGGTAATTTTTTTACCCTGTAGTAGCCGACTGCTTTACTAAGTTTTTCTGTTCTTTTCTATGTGTAGCGCCACTGCAGTATACGTATCCAAAATCCTTATCACAGATAACGGTGTACAATTTCGCAGTAGCCAGTTCACCTTCTTGTGTGCCCGTTATTATTCCAAAATCCTCTTTACAGTCCGTTATCATTCCCAAGCCAATCCTGCCGAACATGTTAACAGTTTTCTCAAGACAATGTCTACTTCCTATATTCGTTACAACCAGCGTCACTGGTATATCACCCATCCACAGGTTTCCTGCGCCACCTGAATGTCCAAATATAAGATCCTTAATTGTAATTCTTTCTTTGTCCTGCTTCGTCGAGAACATATCCTGTCCGGCGATTATTTCGGACAATAGTTCAAGATAAACGACATGAATATCTCTGATCCCAAACATCATTTGCCTGATCCCGAACACCTCAAAAATATCTGCTCGCATGTTCTCAAGAAGCTTTCCTCTGCCTTGCGTAACACACATAACCGTTATACCCTCCGTCGCTGCTCTGTGCTGTTTTAATTAGGCGATTCCATTTGGCGCCGTAATGTTGCTCTGTCCGGCGCTTCACGTCATTTCAATCCTAAGCTCGCTCTTACTCCCTTGGTCCTTTCCTCATCAGTAAAGTTGTTTTTCCTTGGACCTATAAATTTAACGATCCTTCCGGTACCAAGAGCATCTGGCACGTCAAAGATTTCAAACTTGCGCATCACGACCACTCTAATGCCCTTAACCTCGCTTCGTTTACCTGCTGGCGGGCAAACGTCTTGAACCCCAATCCAACCTTGCGCCCTCAGATTCTTACACCAACTATTGTTTTTCTTTGGAACCTGACTATGGATTCTGCACTCCTTTTATTCATTTTGTTCATTTCTTATCGTTTCGCCTGCACACTGACTCACCCAACCCTGTGTGGGTCCGGATTAGAAAAGTCTTACGATACGACCTGCCTCTCGTAAGAGGCGACTAAAGTGGTCCAAAATACACACACTCACCTTACCCACATGCCGGCGCAAATACGGGGTGGAGGGGGTAGGGGTGGGATGTACGTGACCCAAGGCGTCATAGCGTCGCTTACGAAGAGTATGTGGCTTATGATGTATTACAATAAAAGTACAACTTTTTGACCTGCCTTCCGTTTATTCCTCTTATCACAAATGTGCTCTAAAATAGCCAGTTAAGAGTATTCTGCAGCGCAATGTCATCATCATCATTAAGTCGTCAGTACTAGAACTGGTTGGATGCGTACCTCCATTGTTTTCAATTCTGAGCTAACCTACACATTTTCCTGAAATTTCCAGTCTGCACCTTACACTATCTGCGTGCAATATTCTGATCTAGGTCTACATCTGCCTCTCTTTTGTTATATCTGCTTGTAATATAGCACGCATTGTTTCCCAAAAATGTCTTAAAATGTATCTTGCCGGTCTATTTCTCCTATTTTTCTTTGTTTCTCACAGATTTCTTTATTCTTCTACTATTTCTGTAACTTCTTTGTTATTAACCGTTTCTGTCTATACTATCATCATCATATATCAGAAGCATAACATTCCAATATGCTTCTTCCTTTTCCTGCCTGCTTCTCCTACTGTCCTTATTTCATAGGTGTACAGTGCTGTGCCCCACACATATACTTCCAACACGATTGTCAGTGTTTCTGTTCTTTTTTCGAACATAACCGCCGATCTTTCTTGTTAGATACAGTTCTGTTCCCTTTTTATTGTTTTGTAAAAATATATATTTGTAAAATAACTTTATAGTACAGCAATATTCTTTGTTAGTAAAAATAAAAATGGCTACCGATATTTTGGTTTTCAGTTAACTGTGTGATTGAATCAGTATATTAAAGACAGAAACATGGATATTTTTTTTATATACTTGCGACACACCGTCCAAACAAAGTTGTGAGCACCGAAATTTCTTTGTAGTTCCTCGACTGCCTACATGTACACATAGTTTTGGTTGTTCTTTCTTTTCTTTAGTTTATCTTCTGTTTTCAAATCTGGTACTGTTAACAAGAGTTTCTTATTTTCGTTTTGCTTCTCCGTTTCTTTTGCTCCACATTTTTTTCCTATCTTTGACTAGTTTTCTTTCTGTTAGTTTTGGTACTAATATGATTCAATTTTTCGATTCACTTCCTGTGGTATGCGCTTTTCGACCTTTTTCTTTTTTTTTTTGAAAATTACGACTTGCTCGACTTTCCGGCATAGTTAGCTATTCCTTTCTTTGGTTGTTCGTTTAATATAATTCTTTGTTACCACAGCTTGAAACAACTCAATTTTTCCATCCAGCATTCCGGTCGTTCCCTTGCATACTTTGAGGCTTGACAGTTGTCGTGCTTTAGCTTGTACTGTTGGATTTTTCCTCGTTCCTTTTGTTACTTTTCTTAAACTTGAGGATTGTACTATTTCTTTAGTAGAGATAACGGTCCTCCGACAACTTTAGCCGTATTAGGCCATTCCATCTTAGTCCTCGGCTATTGCTACTCTATACCTTTACTTTTTTCTATATATTGCTAAACTTCTCCATTTGGTCCGGTATGCTGGTCCTTCAAACTCGATAAAATTTTTTCTTGGGTTTTGTGTTTTTTTAGTTTTGCGTAGGGGGAGGGGTGGCTTGTTACGTACAGTTTCTTTATCGTACTTCTTTCTGATTATACCTCACATTTCTTATTATATTCCCGATCATACGAATTTTCAATAACAAGTATTGACTACCTTCAAACTGAAATAATTACTTATTCAAGCATCTTATAAAAGCTCATAATGTGTTCAGTTACAAAGTTAAATACTTTGAATCTATCCTATATTAATAACGTGCTAAAACTACGGTTATATTATTAAAAGGAATGGACATTTTCTTTGGTTAACAAAGGTTAAAAATCTTCGCACTATGGTTTGAAGTAAGCTTAAACACCTGCGCATTTTAAATAAATACGTTTATTGTGTTTGCAATTTTACTTAGTTTAACTCAAAATTTAGGAAGTGCTAATGTCCACAAGTTATTTACTAATTATAATGTAGAATAAGCTTAACACTCGGTTATCTATAAAACTTACATTCCGTTTAGGGTTGCGCTACTAGTTTTAGGAAATGCATTTCGGTAAGTAGCACGTAAACAGCTTTGTATAACTGTATGCATTATATCTCTTTTTCTCTTGTATTTATTTAGGGCTGGAAACATGTAAATCTACTTGCATTTGTTATTTATGTTTTAATAAGTGATGTGACTGGGAAAAAATACCTAATTAATATTTGTTTACATGTACGTAATTTTGGAGTTATGTTGTGTTATATGGGAGTTAATGTTTTCGTTTTTATCGTGCTTTAATAGGACGTTACGTAAATGTTGATTGTGGTTTCTGTAAATATTCCTATTAATACCATGTTTGTTAACTACAGTTTTGTAGTAAAACTACTTCCTGAGGTACCCAATTTTTCTTTCTGTGCGACCCATCCCACTCCTTGACGTTTTCAGCTAGTACAGCATTAATTCTTTGGATTCCCCCTTGTTTTATTGCGGTATTCGGTGAGGGCGGTTTTCTTTGCTTACTTTACTTATCTTTCTTGTCTGCACGGAATACCGCAACAAGACGATGTCGAGAACAATAATAACAACTTTGAGAATAAGTTAATATTTTAACTGTATGGACCTCCTTCACATTACGCTACACCTATTCGGCAGTGTCTTAATTAAACTTTTACAGATTAATGGACGGGAAAGATAGACTTAGTTGAATGGCAACCCTTTTGCTACTTTTTAAAGGTTAAAGCGCGAGAGTTGAAAATAAAGAAATTACTCCTATAAACAAATTTACATGTTCAAGTGATTTTCTTAAAAAAAAAATAGCAAAATACATGCTTGTTTTGTTTTCATTGAATCACACTGTGTACATTCATTTAACCCTAGCAGACCACCTGCTTCAAAATTACATAATGCCCACCTGGGGTTGTGTTTGACATCAATTTTAAATCTCCTTGCGAATATTTGATGTTTCAAGATGTTAATTGATAACTACATGCGCGAAACACTGTTACAAGTAATATATTCTAATAAATGGAACATAAACGTAAAACAGATTATGCAAGTATAGAGTCATTTAATTATTAAAACTATTACACAACACCCTTAATTCTTGTTTACTGTCGTCTGATATTAAATTCAAACATATAAAACATAATGTACGGGTTTTGACATGTCCTTTGCATATGAACTGAGCACTCATGTCACATAAAATGTTTGTTTTTTTTGTCTAGGTGCCGAGGACACACTCTGCATTTTCCTAGTTTATTTTTTGGTTGATCTACACGTTTGTATTGCAAAAGTAAGATTCCAAACCCACTTGCTTCAATAACTAGTATGACGAGTATTTTGAATTCTTTCTATTTCGGGTTTTACCAATTCCTCACCTGGTTCTAATAAGGAAGCACATCTTCCTGTTAGTATATAAGCATTAATTCCTCAAAGTCCACAAAGATAAAAAAGTATAGCAAGTGACTACTCTCTTGTTGTCCTTTTTCTTGAGTAGTTTCAGCCATTTTATCTATAGTAACAACCAATTGTGGTAGAATTAGAGTAAAGTGTTACTTCGGGTTTCTTATGGTCTTCACTAGAAACTGACCAAAAAATGAAACCTTATAGACTTGCAAAAAAACTTATGTTATAAAATAAAAAATTCCAAAAGTAAAAAATAAAATTTTATTAGGGTAAAAACCGCGTAAAATAGTCAAAGGTTTATACAAAAATAAATTTACTCAATAATTCTTTTCGAAATACTGCCTTACAAGCGAAAGATTTCCGAAACATGAAAACCTTTAAGATTTTAGGAAATCGCGAAGCATTAGCGGTGAACAGAAACTATAATCCGTATCGGGATTCCTCAATTTAAAGACGTGTGTCTCAAAATTTACCAATCCAATACCACTAACCTAAGGTTGTTTATGCGGTATACTAATTACAACGCAACATATTGTCCTAAATTTTAACCGCTTTTCATATTTAATCAACTTTTACATCTTCTTCGATTTTAGTAAATTGCGTCATGTTTTAAGCTACTCGCTTTATTAATTTTAAACTTCCGCTAGGTTATTTATCTTGTTTTCAAATTCTATGACGAAACAAAGAAAGCGTTTCACATTCTATATTAAATTAATTACGAAACCATGTTTGTGCATAAATTGTAGGTTTCCTTTTGTTACTTAGATTTGTGTAAACAGGAAAGAGTTTTATAATGTTGACTATTTCTATACAACAACATTTTTGCGTTTTGGTTTTGTATTTAGACATATCACAAAGAGATTCTAAATAAGAACCGATTTATATGGTGTTGTTAGTACTTGATGTACTTTTCTAAATTACGGCAGCTGGTATTATTTGTACATAAAACATTTTATGAACACCTTAAAAGCTCCGTAAGTTGTATCCATTATGCATTAAACGGAATTCAAAATTTTAGTGTTAATAATTTCTATGTATAGAAATGTTGCGTAGCGCTTTTTACGAAATTAATAGTTGCATCCAAATCCATTTTTAGTTAGCAATTTATGTGGTACCTGTTGTACCATAATGGACATTTGTTCAATCGCTCCACGTTAGGAATAAGACATTCTTTACTTAATTATATTGGAGTTTCTTAGATGGTTACATGATATGTATGTGTAAACAAAAACAAACTAATCTCATCATATGGCATTTTTTAACTTTGACGATATATTTACAAAGCTTTATTCAATTTGCAACAGAATTCATTTTTAACAAGTTTGTGAATGCCTTCGTGGGATTCAATTTGTTTTGGAAAACAAGCTCAAAGCTATCTAACGACGTATAACAGAAACAAAATTGAATAACGTCAGTTTTGGTGTTCCAACATTCTTGTATACGTACAACTTGAAGTATTTTGTTGAATTGTATTTCCTGTTAAATGAATTCCCTAGTTCTACTGTCTTCTAGTAAAAGAAAATACCGCTTGGGTTTATTTATAATAAATCAGGAAGGCATTTAAGGTATTTATATCTCAAAGCTTTTTCAGGGAAATATGCAATAATTTAATTCTATGCTCACATCAAGTATAACGTGCTGAAGTTTTACTATGCTTATACACAAGTGATTCGTGAAGTCACCTCAGCATTTTCCAACCGCTTATTACTATTAAAAGGTAATTAAATGAAATACAAGTATAGCGTAGCAATTTCTTTTAACAAAAAATGTGTGTGTTATTATGTAATAAACGACATACTACAAATTCTTCAAATATTGTTACAATTTTTATAATCTTCTAGAACGATTAACTGACAAAACTAGTTCTATAGTTAAAAACTACAAGGCTCGACCGAAGCATGTTACTAAGGAGAGTGAAAATAGATCCGAAATCAAAATTATAAATATCATTGCAATTAAGAAACTGTTGATAATATTTGAGGTCAAAATTTGACACACCTTTTGGTTTATACAAGCAATCATAATGGTTTAAAAACAGAAACAACAGAAGCCCAAAATATATTCTGTCCTACTAAGCTCAGAAGGGGTAACTGACATTTTTTCCTAAATGAGATAGTAATGTTTTGTGAATCCTACACAATATTTCTACTGTATTACCAAGGTATTTTAGCCGTAAATAACCGGAAAAATATTTAAAATTGCCCGCTTTAAAAGCCGTATGTGCACTTTTCATATGTAATCCTTAGCGTTGTGGTTAGGGATGGATTCGGGCCGAGCCGGGCCGGGCTTTTAGATGCGGCCCGGCCCGGCCCGAAATAATTTGCTCCGGCCCGGCCCGGCGGCCCGGCCCGAACCAAAACGCATCGACCCGGCTTGAGGCCCGGCTTGAATTTCGGGCGGGGCTTCGGGCCGGGCCGGGCCGATTCGGGCCGGAATGTAACTAAAACCTTAAGTGATGTATAGATTTTTCAACATCCAAATGGAACGTATCGTTTGTTAATATATGTATTTTCAGTTGTATATAAATACTAGGTCCCGGGTTCGAATCCCGACACGGTCCGCTTGAAAAATGTTAGGCGAGCATTTTTCACAAAAATACACCCTCGTTCGGATGAGAGGTAAAATGGAGGTCCCGTGTGTGAGTGTTGTCACGCACGTTAAAGATCCCTACCTTGCTTGGAACAGCAAGGGTTCGGCAAAATTCCAAATTTTCCAGGTAAAAAAAACTCGCTTCCTGACCAATGTAGTACCTTCGGGTGGAGCATTGGAAAATCAAATGTAATGTATATAAATACTTCTTTACTATTATTAAGTTTTTCTACAAAGGTTGAATATATCAATCTTAATAAATTATAGTTTATAGTATCATTTTAACCTCGAAGAATCTCAAAGGTATTTGGAGATGATGCACACTTGCACAGGCAATCCAAAATAGAAGGTGGTTTGCGTCAAACTTCAACCTTAAGTAACAAAATGCATTTTAGAATTCATGTACTACTACTAGTATATAGTAAAATATTTCAAGGAAAGTATTCAAAATTTGACTGAATATTGTTTCCTCATATTCTAAACAAAGAACGTTGCCAATTTCCATTTTACAGATTGCTGGTGTGTAGTTCTACATTTCGAGAATGTGCTAGCATCCGTTCAGAGAATTGATTATTCAAGTCTCTCGTATCAGGTAGACATTACTTTGTTGTCTATGAATATTTTTTTGTCGCATGCTTTACTGGAAATTTTAATTATTATGAAAAAAAATGCCGCAACATAGAATATTATTTAGTATTTACATTTTAATTTTCTATATCCATTTGTTATTTAAAGCTATAAAAAGCTAATCGCATTGTATTCGGTATGGTTTTCAACAAAAGATACATTCAAATAATTAAATCTAATTAAGCTGTTTTTTTTTGTAATCGGGCAGTTTAAAATATTTTTACATATACAGAGTGGTTTCGATTTATTCATAAATAATCTTTAGTGCGAGGCCACAATAATAAGTTAATTAATAAGTATAATACAATGAACCAGCTCAATTAACATACGGTGCAATACTTCTTCAAATTAATTAAATATAGCACGGACGATTTCTATTTCAAAGTTCTTGAAAAGTGGAAAGAAGTGAATATTACTTATCGAAAAAAAATCGAAATTCACAAATCGGTTTAAACCAAATCATTTTCGTTTTCGATTTATTTCCATTATGACACACTTACCAATATGTGTGTAACTGTACCTGGGTGATATATTAAGAAGAGCGTTAATTATAATTTTGTTTAAGAGGCACCTAAAGAAATCATTAAATAAAATTTTTTACTAAATCAATAAATTGTATATTTCGTTATATAAACTTCGGGCCGGCCCGAGTAGCCCGAAAAGCCCGAAAAGCTTGAGCAGTCTGGCTCGGCCCAGCCCGGGCCCGACACGTGCTTGGCCCGGCTTGGGCCCGAAAAAAATTAAACCGGCCCGGCCCGAAGCCCGGCCCGAATATCAAGCCGGGCCGGGCCGGGCCCAAGCCCGTGCCCGTGGCCATCCCTAGTTGTGGTATGTAACTGACAATCACTAAGCTATTTGAGGGGTACCTGATGTAGATACAGCTTTCAGCTTATTTTTGTGCACTTGCGGCTAATATAGCTTGCCATATTTAACAGTTACCACTGTTTTTGCTTACTTTTGTTGGCATTTCTGGTTTGCAGCATTCTAAACAAACAGAGGTACAACAGTGTTGTATAGTTGCTTGCTTTCAGTTATGACTTACTTATATACAATTTGAGGTTAAAGTTTTTGTTTTGTGATATTGGTTGGTTTTTAATTAGAGTTAATGATGAGTTTAAGAGGTGAACTAATGTTAAAATTGATACTAGAGAAATGCTCTAAGCCTAACGCAAGCGCAGTTTCATTTATAAATAGGCCTAATGTTAGCGTGGATGAAGTAGTAACAGTGTCTTCAGATTGTTTTAGTAGTGCTTTAGATGGAACCATCAATACAGTTGCACCATTTGTAAATAGTTCAGATTTAGATTTGCCTAGCTATTATAAGAATGTACCAGTATTGATTCAAGAAAGTAAAAACTGTATATATATATATATATATATATATATATATATATAAACTAGAAGTTGATGGATCCTTGCAGTTGGTCAACCAAGATTTAGGTATGGATTTGAATTCAATTGAGACAGTGACAGATATTATAATTAACAATGATATTGAACTTGGTAATATTATTTACTAAGTAGATGGTGATTCTCATGTTAACGCAATGACTACCACTAACGACATAGACCTGATGGAAGTTGTTGAAACTGAACTAACACTGAAACATAATAATTGTCAACAACATGAATCCAGTGAAGAAGAATACGGGCCTAATGTAGCTAATGAAGAAATGACATTTTTTGAAACAGCTAATAATATCGACAAGTCTATCTACCCGATGCAAACGGAAAATGATCGAACTAAGACTGGTAGTCTAAGGAAACGGAAGAAATTTTTATATCCACCCTTAGAGAGAAAAGCATTAAAGAAAGCTTTAATTAAGAATAAATATCCCGTCCAAAATGGCTGCTTAGGATAATGTGTTCTACAATGTATTAATAATATACCAGAAAATGTGCGTAATGAAATAAACAACCAGTATTGGAATATTGGGCCTCACGAACAAAAGTGTTTTGTCATGGGTTGTGTGAAACAAACAGACGTTAAACGCAGTATTACAATTGGTGAATCCCGTCGTAGTGGTACCAATCACTACTTTCTTAAAAATTCAGAAAGTCATCCGGTCCGGGTTTGTAAAACATTTTTTCTGACAACCCTAGGATACATCAAGAGGAATGACAAAATATTGCAGACTGTTTGTAATTTAAGCAAGAATATAACACCAAAATGTGACAGACAAAAAAGCACGAATAGCTTACAACAGAGTTGATCACTCAGTAATAAGAAAGCACATAGAACCCTTTGAGTATGCTATTGCTTATTATAGGCGGGAACATGCTCCGAATCGTAAATACCTCAAATGTTATGCACCAAAATTTTATGCTGAAATAGCCTGATGCTAAATGTTCATATGAAGTTTATCGGTCTGAACTTGCTTAAATGAATATATCATTTGTAAAACTTGGGCATGAGGAATGCGATCAATGTAAGCACTTTAATATCCACCCTCATAAAAAAATGGTATGAAAAAGACTGCGAAGATTGCCAAGTGTATAAAAAACATTGCATTGGCAGAAGCTGTTAGAGTAGCATATAAAGAGGACGCTGCTAAAATATGGAAAGGGAATGAACTTATATACTCGGTGGACTTACAGAAAGTAATAGTGCTCACTCGTTGTGACATGTTAAAAATGTAGTAGTTACGCAACCTCTCTCGGTCTACAATGAAAGTTTTGTGCCTGTCGGCAAAAACAAGAAACATAAAAGTGTCGCAGTCTTATGACATGAAGCTTTAATGGAAAGAAAAAAGAAGAAATCAGTACAGTGCATAAATTCCTAACAACGTCAGAAGCACGTGATGCAAAACAAATTACTTTGTGGATGGACAACTGCACCGGACAAAATAAGAACTGTTCTTTTTTTTATATTTAGTGTATTGTATCAACTGCCCAGACATAGCTGCAAACACTATCACCATAAAGTATTTCGAACCGGGGCATACGTTTATGCCTGCCGACTGTTTTCACCACAGTATAGAAAAGACTCTCCACAGGATGAAGAAAGTGTATGACTTTAAGGACTTTAAGACTGCCGTAGAAACTTCTTCACCAAAAGCCAGCGTCATTGAGATGAAGTTAAAAAACTTTGGTCAGTGGAAAGACTTTTCTTACACAAGAAAGAAAAATAATCCCCAACCCTAAATCTGTGACATTGTGCAGGTGAAAGCAAATCGAGGAGCTAAGTTTTTAATATATACCACTGAGATGAACGACTCGTGGAGAAACTGCACTTCCTAAACGAAAAGGCCAAAGACGGTGGAATCCTTGTAGCAGGTGAGCGTCATCAACAACCACAGGGGATTTATCTCCAACGGAAAACCGCAATTCTGCAAAATCTGGTGAAAGGTGAAAACAGTATCATTCCTAGGCATAGATTCCACTTTTGGAACAACATTCCAGTTACTGGTTCCAAAAATAGAGACATTGGCGATGACTAGATTAAGAACGACTAAGCGTATGTCTAAGCGGATTACCGTTACCTTATTTACTTTGTTAATTGATAAACGTAACTACTACTTGATTATTTTTAAATGGTAAATTTTGGCGTTGAATTTCTTTGAAGTATGTAAGTACACGTCAGGAGCTTGTTTTTGTCGCCCACTATGTTTGTGGGTAAAAACTTTATGCTGAAAATGAGTGGTGTGAATCAGATCACATTTTTGCTTAAGAAATGTACCATTCAATGTAATAATGTACGATAGAGAGATTAAAAGAAATAAAAACTTATAAATAGAAGTATTTGAATTTACGTGTAATTTACTAGTAACTAAGACTATAATGACATATAGTTCACTAAACATTATTGGTTGTAACTAAACTAGCCTTTGCCATTTTAGGCGTATCTGTTCAATTACCCCAAAAGTAGTGTAATTTATTGCAGTTATGGCCAATAAGCTTAGCAAACTAATGCAAATATTATTTTAGAATCAGACGTACCTGCCGCCAATTATTAACGAAACAGGGTTTAAGTCAATATTATTAAAGAGAAAACAAATAAAAAGATGTGGTGTAACTTGCAATACCTTAAATTTAATGATGCTAAAACGGCAGAAAGTCAAACACTAAATTTATTTTTCTCAGATTTGTCAACTTTGCACTTACCTCCTTTCGGCATAGCATCATCATTAGGTCTTCAGTCCTGAAACTGGTTAGACGCGCACCCTAATTGTTTCCTATTCTGAACTAACCTACACATTTCCCTGAAATCTGCACAGTCTGCATCTATCACTATCTGATCTAGGTTTACATCTACCTCCTTTTTCTTATATCTGCTTGTAATATATCCCATACTATTCCCCAAAAATGCCTTAGAACGTATTCTACCCTTTTATCTCTCCTATTTTTTCCACATATATCCTTGTTCCCCTACTATTTCTATAACCTATTTGTTATTAACTTTGTCTGTCCATGCTATCATTCTCATACATCTGAAGAGCGACATTCATAGGCATTTCATAGGCATACTGTGCTGTGCTCCACACTTATGCTTTCAACAATTTTCTTGTTCTTTCTATTTGTTGTTTTTCATCATAGGCACTGTTCTTTCTTGTTAGATGCAGTTCGGTCCCCTTCTATTGTTTTACAATTATATATCCTATTTCTTCGACATTCAGTGGTTGTGGAGGGGGGTAAGCAGCCTGTGGCTGCCCAGTTCCCCCAGCACTTAAACATTTTCCGATTTAGTATTTTTTCCAATATATCTTTTCGCACAGCCAACATTAGTTGCAGATACTTCACAACCAGTACCTGTGGTTGTGTATAATAATTATCAGATTTACCTGCGCTTATTTTTTCGTCATTAGGTTTTCCGTTTCAAAACTGGTTGGGCACATACCTGCACCTATTTATATTCTGAGCTAGGCCACACAGTTCCTTGAAATTTCCACACAACCTATATACAGTTCGTTTCCCCCTCTATTGTTTTCTAACTATGTGCCCTATTTCACCGAGATTCAGTGGTATGTAAAGGAGGGCGTCGCCGTGGATCAATGTAGTTAGAGTAAGACTACGGATCCCAAGATCCTGGGTTCAAATCCCGACACGGCCGACTGCTTGAAAAATGACAGGTGAGCATTTTCCACAAAATTACGTCCTCGTTCGGATGAGAGGTTAAATGGAGGTCCGTGTGTGAGTGTTGTCACGCACGATAAAAGACCCTACCTTGCCTGGAACGGCAAGGGTTCGGCAAAATTCTAAATTTCCAGGCAACAAAAAACTCGCCTCCTGGCCAATGTAGTACCTTCTGGTGGAGCATCGGAAATTTAAATGCACGGTATGTGAAGGTGGCTAAGCAGCCTGTGGCTGCCAGGATTCCCCAACACTTACACATTTGTCAAATTAATAGTTTTCCATTAAATCCTTTCAAACAATTCACATTATTCGAGAATATTGCCTAACCAATACTTGTAGTTGCTTATAATAATCAGCATGTTTAAGTACAGTTACTTTTTGTTATTAGTTTATCCATCTTGGGACTGGTTGGATGTGTACCTCCATTGATTTCTATTCTGAGCTAGCCTACACATTATCCTGAAATTCCTACAGCCTACATCTTTCACTATCTGTGTGCAATAATTTTTCCGATCTCCAAAAAGAAAAGCGTAGCTGATCAGATACTCCTTTATAACCTTTGAAAAAGATCGCATTTAGCCGGAATTCCATCTCTAAATAGTATTACAATATTCACTTACAGGAAAATATCTATATGCAATTTAACCTACTTCAATTAACTATAGTATGCGAATGTACTTCAAAAGATTTAAACAGAGATATAGTTGCGTTTTCAAAATTGATTCTCTAAACTACACTGCATCAGAAAATCCATCTTACTCCTGATTTATTGATATGCGCCTTCATTGTATGAAAATCTATTTTATTAGTAAACTTCATTCATAATAGGTCGTTAACGTCTTGTTTTACCGTAAATATTATGGACGTAAAAGATTCTAACTTACTAATTGGGCTTTCCACTCATATTGCTATAGAAAAAATAATAATCCGTCCACTACAAATTGTGAATAAACTAGAACGATCTGGGATATTGTAGTATTTTTTTCAAATCTGGATTTCACATTTTGCATCAAAAGTGCTCTTAATGGAAGGAAATGGCTTGAAAGTACTTTCAGAAACTCTAATGTTTAAGTTACCTATCTCATTTTTATTTAGTACTTCTCTGGGAAGACGAATTTACATATTTAAATAATACTTCGTTTTGCAATTAAAAAAACAAGTTTTAATATCAAGAGATGATGTGTATTCTTTACTTACTTATTTATTTAGAACGTGTTTTAAACTATATTTTGTTTTAGAAACATTGGTTTTCGGGCCGTCATAGTATTACCTTCAAATGTATTTTAAATGGGATTTATTTCATAACAAAGAGCAATTTATATTTTCCAAGAATTTCACTTATGTACTAAAATTCTATTAAACCTATCGTGCTATGAAACAGTATGTCGGGTATTTCTTTATAGAAATTAAGCATTAAATTTTTTTTATTTTTTCTGGTTTTGATTTGTTTTATTTAGAGAATATGATGCTCAAGGACCTATATATAACCCCCATATCATAGCAATATATATATATATATATATATATATATATATATATATATATGTATATATTAATGTGGTAAAGGAGTCACGAAAGGTCATTGAAACCAAAATTCTACAAATAAGTCCCACCAAGGAATAAAAGAATCTGGAAAAATAAAAATTCCGATTTTCAACAACAGATCCCACTACCATAAATTGGACGTTTTCATCATCAATAACCGGTTTTGCAGTTACATGTTTCGGATATTTAACACTACCTGTCACTCTAAAATTCCATGCAGTTTTGCAAGGCTTCTACTATCAGGGTGTCGGCGTTGGGGGTATTTCGCTTTGTACATTATTTCTGCCATTAAATAATTTTTAAGACATTTTCCGATTATAAAATTATATCTATTCTTTCTTGCAGTGAATACTTAATTTTCTTCGTTTACAATGACAAAATTGCACGATAACTAAAGAAATGTTTCAACTTTAACTAACAGCAGCCACACTTAGATATTTGCGAAAATATCAAAATTTGAAAGGAAACAACACTTGTTAATAAGGTTGAAGCTACAACACGCACGTCGAAATCCTAATAGTTTGAACGATAGTGGAAAAGTAACATAAAATAGAAATAACTTCAAAACTAAACAATTTAGGTATGGTACACCTTTATAATTTTTGAAAAGTAATTAAATTTAATACATGACTGTATTATAAAATACAGGGTGTCCATTTAACATGAGCACGATATTGACGTTTGAAAATGTCATTAGCAAAGTGTCTCATTTTGGACACCCAGTAGAATTTTCGATAACTTTAAATACATCGATAATTTCTATTATTGGTCTAATATTTTAGTTAAAATTTATTTATTTTGGAGTTATTTACTTTTCTTTTAGAGCTTCAAATTTACGAAAAATCAAAATATCTCGAGAACTAAAATGTTTAGGTATAGGACTTGTTTAAGAGAGTTTATCTCATTTTTTACGTACAATCCAAAAATGCAATAAAATACAGAGTGTTCCATAAGAAAAAACATAACTTTGATACGCCACACTTTTTTGGGACGCCCTGTATATTTCAAAATAATTTTGAAATGTAGTCATTAATAACGTACATATCGTTGCACAGGCAAAACTTTTAAATTTTTTACCGTTTATCCATAATGGACCGTCGCATAAACGAGACAAACCCTGTGTAAACAGAAACAATCAATATTGGAATCAATTGATAAATTCACTTCAAACAACCAAAATGTAAAGAAATTCGATTCAAGTAATTTTGAAGTATGCAGTACGAATACCATAATTGATTATTAAGATGTAATATTGAATAAAGAAGTACATTTTAAACGTAACCTGCATAAATATGGAAATTATTAAATGTAATTATATACAATGACGATAGAAAGCTACAAAAAAATTTAATTGAATAAATAAACAGAGGATGCACATTCGTTTCCAAATGGCAAAAGTAAATAAAACCGCCATCAGGTGATAAACACCAACACTACTAAGCGTGGAAGTACAAAAATTGAATCGAAACTACATAGTAAATCATATAGATGGCTATACAAGTACGTGTGGTCATTTATATGATTTACTATGTAGTTTCGATTCAATTTTTGTACTTCCACGCTTAGTAGTGTTGGTGTTTATCACCTGATGGCGGTTTTATTTACTTTTGCCATAGTACAGAGATTGTTTCGAAATTATACCAGTATAATAGCTTCGATTACTTCATAGGGTTCATGGAGACTATTTCACTCTGAGGAGGCTTAATAAAGCCAAAACCGTCGGTCAGTGGATGTTTCCTCCCCTATGAAGTAATAAGCTAATGTTTTGTTAATGGCTATATAACTACCAGCCCGATTTGTATTCGTCAATAGGCTCTATTATTTTCATAGAGTTTGTTTACAGATACATCTTATTTTATATATTGTTCTACACAATTTATTATTGCGGACTGCAAATAACCTGTCTTTTAATATATATATATATATATTACTCATATTTAGACCAGGGTAGAAAATTAAATAATCACATCAAATAATTTTAATCACCGTGTATAATGAATATTATTAGATAATACGCGTTATTAAAACCGTGAAGCATAAAAATTTATTAGTTTCATCAAACATAAGAGATTTAAATCATGTACAAGACGCTTTATATCAAAAGAAGCAGTATTAAAAAGCTCTGCGTGTAATGTAATTATTCCTAAACAAATGGAAATTACGTGCGAAATTTATATTAATTAACCCTATTTTAAGTAACCGGTATTGAACAAAACGTACAGATAACAACTAATATTTAGTTAGGATTCACTAAAATTTAAAGGGTATTAATTTTAATTGGAGTTAATTGAACCATTATTAATAATAAGCATAAAACTTGTAAAAACCCAATAAAATGCAAATCGTAGAAGGGTATTTAAAATGTTACGTTTGAACACATCTGCGTATTTTAAAAGGCAATTTCAGTTTAATTTGTTTAGATAAACATGTCGATTCTAAGGATATTGGAAACGGTCAGAGGCTTTAGCACGAAATACAAAACAGGGTTTATTTAAAAAGCTCTGAGAATTAATATTATGTTGAACACCTGCGTAGTTTAAATGTCAAATACGGCGAAAATTTTGCAGATAATTAATGGTTCAGAGAATCTTGTGGAAAACGTCGCATAATAGTTACAAGAATTGCTAAAGGTGGGTATTTCACACTCCATGTGGACTAAAATAATCGATAATACAGAATATCAATTTGCACCAATACGAACAGGTTAGAAAAGGAAAGAGAAATGCGTCAAGCAAAGACACATATAGTAAAAGGCGGGATTTAAGCAACGTCACGAGGGTCACAATTGGTTGAAAATAGGATGCAAATATCAGAGGTAGAAACAACAATTTCTGTACAAAATTAATTAGTTTTTCTCGGACATGCTTGCGTGCCGTGTTTGAAATTTCTGAGATTTAAATGGGACGAGTGAAAATTCGTAAAATCGACGCGCGAGCGACAGACTGGGAACATAGAATGAGGAATTCTTTAGAATTACCTGTTTTGAGGACAAAAGCGACGTGCCGGCTTTTTGCTATATATACCGAGATGAATATAAACAAGCCCTCTTAGACTCTTAGACTTTTGACGATTCGATGCGTTAAAAGCTCTTACATCCGCGACTTGATTGAAGATGTTAAACAGTGCATTTTAGTTTGATAAAATAAATTAAAATTTTGCTCGTATATTTTAGTGATTCAAAATAGTTGGTTATTTACGTGCTAACATGAATGTACTTCAGTGCACTTAGATACAAGGTAATAAAATTTAGTTTCACTGTACCAATTAGCAAAATTTACAACGACAAATGTATACACAAAAGTAGGCAGTTTTGGCGTATATTGGTGAAAGAAGTATGAAGTTATTTGCTATTTTTCGGGGTGT
The DNA here is from genome assembly GCA_036346225.1 of Platerodrilus igneus. Lineage (NCBI taxonomy): Eukaryota > Metazoa > Arthropoda > Insecta > Coleoptera > Lycidae > Platerodrilus > Platerodrilus igneus. The sequence goes on from JARFIW010000958.1 coordinate 576,885, forward strand.
TAGTAATTAAATGGTTCAAATACGTGTCTGGATCCACGAAACAAGGGTCAGATATACATAGATGAGTTCCGGAAAAGCCCAGAAACAACTGGTGATGGAGAAAATTTTAAAAGCGTTGAGAATTAGAAGCCGTAAATATAATCCTGTTGGAATGGTGTGATTAACTAAAGGGACGATGTACTTTGAAGCTACGAGGACAGTAACCTTCAGGTAAATTATACTATTTTGTTTGACATTTTTGTGTGTGTTGAATAACTTTATAATTGATTTACTTTAAATGGACATTAGTGAAATTGTACTAACCATAAAATTTTAATTTTAAGATGAAATTTGCTTGTTGAAGTAGAAAGGAGTATTTAGTTTTGATGTTCGGTAATATGATGAAAATTTGGGTATGTCTTTGAGCTCAATTAGACGAACCTGGTTAATTAACGTAAAGGGGTGGTAGATGCTCCCTTTATACTCAGACTCCGGTCTGCTTATATTGTTATATTAATTAGTAGGCATCCAACAAGGACTTTAATTTTGGATGCACATTAAAATGATAATAAAATTAATCTAGAAATTCTTTTTAAAACTGAAATTTATGCTGAGTTTTAATTTTGAAATTTTAATGTATTCTTTAATATTGATGTAAATAGAGTTAACGTTGATGTTTTTGGTAGGAATGTGTTGTTTTTTTTTTATGAATGAGGAGGTTTATAACATTAGGTGAGCAGCCGAGGCGAAAAGAGGATCACAGCCGTTTATGACGCCCAATCTGTGGGACTAGAATTTTTTTGTTGAAAGGACCCAGTTCCCGCATTGAAAGGAGTAATATCACAGCAAATTTTGGCGACCACAACGTGAGGGCTCGAGTTCCAAATAAAATTTTTGTTATTTTATTCCAGGAAACTGGCGATCTGAGAGAGAGAGTTTCTGTGTGTGTATAAATTTAGGAGTATTTTAGAGTGTGTGTGAGTGATTAGAACGTATGCAGAGAAAAGAGTGGTTAAGGAGTCAAGGAGTGGAAATTGGAAGTGACGATAGTGCATTGTGTGAGAAAATTTCGAAAATGGAAGAAGCTGGAGGCAGTAGAGATCAGTCGAGGACGGAATCAGGGATCAAGGAAATGAGTTAATGATGAGAATGTTTGAGGAAATGCGATTAGCTAGGGAAGAATCTAATAGAGCGAGGAGGAGTCCAACCAAAATTAGAGCAGATAAGCGGGAAAATTGAACAAAATACGAAAGAATTTACAGAATTTAAAAATAGTCTTACCGTAAAAATGGGGAGGTTGAAAATAGGGTTGAAAAAAATGAGCATGATATTACAGGTCTTCGACAGGAAATGGGACATTTAAGGTCCGAAGTACGCATTTTTGTGAAGAAGAGATTAATGTAAAATGACAGAAGTGACAGACTCATGTAGGGATCAGTTAGGCAGGGTAGAACGCGAAGTTAGTAGTATCAAATACAACATGTCGAATTTAACGGGGGATGGTTCCAGATTTTCTACAGGTGGAGTATCATTGGACCAACACATGAAGTTTTATGGCGATAACAGGGTAAATCCACAAATTTTTATTAATAGTGTAAGAAATCTAGTGGGAAATTTATTTGACGAACAGACTAAACTAAATACGATAAAGGCTTTATTAAAGGACAATGTGGAGGCATGGTACAATTTAGTAGGACAGGACATAGACACGTATCAGGACTTTGAAAACAAATTTTTACAACATTACTGGAGTGATCACAAACAGGATCAGATTAGGGACGACTTGATTACAGGAAAATTTAAGGAGAGTTTGCAGGAGCTAGGAGCAATATGCCATCCGCAAATACAGTGTTGCCAAACAACTGAATCCACCTTTGACGGACAGACAGATAATCAAGTACCTATCACGACATTTTGAACTGGAAATTAGACAACACGTGGCCTTACAAAACATCACAGAACGGGAGACGTTTTTGGAATACTTACAGAGATATGACAATGTAGGTGTTGGACGGACAAGAGAGATACGAGAACGAAACGTTAACACACTTAGGTTTGACAACAGGACACCGAATTATCCGAGACGGCCTGACTACAACAGAAATTTTCGACCGAATTGGGAACGACGAGGACAGGAATACAGGAGCAATAGTGCGACTAGGGGACCGACGCCAAGACCTAGTTACACGCGACAGAACAGTTTACCAGAGGTAAACAAGACTGTGACCAGCACGCCGAATAGAGACAGGGACACGGATATTAACACGAGGAGGACGTACGCACAGGTTGTAGAAGGACAACCAGGACCAAGCACTGAAAACAGGATGGGACAGGATTTTTAGAACGCGACAGACCACTAGATTTCTGTGTAAATGTATATAAACATCCACGTGAATTTTTCAAAATTGAGGAGGAAGTAGAGCCAGAAACTGTAGAAAAATTATGTTTGCCAATTATTAATTTAGAAATTTTTGAGAATAATGTAGAAGTATTACTTGATACAGGGGCAGAGGCGAGTTTAATATCGGAGGAATTCGTCAGCAAAATTAGGGATAAGGTTTGTGATAGAATTATGCCTATAAAACGTAGCCATTTAGTAGCTCCAAATAAAAGAAGTTTGCTGTAGTAAATAGTGTTGTGGTGCTTAGGATAGATATAGGAGGTTTTAGCTGTGAACAGGAGTTTGTAATTGTACCTGGACTGAAGTTTCAGAGCATTTTAGGTGTTGACTGTATGATGAAGTTAGGGGTTTTGATAGATATGGAAAGGAAGGTAATAAGGATTAAGGATAGGGTAGTGCCATGGAAGGGCAGTTATGAAGTCACAGAGGATGACACGGAGTTTAGTATTAATGTAGAAGAGGTAGAGGATGATGAAGGTAAACAGATCAACACAATAAGATGTCCAGAGGATAGGAGAGTAGAGGTTCAAGCTTTAGTACAAAAAAATGCAGAAGTAGTGGGGGTAGAAGCAGCATATCAGGAGCAGGGGAAGGCAGAATTATTTTTGACGAGGTTAAGTGGCAAGTTTGTTTTTAATAAAGTAGATTTAAGGGATTCATTCTGGCGGATTCCATTACACAAGAATTCTAGAAGGTACGTAGGATTTTCCGTAGAGAGAAAAATCGAGAATTGTAAAGTAGTATCGTTTGGTTTGTCGGCAGAAAGGGACACAATGATAAATGAGAAACAGGCAAGTGTAGGGACTGAAGAAGGGGGAGAGATAGGGGTGAAGAGTATTAGGATGGTAAGAAGGAGGACTTGGAGGGTCAAGAAGAGAGTTAGATTTAAATAACTTAATGAACAAAGGATAGAGATAGGTGAACTTTAGTATAGATATAGAACAAGGGATAGAATAGGTGTATATAGAAAAATAGAAGTAAGTGTTTATAGAAAATAAAGCTAGGTATAGGATAAATATGGGAGATAATTAGGAATAGGTTTAGGATGGGAATAAAGAGTAAATGTAGGAAGAAAATAAGATAGGTTAAGTGTAGATATTTCATAGAAGATTAGGGGAGAGTTAGGAATAGAGTAAGAGTAGGATAGGCATATAGGAATAGGTAGGATGAAGTAAAGTATAGTGAAGATTAGTTAAAAGTTAGGAATAGGATAGGTATATAGAATGTATATAGGATTAGATGGATGAGTAAGATGAAGTTAGGGATAATTTCAGTTTATAGAATTAGGGGAAAGTTAGGAATAGGATAGGGATATAGGATAGGTGTAAATATTTTTCTTTCGATTGGAGACAAAGTAGGTAAGTTAGATAGATAAGGATAGAGAGAGATAGGCAATTTTTTTTCTAAATATTTTTTGGTTGTCTAAATGCTTTATATTTGAATTCGAATAAGTGGGATTATTTGTATTCAAATAGGGGGAAAATACTCATATTTAGACCAGGGTAGAAAATTAAATAATCACATCAAATAATTTTAATCACCGTGTATAATGAATATTATTAGATAATACGCGTTATTAAAACCGTGAAGCATAAAAATTTATTAGTTTCATCAAACATAAGAGATTTAAATCATGTACAAGACGCTTTATATCAAAAGAAGCAGTATTAAAAAGCTCTGCGTGTAATGTAATTATTCCTAAACAAATGGAAATTACGTGCGAAATTTATATTAATTAACCCTATTTTAAGTAACCGGTATTGAACAAAACGTACAGATAACAACTAATATTTAGTTAGGATTCACTAAAATTTAAAGGGTATTAATTTTAATTGGAGTTAATTGAACCATTATTAATAATAAGCATAAAACTTGTAAAAACCCAATAAAATGCAAATCGTAGAAGGGTATTTAAAATGTTACGTTTGAACACATCTGCGTATTTTAAAAGGCAATTTCAGTTTAATTTGTTTAGATAAACATGTCGATTCTAAGGATATTGGAAACGGTCAGAGGCTTTAGCACGAAATACAAAACAGGGTTTATTTAAAAAGCTCTGAGAATTAATATTATGTTGAACACCTGCGTAGTTTAAATGTCAAATACGGCGAAAATTTTGCAGATAATTAATGGTTTAGAGAATCTTGGGGAAAACGTCGCATAATAGTTACAAGAATTGCTAAAGGTGGGTATTTCACACTCCATGTGGACTAAAATAATCGATAATACAGAATATCAATTTGCACCAATACGAACAGGTTAGAAAAGGAAAGAGAAAATGCGTCAAGCAAAGACACATATAGTAAAAGGCGGGATTTAAGCAACGTCACGAGGGTCACAATTGGTTGAAAATAGGATGCAAATATCAGAGGTAGAAACAACAATTTCTGTACAAAATTAATTAGTTTTCTCGGACATGCTTGCGTGCCGTGTGTTGAAATTTCTGAGATTTAAATGGGACGAGTGAAAATTCGTAAAAATCGACGCGCGAGCGACAGACTGGGAACATAGAATGAGGAATTCTTTAGAATTACCCGTTTTGAGGACAAAAGCGACGTGCCGGCTTTTTGCTATATATACCGAGATGAATATAAACAAGCCCTCTTAGACTCTTAGACTTTTGACGATTCGATGCGTTAAAAGCTCTTACATCCGCGACTTGATTGAAGATGTTAAACAGTGCATTTTAGTTTGATAAAATAAATTAAAATTTTGCTCGTATATTTTAGTGATTCAAAATAGTTGGTTATTTACGTGCTAACATGAATGTACTTCAGTGCACTTAGATACAAGGTAATAAAATTTAGTTTCACTGTACCAATTAGCAAAATTTACAACGACAAATGTATACACAAAAGTAGGCAGTTTTGGCGTATATTGGTGAAAGAAGTATGAAGTTATTTGTTATTTTCGGGGTGTTAGTAATTAAATGGTTCAAATACGTGTCTGGATCCACGAAACAAGGGTCAGATATACATAGATGAGTTCCGGAAAAGCCCAGAAACAACTGGTGATGGAGAAAATTTTAAAAGCGTTGAGAATTAGAAGCCGTAAATATAATCCTGTTGGAATGGTGTGATTAACTAAAGGGAGGATGTACTTTGAAGCTACGAGGACAGTAACCTTCAGGTAAATTATACTATTTTGTTTGACATTTTTGTGTGTGTTGAATAACTTTATAATTGATTTACTTTAAATGGACATTAGTGAAATTGTACTAATCATAAAATTTTAATTTTAAGATGAAATTTGCTTGTTGAAGTAGAAAGGAGTATTTAGTTTTGATGTTCGGTAATATGATGAAAATTTGGGTATGTCTTTGAGCTCAATTAGACGAACCTGGTTAATTAACGTAAAGGGGTGGAAGATGCTCCCTTTATACTCAGACTCCGGTCTGCTTATATTGTTATATTAATTAGTAGGCATCCAACAAGGACTTTAATTTTGGATGCACATTAAAATGATAATAAAATTAATCTAGAAATTCTTTTTAAAACTGAAATTTATGCTGAGTTTTAATTTTGAAATTTTAATGTATTCTGAATATTGATGTAAATAGAGTTAACGTTGATGTTTTTGGTAGGAATGTGTTGTTTTTTTTTATGAATGAGGAGGTTTATAACATTAGGTGAGCAGCCGAGGCGAAAAGAGGATCACAGCCGTTTATGACGCCCAATCTGTGGGACTAGAATTTTTTTGTTGAAAGGACCCAGTTCCCGCATTGAAAGGAGTAATATCACAGCAATATATATATATATATATATATATATATATATATATTATAGTGGTTTTAAAAGATCAAAAATAAATATAAACGAAGCAATTTCAAAACACCCTGTATAAAGGAACAACCAGAATTTACGGGCAAAATTTATTCCAGTTAGTTCATTTTTAAGTAATAGGTATTAACGAAATTTTACAAATAATGAATGAAATTTAAGTAGGTTTGCAAAGAAATAAATGGTAGAAGCCAATGCCATTAATTTATAAATTTAATTGAATTTAATCGAACGATTATTGACGTATAATGTGCATAAAAGCGGATAAAAACCCAATAATACCAAGGTGAAAAGCGTTGCTAACAAACAAATGTATCGGTGGGGTAGAAATACGCCGAACTCCAACTCGTGGAAGTGTTGTGGTAAAACGTCAGTTAATTAAACATCTGCAGAATTTTAAATGTCAAGTTCCATTTATTTTGTAGATAACAAACAAGGATTCTAAGGATTGCACAAACGGTCGGATGTTTTAGCATGAAACGCTAATGAACGGTTATTTAAAGCACGTAAGTTTGGGGTCCACGTGGGGTTGATAGCAGATGGTCCGGGATATCAATTTTCTACCACTTAAACCAGGTTAGAAAGAGACGTAGAAAACGCATAAGCAAGAGACAACGATAGTACATGAGGGACTTGTAGGACGTCAGTAAATATACGATTGGTCAATATAGTTAGTTGAACGCGAGACAAATACAAGCATAGTGTATATTAATTTTCAGAAAATAGCACAACGACGCGCTGAAATTCGCGGAACTTAAAAATCGGTCGAGCAAAACGTGAAATTTTGGTGAAGAGTACATGGCTTTTTTTTAATTTGTTGTAAGAGTATGCAAAGTAGAAGGGCATACATTATGCATAATTAACTGGGTTATCATGACCTCACCATACTCCAGAGTTTACTTAGATTAAAAAAAATAAATTATAAAGAAGGAATTTTAAAGAAGGTATTATTCAAGGCCCATTTACTCCGAGTACATTTTATGTGTCTGATAATTTAAAATAAAAAATTATAGGACATTACAAAATAGGGTTTACTGAAGTGTAATGTGATCAATGTAATGTAGATAATGTTGAATATTATTTGTAAATAGTGAAAAATAAAAGATTGTATGTTTGTTGTATTTTGTGGTTTTATTGGGAGTGTGCGTGAATGATAGAATATGAGAGTGAATATAGATATCCAAAAGGAGGTCCAACTGAGCTAGCCGGAAGCAGTTGAAGAAGGCCATTCAACCGAGGAAGAGAGGAAAACAGGTAAGAAAATTTCTTTTTTTAATTATTTAATTTTTGAAAATCTTTGAATTTTCGAGTTTTGAAAATTTTATAAAATTTTCGAATATAATTTTTATTGGTGAGGCTTTTACCCGAGATCCACGGCAATTTATGACGGTCCAACGTTGGGGCTCGAATGTTTTTGAGAGAGTACTAATTTTACCTAAATTAGAGCAAGAACCACGGCAATATATATATATATATATATATATATATATATATATATATGTATGTATATATATATATATATATATATATATATATATTGTTGTGATACTGTAGCAATAGCTCTATGCGCCCTTTGTGAATTAAAAGGGTAAAAATTGTTAATCTGTCAGTTTTTGATTTTTTATACACAATTTTAATTGCGTCGGCTAGCTCAGTTTTTAAATCATGCACGGAGCTTGCAACAATTTAAATCTATCTTTTACTTCCTGTTTTAATCTTTAAACCAAAACAGCATTGAGCACAAATTATTATAATGTTCTCAAAAATATTTATAACGCATGAAAAGGTTAAAATTCTTTAACTGGAATTTTCTTCTAATAATTGTATAAAAATTTTAATAACTATCATTCCCAAAGATGATCAAAAAAGCCAGAAAAATTCCTATTATTATTATTTATTAACTGAAGCCTGATGAACGTTCATTCAGCCTCGTAATATTTACGTAATTTACAACGTATACCCTAAAAAGCAAACCTTGCCGAACCCTCACATAAATTTTCATGAAAGCAATTTTTAAAGTATTTAAATTAGTAATATTCAATTAAATGTTAAATTTTAGATGATTCAGTTTAGCAATGTATAATGAAATATCCACAAATAAAATAATAAACATTCAGATTGGCTAACCTGTTGTTTTCAGCTTGAATCAGTCTCTGGTCCAACTGTTTTCGGTATTGTGTGCATCCCTTATAGCGTCGCCTTAAACACACTAGCGTCCTCTATTAAACTCCTTGACCATTTATCGTTGAAGTAAATGCTTGTTGCATTTCCTCATTTATTTCAGTAATAATTATATATAATCGCTTCAGTATTTATTAAACTTGTTCCCGTATTTATGTAGACTTGACTCCCGTAATTATTCAGAGCTGTCTCCAGTAATTATTTAGAGTCCTTTTTATTAACGTTGTGTTAGAATTTAAATTAAAACAACTTTTAGTTACTTACGCTTCTTATTTAAGGATAAAACGACAAACCCATCAATTTTCCATTTTCAGTGGTATTATTTTACAGTTCACAATTAATCAGTTTACGTGAATATTACTGTTTTCAGAGACGTGAACTATGCCTTACTTTATAGCGAAATGATTTGTTTACAAATCCGGTCATATTTAAATGCACCGTCTATCTATTGACAAGCGCGAAGTTCGTTGTTTGTGTATAAGCTTTCATACCAGGTTTTCGGATATTCCATGGTATTATTATTGTGTATTAACATCAACGCGTTACTCTTGTCACGTACTATTTCGAGTTAATAGCATTGATTCGCTTAGATTTTCATACTTCTAGATAAGTATACCACTGTTTGTTCAAATAAGTTTGGTGAACTTTGATTTTAATTACCATGCCTTGTTTGTTCGAATAAATCAGGTGTCGATTTTAATTTTCCAGTCACGTAGACTCTATATAATGTATGTCTTAAATTGTATGCGTGTGCTATCTTACGCATTTTTAAACCTGCTTGTTTTAATTAGGATCCTTGACGTAATAATGTTGCGTTATCTATGCTTGTCGCGTTTCAGCTTGCAATTATGTTGTTTAACGACTTGCGGATTCGTTTTATTCAAATAAATCTTCAAAATATTTTTCATTACCTGAATTAATTATGATTATTATTTATATACAGGGCGTTGTCCTTTACTTTCTAGTCTAATCATCGTATTTCTTGTTTTCTTCAGAAAACTGTGTCGTTTTCTGAGCCCTTATGTATTTTATATGGAGTGCGCTATACTATTGGTCCTAATTACCCCTAAATAACCTTATTAACACAGCAATATATATATATATATATATATATATATATATATATATATATATATTTATATATATATATATATATATTATATTTATATATACATATATATATATATATTTATATATACATATATATATATATATATATATATATATATATATATTATATTATATATATATAATTATATATATATATATATATATATATATATATATATATTTATATCTATATATATATATATATATATATATATATATATATATTATTGTGTAAGTTATAGATTAAGAGGCATGCATAAGTCGAGAGAATAATTTTGTAACGACCTTGTATATAGATAATAGGAATAATTTATTTAGGCGCCAAATTAATTAGTTTTGTATTAATAAATCGGAATGTTAAATTTACATAAGTGTTGAAGCTTTGAAGTACGTGAAAACTCAAGGAGGATACGGATAGAATCAGCTTTAATAGTTTAAAGGTTGTAAATCAAGCACATCGTATAATAAGGAGAGCTTTTGGGTATAAAATCAATAATGTAAACGCATATTTTCCATTTAACTATACAAGTGCTCGTTAAATACAAGTCCTAAGAAATTCTATAAACTGAACAACTTGGAAAGTACGATTTCAAACGGATAATCGATTCAGAAAAAGGCCTGATAGATAAATAAACAAGTTCAAGGAACCTGAATGTACGTTGGAACATAATTCTGTAGAAATTTTAGTTAACGGTCGATGCTAAGGCTACGAAAACAACAGGTGGTTGGAAAGCAAGTTCAAACGGAATACCATTAGCATAAGGCAGACAAGGATTACATATAGTAGACGTTGGGTAAAACACTCGTTTAAATTGCGCGACAAATTTAGAGGTCAACCACAATAACGATTTTAAGTTGCTTGAGTGGGATTGTAAAGAGACAACGAATATGAGTTAAACGAAGGTAAGACAGTGGAAGGCTAGACCTAAGAATGGGAGAAATATGTATGATTGGCTAAGTACTAGGGGGTGAAAGAAAATTTCAAGAAGATCGCGACGGTTGTAGCTTGTTAACCAGTGTTTCGGACTAAAGCGACGATGGAGTGAGAATTCTGAGTTTTACAAAGTTCGTTGAATATAAAATTTTCAGAATCGTTTACGGTAGGGGAGCTTTTTAATTGAAATTGGGTACAGGAGGTGTGTATTGACCATTATAAATACACGAGAAGACGTAGTAGGGCTCTCTTACTTCGCTTATCTCTTTGACTTCGCTTAGCTCTTTGAATACACTGAGCTCTTACTTGACTTACTTCTACGGTAACATCCAAGTGTAAAACTTTATAAAACTGTGTTAGTGCAGCCCTTCGAAAGTTAATTAAACGTGTGAAAAGCACGAGTGGGTGCTATTTTGTAAACGGTACTGTAGTTACGGACAAAGAATGAACGAGGGATGTTACTAAGGTAAACGTGCTGAGAAATTTTTGGAACGAGGATGCTAGGTGTTTGGTAGATGCAGAAGGTGATTAACTTGGTTTAAACAATTATATGGGTAGAAACATTGAAAGCGTCTGCAAAGACTTGAATAGCGATTGGAAATGAGTTCGATCTACATATAGTAGGGAGGTGTATAGAAGCAAGGACGTGGTTTCGTTGGACAACATCTTTAAAGATGATGATGAAAAAAAGCTTACTCCAGGTAACGAAATTAATTTCTATTGTTATTGCTTAAACATTTTGTGCTGTTATTTTGTGCTAGAGTGATGTTACGACACGAGTAGGAATATATATATATATATATATATATATATATATATATTAATACAGAAGAATAATCCACATTTGGAATGCAAATGAATGCTTGATATATATTAATAGTTATTAAGATGAAATGGAAACCCAACTTTGTATTTAAAGTTGAATTACCATTTCAAATCGAACTAGTAATTGAAATGGTAATTCAACTTTAAATACAAAGTTGGGTTTCCATTTCATCTTAATAACTATTATATATATATATATATATATATATATATATATATATATTTACAAATATTTGAATAAGACGGCCTGCGCGCCACAATCAGTCTCTCCCCACATCTGGGAAATGTTAAAAACGAAAAGTTGTTAGACCGCGAAATAGTAAGCATGTAAAAGACGCGCTTCCGCAATTATAAATTGTAACATTGGTGTTCAGTTATTAATAAATATCGTTATTATTTTTGTATGTCAGTGTTATTAATCACAGCAAGCTTTGTAAGCTTCTCGATATACAGTCCACTATGCTCTTGCTTCCATTACATCGGTAGTGAAGGCAACTCGTTTAAATTAGGTCTACCGTGACCTCCTCGTTCAACAAAAATTTCTTTTCACGTACACGCGGTTGTGAATGTGATCATACCGTTGATTACTTCCAGTCACTCAATCTCGAACCACTGAACTACATATTGGTCCATCTACGCAGGATCGTAAATGTGTAACCCCCTGATTAATCATCGATCAAAAAACTTAGAAAATCTAATAATTAGTGCGTCTATTGCTAACTCGCTCTCGTATATGCGAATTCATATGGTGCTATAGCGCTTCAATGTATCGCAAATGGTAACAAACATTCTAATCGAGCTGGAAGTGAAGCGTATCTTCACAGTCTAATATCCTCAGGCAAAACAGTGCTACAAATACTGGACAACATTCTGGTTTGCAAGTTGTTCCGTCCTCTTCTTACATTAGAGCGAGGAGAAAACACGATTTCGAAACAAGCTACAAGGGCAACCTACAATCATTGGAACTTGTAGATAGCGGCGATACACGAAACACGTCGATATTTCTCGAGCGCAACAACCCTAGTGGAAGGAGGTCAACTACTTTCATCAGATGCTTTGTGTTTACATTGGTTCAACCTGTAGTTTGAATTTGAATACAGGTAATCTTGTCTACGATATTGTTATTTCACTCTTTCCTTTAAATTAAACCCGTTTTAATTCATTATAATACTTCAACATCATGGCACAAAATCCAGATTTGGATTTAGTTCACGGACAAATTAAGAAATACAAAAGCAAACGTGCTTATTTAAAGCGCTCGCTCACGATTCTTGAAAAATATTTATCGGAAGAAATTTTCTCAGGAAACCCAACAAAAAGCTTCCCGACAATTTGATTCTTGTCGTAAATTAATTGATGAACTCGAATCTTATTTACAAAAAATTTATAATCTTGATTTTGATGTAGAATTTCAAGATTTATTTAATGAACAAATGGAAACTGATACGATGTTTTCTACGTTACAAGCTAAATTTAACGCGTTGAATATTAATAAACCAGAACAAAAATCTGTTGTTCTTCAACCAGAAATTAATGTCAATACGTCTGTTAATCGCCCCGTAGCTGCCAGGTTGCCGTTTTTAAATTTCCCTTATTTTTCAGGAAAGTTTAAAGAATATTTCTCGTTTATTCAGGTATTTGATTCTTTAATAGGTTCAGACCCTTCATTAAGTCCCTTGGACAAATTACAATACTTGATAGGATGTTTGAAATTTGAGGCAGCGGAAACTATAAAATGTTTAGAAATAACGCCAGAAAATTACAGAAACGCTAAACAAATTTTACGTGATCGATATGAAAATGAGTTATTGTTACAAATCACATTCGTTCAATTTTTGAATTGCCTGCCTTACATAAGGAGTCTTATCAGGCACTACGTAATATTTTAGATATTGCCTCGCAACATTTAAGGTCTCTTACTGCCATGGGAAGATCTGTTGATAAATGGGACGATATGTTAGTTTATTTAATAACTTCGAAACTTCCACTTACAACGCGTACTGAGTGGGAAAATAAATTAACGTCCACGAATGTACCTACATATAAAATGTTATCTGACTTTTTAACACAAAAATCCACGCTCTAAATGCGATAAATTCTCCTGAAGCTAGCGATAACACTAGTTTCAAACGACAATTCACAAAAATAATTACAAGTCCGCGTCTTGCAGTTTGACCCTGAACAAACCAAGTAATTGTAATTATTGCACAGAAAGTAATCACTTTACAAATCAGTGCTCGAATCTTTTAAAACTTTCTGTCGAAACTCGTATAGAAAACGTTCGTAAAAAGCGTTTATGTCTCAATTGCCTTAGGCCAGGTCATCCTGCGCGAAATTGCAAATCCTCTAGAAGTCGAAAATGTGGGGCCTTGCACAATACAATTCTACATTTAGATAAGGTGAATGCTAACGGTAATACTCGTAAGTCACCTCCACAGGAAGCTAACCGTGAAGCTCCTTTAAACTCGAATCATTCTGAGTGTGCTTCTAATGGCCAGAGCCCTCAAGCAATACAAAATCCGTGTAATATTGTATTATCTACTTGCATAATCGAAGTAAGAGATGATATAGGATGTTATCAAAATGCAAGAGCCATACTAGACTCTGCTTCGCAAATAAATATTATCACTACTGATTTAGCAAAAAAGCTAGGTCTTCCTACAAACAAAATAAATCTGCCAATCACGGGCATTAGTGATAACACTACGAATTTGAAGTTAGTCATAAAGGCTAACGTACGCTCAAAATACACAAAATTCGAACTCGATTTAGAATTTTTTGTGTTGAATAAAATATCTTCCAATTTACCCATAAAATCGTTTGATGCAAATTTAATGGAAGTACCCCCTACTTTGCAACTTGCTGATCCTGAATTCAATGAATCTCGAAGGGTAGATATTTTAATAGGTGCCCAAGTATCTTATCGTTTACTGAGCACTGGTCAAATACGTTGTAGTAGCGACAAGATTACTTTACAAAACTCGGTCTTTGGATGTTTGATTTCGGGAATCGTCCCAAATCAATACGCTTATCCCTCTGTGCGTAATTTAAATACATTACGCCAGTTAGACAAAAACATTACACAATTTTGGAAAATCGAACACATTCCTGAAATTCCAATTAAATCTCAAGAACAATCAGAATGTGAAAAACATTTTAAAAACACAATTAAGCGCGACAGTTCTGGCAGATGTGTGGCATCTTTGTTTTGGAAATCTAGACCAGCAGCATTAGGTGATTCGCTAGAAATCGCCAAAATATGGTTACTTAACCTCGAACAGAAAATAGCAAAAAATCCCGAGATTGCAAGAAACTATCGTGATTTCATGCAAGAATATTTACAGCTCGGCCATATGGCAGAAATTGGTAATATTGATGATTGCAACAGCAATGGTTATTTTTTACCACATCACGTAGTTTATAAAAATGAATCTTTAACATCAAGAACTAGAGTGGTTTTTGATGCGTCATGTAAAACTGCTTCAGGGATGTCACTGAACGACATTTTAATGATAGGTCCCGTAATACAAAATGACTTATTTAGCATTCTAATCCGTTTTAGGTTCTATAAATACATAATGACCTCTGACATTTCCAAAATGTACAGACAAGTTTTAATCGATCCACACGATACGCCATATCAAAAAATATTATATCGATTCTCTCGTGATGACAAAATTAAAATCTTTGAATTAAAAACGCTTACATATGGGACTCGCCCCGCTTCTTTCATAGCTACAAGGTGTTTGCTTGAGCTCGCGAAACCCTTTGAATTTTCGAACCCCGAATTATATAGGGTAATTACAAATGATTTTTACGTAGACGACCTAATTACGGGTAGTAATGACGAAACAAGATTATTACAATTACGCGATAATATTTTAAGTGTTCTAGCTGCAGGTTGTTTTTCATTGCGCAAATGGAACTCGAATATTGCAAATCTTTTGAAGGACATCGAGTCCGACCAAGAAAACTTGGTTATAAAATGCAAAGATGGTGAGAGTTTTAAAACTTTGGGTATCTTTTGGTCTCCCGTCTCCGACACTATACAGTATAGTACTCAACTAAACTGCAGTGAAACTCAAATTACAAAACGTATGATTCTTAATCATATTGCGAAAATCTTCGACCCTCTAGGACTACTTGGTCCAATAATCACGATTTCCAAACTGACCATGGAAGATCTTTGGAGAATTAAATCGGGTTAGGATGAAGTTGTGCCACCTGATCTCCTTAATCGATGGATAGCGTTTTCATCGCGTTTAACTGATATTTCTAAATTTTTTATACCACGAAAACTTATTTTTAACAATGATTCCTGCATTGAGCTTCATTGTTTTGCTGATGCCAGCGAACGTGCTTATGGTGCGTGTATTTATGTCAGAGAAATCACCTCTGATAATTTAATAAATTGTACTATTATGTGTGCAAAGTCACGTGTAGCTCTACTAAAAACTATAAGCTTACCTCGTCTTAAACTCTGTATCTGTCTGTTGCTTGCACAATTAGTAGAGAAAATTCGAACGGTTTCCAACACAAAATTCTCGTCTGTTAGTTATTATACTGATTCTACAATCGCATTATCTTGGATAAAATCGTGTCCAAGTCGTTGGAAGGCTTTCGTAGCGAATAGAACCACAGAAATAAAAAACATTTCTGACACAAATTCTTGGTATCATGTTGATACTCATTCTAATCCCGCTGACATAATTTCAAGGGGTTGTGTGCCCTTAAAGTTGTGTAACAGTAAACTTTGGTTCAATGGACCTAAGTTTTTATTCGATATGAATTTCAAACCTAAAATATTTAACACGAAAAACCAAATAAATTTACCGGAAATCAAGGTGCTCGTTACAAATGCTAATTATTCCAATAAAGAATTAATTGCTTTCACAAGTAATATTTTTACGAAATATTCTAGCTTTACTAAACTAATTAGAATAATCGCCACTTGCAATAGGTTTATTTTAATTGCAAAAATAAATCTAACAAAATCATTACAGAATTATCTGTGAATGAGCTGAATGAAGCCGAAATGGTTTTAATTAAACTCGACCAAAAAATTAACTTTGGTAACGAAATTAAATCTTTAAAAAATTCTCAAGTTATAAATAATAATTCGAAAATTCTATCTTTGAATCCTTTCTTAGATAAAAATCAAATTTTACGCGTAGGAGGACGCTTACGTCACTTCAACTTAAAATACGATAATAAACACCCCATTTTAATAGCAAAGGGTTCACTTTGTGATTTAATTATTTTAAATGCACATAAAAAGGGTTTGCATAGTGGTATGCAAGGTACGCTAGCAGCAACTCGCTTGAAATATTGGCCCTTATCGGGCAGAAATTTAATAAAAAAGGTTATACGAAATTGTGTTCTTTGTTTTAGACACAACCCTTTCAAATCTCAGCCCAAAATGGCAGATTTACCTGCCTCTCGTTTAGCGCCTAATCAAAGGGCATTTACAAGGCTTGGTACGGATTTCTTTGGGCCATTTTTTATTAAAGAAGGTTCACGTACCTCACGAAAAATTATAAAGGCATACGGATGCGTATTTGTATGCATGAACACGAAGGCGGTTCATTATGAACTCATGCAAAATTTGACTTCAGAGGCGTTTATCGCTGCACTCAAACGATTTGTTGGCAGACGAGGTATTCCAGCTGAAATATTTTGTGATAACGGAACTAATTATGTAGGCGCAGCCAACGAATTACGAAATATTGTTAATTTTTTAACTGATAAAACGACACAAAATGCGATTCTCAGAGATACAGTTTCTCAGAATATTAAATTTATATTTAATGTTCCCAAAGGCCCTCACATGGGAGGTTTATGGGAGACGGCGGTTAAGTCTTTCAAAAACATATCTTTAAAATTGCTTCTAATGCCCATTTAACCTCCACAGAATTAAACACGTTGCTGATCGAAGTTGAAAGTACATTAAACTCCCGTCCGTTAATTCCTCTATCTGATGATCCTTGTGACCTTGATTATATCACACCTGGATATTTCTTGATTAACGACAATATAAAGGCGATACCTGAACCTGACTTATCGCAAGAAAGGGTCAATCGACTTTCTCGATGGCAGTTCGTACAACTGCTCTAACAGAACTTTTGGTCGAAATGGGCTAAAGAGTACTTACAAGAATTACACAGGCGTAACAAATGGCATTCATCTACCAGAGTATTATTATGTCCTGGTCAACTCGTCATTATTTCTGAAAATAACGTTCCTTCTAGAATGTGGAAGTTGGGACGTGTAACTGAAGTTCATCCCGGACGCGACAGTGAAATTCGTGTAGCTAGTGTCAAAACGGTGAGTGGGGTCATTAAAAGACCCGTTGTGAAATTGTGTGTTTTGCCTATCGAGGCGCAACGATTATCGTAGTAGTAATATAAAGTGCTATTTGTTGTGTATTAGTTATTGAAACTTATAACCCATATTTGTAATTCTTGTAAACCTAAATGTATTGTGAAATATTTACAATTATTTATATTATGTGCATGTTCCTTAAGTACGTTTGTCAATATGTGCGATTCTTATTCTGTTTAAATTACTAATTTCAAGGGAGGAGGCTTAGAACCACTAGAGGTGAGGCGAGACTGATTGTGGCGCGCAGGCCGTCTCATTCAAATATTTGTGAATATATATATATATATATATATATATATATATATATATATATATATTCCTACTCGTGTCGTAACAAGTGATTTAACACATTGGGTGTGTATTTTATTAACATAAAAGCTAATTTGAAGGGTATATGTAAAGGACAATTTGTATTTATTATTTAAAGGTGTAAATAAATGACGTAAAAATTTTATGTAAAGAGTAAACTGGTGTTTAAGGTTGTTGAACACAAAGATGCGATTTATTTATGCATTTAGAGTAACAGGGTGCATACTGAGCTCACCACAGACCAGAGTAAAATTCAATTTAAGGTTTCAAGATAGGCCCATCTACTTATATAAAACCAATACTGTTGAAATAAATTAAAGTCATGAAATTTAAAAGGTTTTAATGGTTGAGATTGTAATATTGTATGAAGCTGTATATCCAAATTTGTAAATATTGAACTGGTGACGCAAAATTTGATTTGTATGAATAAAAAGTTATATGTTTCGTTGCATTGTTGGAGTGATAATTTTATTTGGTAGTATCAGTGAGAATGAGTAAACTTAGGATGGTAAGTATCGCTATAGAAGCAGATTGTAGAGCCAGCCGTGGTATGCTGAAATAGAAGGAGGCGTTCCAAAGAAATTGAAATATTTTTTAATTTTACGAAAAGATTTTATGGTGCCCAATTCCTGGGGCAAGGGAAAAAAAGGTTTCTCTACAGTTAATCCCGAACGTGAGGGCTCGATTTCCAGATAAAATTCAAAAATTTTATTCCAGTAAACTAGCGAGCTGAGTAAGAGTGTGTGTAGCGAAAATTTGTAAATATTTTTGAGTGTGTGAAGAAGTGATTTAAACATATGCAGAGAAAGGAGTGGCATAGGAGTGAAGGAGTAGAAATCGGAAGTGACGATAGTGCGTTATTTGAAAAATAAAAAAAAATGGAGGAAGCAGGAGATAGTAGGGATCAATCAAGGACAGAATCGGGAGAGCAAGAAAATGAGCTAATAATGAGAATGTTAAAGAAAATGCGACTAGGTAAAAAGGAATCAAACCGGAAATTAGAGCAGATGAGTGAGGAATCGAATTGGAAGTTTGAACAAATTAGCAAGAAAATAGACAGATCGACGAAAGAATTCTCTGATTTTAAAAATAGTTTAACTGTAAAAATGGGGGAAGTAGAAACTAGAGTTGATAAAGATGCACGAGATATAAGAGGCGTAAGGCAAGAAATGGGACAATTAAGGACGGAGGTTAGAATCTTCTGTGAAGATGAGATCAATGTAAAAATAACGGAGATGACAGATTCATGTCGAGATCAATTAGGAAGGGTTGAAAGAGAGGTAAGCAGCATCAAACATAATGTGTCGATTTTGATGGGGTTGGTCCCAGATTTGTTACAGACAATATGTTATAGTTAAAACCAGTTAAGCTGACCGATGACTCATCTTGTTAAAGCATATGCATCAATGCAATCAGAACGTATTTCTAGCATTCTGGATTAGTTCAGTTGTTTATACAAAATGGCGCATGCAGTTTATATTGTGACAAATACCAGCTGAGAATGTATGTCCCAGGGCTTTTATAAATGATCCTTTAATTTCTACGAATTATAAGAAATGTTTGTTGGATATGCAGTTGCCACGGCGTTAACATAAGTATCAAATACATTTTTCTTTTTTGAAAATTAAACCAAAACATTTAAGGTAAATTGGAAGTTTGGAAGGGAAATAGACCAACATTTTATTTAGATGAATTGTGTTTAAATGAAGATATTAATATGTAATATGAAAATGGACAAGCTATTTTCAGGAATGTAGATAAAATCTTAGTTTAGAAATGTACTGCAGATACTGGATATTTAGCATGGTGTCGCGATATTGTTGGTTTTTGAAAACATAAAGTGAATTTTCAAGATATTATATTGTTATTAAGTATAAAGATGCGTGTGTTCTAATGGATTCGATAATATCTGAAGACTAATAATTTCTGTTGGAATTAGACTTGTTATTCATACAATTATCAAGGAAATTGTAGTTTCGGGATTTTATTTTATTCCTGTTTTATATGGTCAACAAGCATGGTTGTACATATAAAAGTGTATTTGTAAATATTTAATCAAATTTAGTATTAAATAAACTAAACGGTATTGTATTATTTTATTGTAATATTGCTCTACTACATTAAGAAAGTATAAATCTAGGACACCACTTCATTTTATATTAATCAATTATTCTGAAATTGAATCATCTTCATAAGAGTCATTGCTGCTTGAATCCTCTAAGTTGATAATGTTTTTTTCAATTTACCACCATTCTATCATACATTTTTCTGAATGGTGAGTGCATTTTTGCCAATATTTGTCATCTATCCTTCCAAGTGCTTCATGCTATATTAATTGTACGTGCTCGTCATTAAACTGTTCATTAAATCTTCCAAGATTTTTGTCGTAATAGCCTTTGCACTTACCCCAAATTAATTCTATTGGATTAAATTGGCAATGGTATGGAGGGAGCCTTAATACTTTATGGCCACTTTGTGTTGCAAGTTCATCAAGTATGAATATTTTTGGTTGAACATTTTCCTTTACTAATGCAAGTAATTTTCTTTTTAACATTGAAGTGTCAGCAAATATGTTATGTCGAAGCAAATAATTAATTAATTCCTCTTTATTTGAAAAATTGTTAGGAACCTTTTCGACTAATTGCGAATGATATGAAGCATTATCTAGCACGATTAAACTTGGACCGCTTAAATTTGGTAATAAACTTTCTTGAAACCATTTTGTGAACATTTCTGTGTTCATATCACCATGATAATCTGCATATTGTGATTTTGAAGAAAACAAAAGAGATGCATAATGTATAAAACCATTTTTATTTCCAGCATGTATCACAATAAATTTAAAACAACATTTGGTTACTATACAAAGCACAGTGACAGCAACAAATTAACAACTAACCGTCTTCCTGTTCCAAATGGCTTCTTCTTGATGCTTTTGTGAGAATTATCATGCCAATTCTTTTTGGCAGATCCCCTACTAAAAAGCCAAGTCTCGTCAAGAAAACAGGTTCATATAGTTGCGTTTCCTTATTGGAATGGTAGTCCTTTAAGAATTTTATTCATGCAGCAGCTATATGTTGTTTCTCGAACAATCCTTGCCTTCCATCATCTACTTTATAAAAAATCCTATAGTAGGTAAAGTCTTCTTAAGCTAGTTAATTTGAAATTACATATGCCGGCAGTAACAAGCTCTTTTTGGAGTGCTTGTGCAGTTACATGAAGTCCTACAAATATAAAAATTAGTTACTAATTACAATTAATTTTCATATTACTTTTCGAGTGCATCTCATAAATTTTACGTTTAACTGCATGTTTTATAAAATCTTCAACATCGCAAGATCTGCTTTTTGTTTGGTTGCGTTTCCTGCACGTCGAATGAATTGGAAAATTTTCCTTTAGAGCTTGTGAGCCTCCTCTCTTAATCCTTGTTAAAACACTAAGGCTAAACCACATGCTTCAGAGGTTTGCTGAAGAAATAATTAATTGATTTGAAGGATTAAGTGTATTTATTTTTGTACCTGCATAACACTTCCAAACGAAACTAAAACACATTCATTATCACGCTCTCTTTCAAAATAATCCATGACGTTCAAAATCACCTGGTGTGTTTGGGGTTTGAGATGTTTGTTTCGAAGCATTTTGAACAACTAAAAAGCAAAGAGGTGATAGTATTTTGTGTTGTTATAGGATAGCTGTATTTACCTTTTATAATGTGTAAGAAATCCTTTTACTATTGAAAAAAACTTTTATATTTGCGATTTGAGCTAAATGTAAAAACATAAATACAACAAAAAATCAAGAGCTACCTGAAAAGACAACAAAAAATGACAGGAAACTAAAATTATTTATAGGTTATAATAATACATAAATATTAGTTATAACAGACATACGTTTTGATGCTGCCATACCAATCCTTAAAAGACGTATTTTTTTTCTATCCATCCTGTTTTAGGGCAAATAGTTACATATACTGACAAAGACATGCAATTTTCATTATCATTTCTAATAATGTACCGCGGTGAGTCATCGGTCAGTTTAAATGGTTTTGACTATATTAGACCAACAAATGAAATTTTACGAGGATAGTATCGTAAACCCGCAGATCTTTATAAATAATGTTAGGAGCTTAGTAGGGAATTTATTTGACGAACAGGCAAAGTTAAATATAGTAAAGGCGTTATTGAAAGACCATGCTGAGGCCTGATAGAATCTTATAGGACAGGAGCTAGAAACGTATAGTGAGTTTGAAGATAAATTTTTGAAACATTACTGAAACGATCACAGACAGGATCAAGAACGTGACGACTTAATTACAGGGAAGTATAAGAGTGAATATGCAGGAAGTAGGGAACAGTATGCTATACGGAAGTGCAGCATAGCTAAACAATTAAGCCCACCGTTGACAGACAGACAAATTATTAAATACCGTTCACGACATTTTGAGGTTGAGGTTCGGCAACACGTGGCGTTGCAGAACATAGTAGATAGAGAAATGTTTTTAGAGTATCTGCAAAGGTATGACGATGTGAGTAGTGGACGACCTCGCGAGAATAGGGAAAGACAAGTGAACACAGATAGATTTGAAAACAGAGGGGACAATTACCAAGACGGGGGACAAATTTTAACTTTAATACAAGATCTAACTGGGAACCAAGACGGACATTCTTCCGAAGTAACAGTGTAGGTACAGGACCCGCACCAAGACCTGGGGAGTCCAATGAAAATGGTCAGAGAGCCAAAAGCAGCATATTTAACCCTGTTGGAGCAGTTTCACGAACAACTAATTTTGAGGCATCCCAGTTTTGATATAGGATTTGTATTACGTACGGATGCATCGGATAGTGCCTTAGCGGTAGAACTGTATCAAATTCAGGATGACGAGGAGGTTCCAATATCGTTTGTTTCACGTATACTGAAGCCGCATGAATTAAATTACACAATTAGTGAAAAGGAGATGGCAGCAGTGGTTTTTGGTGTAAGCAAACTGATATTTTACCTCATAGGTCGGCATTTTGTCATTGAATCGGACCATTCAGCGTTGTGTGCCTCTTATGGTCCGTGCCTGAGCATTTGATTGAGTATACAGTGTATATTTCCAACAGCTATAACTCTAATTTGGTTTTTACATATGAAAAAGAAGTTGACCAAAGCATCCCATTTCTAGACACATTGGTGATTAGATCGCCTATCAATACGTTGCTTTTTGACATCTACAAGAAACCCACTGACTCTGGGAGGTATATTAATTATCACTCTAACCACACTCTTGCTCATAAAATTAACACCATTATTGGTTTAAAACATCGTGTTACCAGAATATTTGAGCCAGAGTTGCTTCATAAAAATTTAAAACAATTGGAATTTACTTTGGTGAATAATGCGTATCTCAAACCTTTTATAAAACGATTATTGTATACAAAACACCTACCAATTTCAGCACTAGATCGATCAGAGGGGAAAAAATTCAGGAAACTACCTTACATTCAAAATCTAACACCTCAACTTGCCAAGATTTTGAAGCAACCGGACTTGTTTATCGCATGCGCCTATAAAAAATCGATAGGTAGTTTGTTTACAAAAATAAAAGATAGCACAGATAAGTCTCTGTGCAGTAACGCTATTTACAAAATACAATGTAGTGGCAAAAGAACGTACGTTGGTCAGAAAAAACAGTGGCTAAAAAACCGCATCATGCAACACAAAAGTGATGCCAGGATTGGAAAATTTAATTGTGCTCTTGCGTCGCATTTGTACAATACTGAACATACAGCAAACTTTGAGAATAGAAGTATATTATATATAGAATCTAATTATTATAAAAGACTTTTCTTAGAATCTTTCTATATTCAGCAACAACCGAATCCACTGAATAACAAAGTCGATATGAACAACTTGAATACGGTCTACTCTGTACTCTACAAGGTTAATAACGGACAGTTTCGCAAGCAGTGTAGAAATGTTTAATTATGTATTCTGTTTCGTGTGCTTCATTTATTAGTGTACTTCATTTTTCCATGAAACTATTTAGATACAGATTTTAGATTATGACTTACTATGGTCACGAGGTGACAAGATTCTATTATTAAATAAGATTAGTTTAGTTGTGCTTGTTGAGCCGTATGATTAGGTTTAAATCCATGTTGTTAAATGTTAATTTATATATTTATTTATTTTATCCAATTGACTGTGATACATTTTAATTGTGTTGCCGTAATTACATTTTAAAAATTTAACCAAGTTATATTTCATGAATAAGTGTTGTTTGTTGAGTTAAAATCAGGTTTAAGTTACACAGCTATACTGTTTGAATTTAATTGTAATAATCTTCATTAAATTTTTCAGTGTATGAAGAAAGCATAAAGTCAATGCCGAAACGTTGAATTAAAAATTATAATTTGGCGCTGTAGTTTTATCTGGTAGAAGGAGTGTATCCCAAGATTTTAATTAAATCAGTTGTTTATATATATATATATTAAATTTTCAATTATTTAAGTGTTATGCTGTGATAATGTGAATAAATTTCACGAAACGTCGCATACAATTCAAGTTTTTAATTTTTAATTTATATACTTCGGTCCTCAGTAACCGTAATCAGTTTTTATAAAAATAAATATGCAGGACATAATACAATTCAATATCAATCTATATATATATATATATATATATATATATATATATATTGTTATAGGTTTAAAGAGTAAATAGCTGTAGATAATAAAACTTTAGCAATAGAAATAAAATTAGAAATAAGAGCAAATTATTTACGCGCCAAATTAATTAATTTATATAGTGAAAACGGACGTGTATTAAGGTATTTTTATATATTTAAATTGGAATGTGAAAATTATATAAGGGAAAAAGGTTTTAGAGTACATAAAAGCTCAAGGATACGCATAAAAAATTATAATAATTTAATCAAACGCATGGGAGCAAAAAGGTGAGCGCGCAGGCATAGAAAATTAATAATTTCAAACGCAAATGTATTCAATTTTAAAAGCCAACGTACGTTTTACAAATACTACGAAGCGAAGAAACCGAGAATTGTTATTTTCAACGGTCGATTGTTTCAAGAAATACCTGTTGTTAAATGTCAGGTTCATAGAACTGGATTATACGTTAAGTTAGAATTCCTATGAAGTTTGTTGCAACGGTCGATTTGTATAAGCTGGTAAATAACCAGTACCTTAAGGAGTGAGTGGAATACACGATCGATAATATAAAACAGACAGAAAAAAGTATAAATAAAGCGTTGGATTAAAGTCACGTAAGATACACGGGTATTTGTGAAGGACGACTACAATATCGTTTTTCTGTAACTCAAGTGGGGTTCTAAATGAGACAACAAATATGCGTAGAACAGAGATAGATAACTGATAGGTGGAGTGGTGTGACGACAGGAAATTATATCATTGGTTGATAGCGAGCAGTTTACGAGAAGTGCTCATACGGTAAGGTAGGAAATGAAATTCTATGTAAACAGCACGAAGGACGAGAGAATTTTTTTAAAAATTGTAGTCGGTTACGTTCAGAATTTTAAGAAGCCGTTTCGAAAACAAGCTTTTCATATGAAACAGGTTCCACTAGGGGAGTTTGGAATAATATAAATACACGAACGAATATATTAAAGCTCTCTTCCTCTTTTCTTTTCATTGAGATCCGAATACGGGTTTAGATCTTTAACCTATAACAGTAAAAGTTTTTGGTTAGCAATTATTGTGTTCAGTAAAGTTACATTAAACATCCTGTTAAAAATCATAAAAGCTGTAGTAGCGGACCGCAAGTTATAAAAGTGTTTGCACGAGTTGGTGCTTGTTTAGATGAAAGGTGCCGTTACTACGACAAAGTTATTAAATGGATGAATGATATTTGGGGTAGGCAAATATGAAAGCAATTTGTATGCATGATATATCTGGTATGGAATGGTACTGTTGAGACGAAGCTAATATCTTGGGAGAAGAACCGAAGTGGTAGCGGAGATGTTGAATGGTGGGGATCTGTGGATCCAGGCTTCTTCGTAGTAGACGGACACATCGACCAGGGTTTCTGGTAGCCATCTGCAGCAGTGACGAGGAACGTAGGTGACTCCAGGCAATGAACTTTAAATTTCTGTTTTGTATAAACATTTGTAGTAATATTTTGGTGTTTGTGTGTTTGACTTATTGGTGGCGTATTTATTATTTTTAAAACTTGTTTAGAAAGGTACACGTGCTGGACAATGAATTTTGATTATTAAAAAAGTGTTTATTGATGATATATAAAGGTCTATTCAGGCTATAAATTGTGGTTATGAAGAGTAAACGAGTCTATAAATTTGTTTTCAATAATGCAAGGTTTAAAAAGCATTTACAAAAACTGGGTTATAATGAGCTCACAATAGACCAGTATGAAGGCAAACTAGAGTTACATGTGGGGCCCATCTACTCAAATCACGAAGAATTTTTGTAAAAAAATAATTAAAAAAACTAAGGTCTTTAAAGCATTTAATAATTGAGCTGGTAACAATTGTACCAAATCGTTTGTACCCAAGTGTAAATATTTTATCTGTTAACATGTGTAAAAAAAAGGTTGTATGGCTGTTGTATTATTTTGGCAATTTCATTTGATGGTGTGGTGTGTGTGTGTGTGTGAAAGAAATATGTACTTAAAGATAGGTATTTCAGAAGAGGCCGATTGCTGAGCTTGCCAGGGTGAGCAGAGAAATTCGTAGGCGTCCAATAAAGGGTAAGAAATTTTTTTCATAAATTTTTTTTTGAAAATCTTATGTTGGCCCAGGAGTGGGCACGAAATTAATCACAGGTTCCACGGCAATATATTATATATATATATATATATATATATATATATTGTTGTGGATTTAAAAGGGTAAATCAGTGTAAAACAATAAAATTTCAGCAACCATGTATATAGAAAAGAGCAAATTATTTGCGTGCAAAATTAATTTGTCTTTTAGTGAAAACGGACGAGTATTAGGGTATTTTTATATTTAATAATTGGAATGTTAGGATCACATAAAGGAAGAAAGCTTCAAAGCAAATAGAAATTTAAGGATACGCATAATTAACCATAATTTATTTTAATCAAACACATATAAGCATAAAGGAGCGTGCTTGCGTAAGAAAATTAATAATCCCAAGGCAAATATATTCGTTTTAAAACCAACGTACTTTTATACAGATTCTAAGAAGTAGAAGCTCGAGGAATTGTTATGTTCAAATGGTAGATAATTAACAGAAACACCTGCTTGTTAAAGGTTACGTTCAAAGAATTCGAGCGTATGTTACGATAAGATTTCATAGAAATTGTTGTCAACCGTCAGTTGGGATAAACAGCTAGGGTAACAAACATCTTAAGGAGCGAGGAAAATAGACAATCGGTAATATACTGTAGCAATTTTATTTTCCACCTAATATATATCCGTATAATCAATCCTTTTATTAAATATTAAATAATATAATACATTATAATGTTATCCAATCCACTTAATTTAATAACATCTATTGTCCAATAAAGAACTAGTATTTAGTTCATGTTAAAAGTTAAATTCTACGGTGACAATATATGAGCTCTTGTTTGGTATCCTTCCTAAAGCCCCTCTACTCAGAAACTGCAAGGTAACGCTGTTACCGGGCAGCGACAAGCTCGGCCCGCACTTCTAACACAGCTGGGGTTAAAGCAGGTCGAACGTTGTTCTTAGGAGCAATGTCCTTCATTGATTTTTGGTGTTGGAAGCATGCACGGTGGAAGATTGCACGTACAAGCCATCTTCAAAAATTGTTTTGGATGGTCCATTTTTTTGTTGAAACCAGTCGTGGAGAACGATGAAGTTTTGTTAAAGTACCGTTAGGAACAGTAAGTGAATTTGTTTCTATAACAATATTAATTAAAATTTTCAGTGTAACTTTGGGAATAATTTAATTTAAAATATATTGCAACGTAAATTATAAATAAGCAACTTTTCTGAATGGTATTCATGCGAAATTAAATGAAAACAATTCTATTCTTGTATAATATGGAATCACATATATAATTTATTCAAGTTAATTACAAACAACATTTGCTTTCTTATGGTGTGAATTACTCCTGGAACATCTGTAAATTGAAACGCAGATAACGAAGGCCAAGTGACGTGTTTTTCAGTATGCAGCGCAGCTGTTTGTTTAAAATGGAATATTCCGTTGTTAATACATGCATCAGCTTTCAAGCAAGTATTTAGGTGCAATTTGGAGTTCTGGTATGTACAAAATTATATTCGTATGTTGTTTGAACTGTCGACGTAGAAACGGGATAAATTTTACTTTAACCGACTTGTGTTAACTTTGAACAGGTCAAGGACAGACCTCAATTATATTTTTCGTAGTTATACGATATGAATCTGTAATTTGTTCCTACATAATTCTTTTATTAACTCAATGAAACATCAGAAGATGTCACTACTAATTAGATAAAGTAAATTCTTATAACTTTGAACCTTTAGAAATTAAATTTCTACATTTGATATTTTATGAACAATTATCTGTAATTACCTACTGTGAAATTAAGGTAGATCTATCATAATTAACTCTTTCTATAAATAAGCAATTTTATGCTTTGTCAATTTGTTATATAAACCTCATTAAATAGTAATTGGTACGGATATATTCAGTACCATTGTAATTAACTCTTTCTAATTTAAATTAACTTATAAAGGAAGACATATTTTTTGTAGAAAATTACTTTATTGGATACCAA
This sequence comes from Platerodrilus igneus, assembly GCA_036346225.1. Classification (NCBI taxonomy): domain Eukaryota; kingdom Metazoa; phylum Arthropoda; class Insecta; order Coleoptera; family Lycidae; genus Platerodrilus; species Platerodrilus igneus. The sequence goes on from JARFIW010000958.1 coordinate 605,512, forward strand.
AAAGAATAGATTCTTACTTTCGGACTAAAGACTATCTTTTATTTAAGAGGAATGAAAGTCGATTCTGATTGTATTTAATTATTTTTGAGTTTGAATGCACAAACAGTGCTTTTCTTTGTTTAATCTGTTCACAGGTGCAGTGCAGGATTGCTAAGGTCAAGGTCGAGCCATAAGGTAAGAAACTTCAAAGATTAGGTGGTCTTTGAAATTATCTAGCGGTTATAGGAGAAAGGTTTCCGCATTAGCCTTGTACAAGGGACTTGTATCAGGTCTTCTCAGTATAAAAAAATACGGTGGCGCCTTATTTTTATTATTAGTGGTTGCAATTACACCCCGACCCACAGCTCATTCTCTACCCAGAGCATATAAGTTCGACTAGCCGCTATACCTTCGAGATTTCCTCAACATAGAGCCACCTTCCATCCGAACTTGCCGTGGGCTCCTTTTTAATTATCGGAAATACTCATTAAACTAAGTTTAATTATATGCAAAAAGGCTATAAATAGCGCCCAGCGTGTAGGCCTCGATTGCTGTACCAATTGTATAAACACATAAAGTATAGGCTTCGATTGACTTTGGTTGTTCACACTTGTGATTCGTAACTCATTTACCCTCAGATTGGTTTAGTCTATTGATGTTGTTGTTTAATTGAGTTTAATTTGTAATTAGTTAGTTAGTCTATCCCATGATGGCTGAGACGTATCAAGTAGTTTATTTGCATAAAGATGAGTTGAATTATGAATTGAGAATTCGTGGAGTTGTTAGCAGCAGACCGATGCAGGATAAGAGGAAAATGTTAGGCCGATTATTAGCCAAAGAAACAACATTACCTGGTCGTTTAATTGATCCTTCCTCATATGTCGTAGATTATTCAGATGAACGAGATGAAATTGAGGCTTCGATAGAGTCAGTAAGAAATGTTTTATTAGAATTTGAAGGTGAATTAGCAGACCCTACATTTAAGAGGATACAGTCGAGATTGATACATCTTGATGGCCGAGTCAGGAGAATAAAAATCCCTTTAGATAATTCAGATGAAGCAACTTTATTTAAGAATGAATCATTGGCAACTATTCTTACCATGGAGGCAGAGCTACATGAAAAGCTTAAGAAGAATGAAGATGTAAACGCATATGGTGAATTTTCTATGAGAGAAACCATTCCAGCTGTTGTCAGTGCTCCTATTCATACTGTTTCATATTTAGTACCCCCTATTCCAATTGGTTCGTGGTCAGTAAAATTTTCTGGAGATCCAAAACAGGTTCATCAATTTTAAGATAGAGTAGCTGAGTTGGCACACTCGCGTAAAGTATCTGAAGAAGATTTATTTAATGCTTCTGTAGAATTGTTTACAGGTAACGGTTTAGAATGGTATCGTTGTGTTCGAAATTCTTTAACAAACTGGAATTCATTAGTTATTCGATTAAAGGAAGATTTCTTACCATCACACTCAGAGGACGAGATTTGTGAAAAGATTAGGTCGCGTCATCAACAAAAAGGAGAATCTGTAGTCATTTATATAGCTCATATGGAGAATTTGTTTAGTTGGTTACCACAATCACCTGCGGAATGTACAAAAGTTAGAATGGTAAAAAAGAATCTATTACCGGAATTTATTTGTCAATTAGCTCTAACGGAAATTGATAGTATGTCTACATTAATAAAGTTGTGTAAGAAATTGGAAGAAGCATATGCATCCAAGCATAAATTAGTACAAAGTCCAGTAAAATATGTTCCGAAAGCATTAGGAAATTCAAAATTTCAAGTTGAAAATAAGTGGTCAGCTCCTGTAAAAAACTTTTCAGCGCGAACTGGTCGTAGTTTTTATAATCAATCATTTCCCCCTCAAATACAATCTCTTGGCAACAGTAATAGTAATAATAATAATTCCTCTAGTAGAGTCTCCGGAAATAAATATAAATTAAATAAACTTACATGTTGGAATTGTTTGGATGAAGGTCATACTTTTGGAGGTGTAAGATTCCTCGTAAAATATTTTGTTATAGCTGCGGATATAGTGGAGTTAAGTCGATAAATTGTCCGTCGTGTTCAAAAAACGAGTAGGTAGGCAGATGCAGAGTGGCCGGCATCATGCTTTTATGCAAAAGGCTACGGTTATGTTGTGTAAGCAGGAAAATTTTTTGATATAGATGATTGGTCAAAATGGCTAGGCATCGTTAAAGATTTTGTCAAGGGAACGTCAAGCCAAAAGCTGACGCGTTATTTTTAAGGAAACCTCAGGACAATCGTCCGTACATTATGGTAAAATTGTTAGATAGAGACGTCACAGGTTTGTTTGACTCTGGTTGTACTACTACCGTTGTTGGTTCATTAGCGTTTTCTGTTCTTGAAGAATTAAATTTGAAGGTTTTAAAACTGAGAAGAGAATAGTTTCCACTGCTGATGGTGCTCTTCAAGAAGTTATTGGTTCAGTTGATTTACCTATTAGAATTGGAAGACAATATCGCATTGTTAACGCTTTGGTTGTACCATCTCTTCCTCACACATTTATTTTTGGTAGCGATTTCGCAAAATCCTTTGGTTTAATAGCAGATTTCAAAAACAATACATGGCACATTCAAGATTATGATAACAATAGTATTTCGTATATTGGTCATTCGTCAGTACCCTTAAGTTGTAGTAATCAATTACTTAGTTTAGATGATTTGTTAGAAACACAACAAGAAAAAGCACGAATAGCAATAGAATCTTTCAAGGAAATTAGCAGTGAAGAGAGACTAGGGCGTACCGATAAAATTGTTTTAGATATTGATACTGGTGAAGCAAAACCATTTCGTAAAAAACCATATGTCATGTCCCCCTTTATGAGCAGGATGTTAGATAAAGAATTAGATGAGATGCTGAGATTGGGAGTAGTGGAAGAATGTCAGAGTCCATGGTCATCCCCTGTACTGTTGGTTAAAAAACAAGACAGTGAGTACAGATTTTGTTTTGACGGAAGAGCGCTCAATGATATTACTAAACATGATAGCTACCCATTGCCAAATATCGATAGGATTATAAATTTACTTAGAGGTGCAAATTACATTTCTAGTTTAGACCTTAGAAAGAGTTTTTGGCAAATCCCACTTTCCAAAACATCTAAGGATAAAACAGCGTTTAGTGTTATTTTGAGAGGACAATATAGGTCTGTCACCATGCCATTCGGATTAAAGAAAGCTGCTCAGACGCAACAGCGTTTGGTTGATTCAATTTTGGACCGAAGTTTGAGCCACATGTTTTTGTTATTTAGATGACATTATTTTGTGTTCATCATCTTTTGAGGAACATCTGAAGTTATTAGAAACGGTGAAGGAACGTCTTAAGGAAGCAAACCTTACGATTAATTTGAAAAAGTGTGAATTCTTTAAGAAATCGTTAAAATTTCTTGGTTATATTGTTGGATCGAACTCTCTTCGTACAGACCCCGAAAAGGTTTCTGCGATGGTAAATTTCCCCAGACCTAAGACAACTACTGAGGTCAAACGTTTTTAGGAATGTGTAGTTGGTATCGTCGTTTTATAAAAACTTTTCATCTTTAGTGTCACCGATTAGTGATTTGGTAAAGGAAGAAAAAGGGTCAATCTATTGTTTGGACATCCGAGGCTGAGAACTCATTTGTACAGATTAAACAGGCTTTAGTTTCCGCTCCATTGTTATCGCAACCGGACTATTCAGTTCCATTTATTGTCGAATGCGATGCTAGTGATACAGGACTCGGAGCAGTTTTAGTTCAAAAAATCGATGATGTAGAGCACGTTATCTCTTATGCCAGTAAATCACTTACCCGAACTGAGCGAAACTATTCAGTCACGGAGAAAGAATGTCTCGCTGTAATTTTCGCTATAGAAAAATTTCGACCTTGGGTAGAAGGTACCCGTTTTACTGTTATCACAGATCACTTTTCTTTGTTATGGCTTAATAATATACAAAACCCAACCGGAAAATTAGCTAGATGGGCTGTCCGTTTACGACAGCATACTTTTGAGTTGGTTCATCGAAAAGGGAAGTTTAATGTAGTTCCAGATTGTCTTAGTCGCGCATTTCCAGTCGTGAGTCATGTTGATAATTTAGTTGAGATCAAGTTAGATAATGTGGATCCCTGGTATGTGTCTCTTCGAGAGAAAATTTTAGCTTCACCTGATGATTACCCACAATGGAAGGTAGAAGATAATTATGTATTTAAATTTCTTTCATCAAGTTTACCACTCTCGTCGAATGTAAGGAATGGAAATATTTAGTCCCTAGATCACAGAAGGAAGAGGTTATTCGGATAAATCATGACCCTTCAGTGGCCGGTCATTTTGGTTTTTAAAACATTGGCACGCATACAAGAGAGTTTTATTGGCCAAAAATGCGTAATGATGTGTTGAAATTTTGTAAAATTGTTTAACGTGTGGTGCACAGAAGGCATCGAATAGAGGACCCCTTGGTTTAATGGGAAAGGAAAAGAAGTGAAGTTCCCTTTCAGATTATCGCTATAGACCTCATGGGCCCATTTCCACGGTCCAAGGTTGGACACAAATGGTTATTAGTTATTGGTGATTGGTTCTCGAAATTTACGTTATTGTTTCCGTTACGTAGTGCAAAAGCGCATATAATAGAACGTGTATTGGAGGAAAAGTTTTCTTAGTTTATGGTGTTCCCAAATATATTATTTGTGATAATGGCTCACAATTTAGTGGTAGAAATTTCAAAGCAGTATGTAAAAAATATAACGTTCAAAAAATTTGGTTTAATGCAGTTTACTCTCCCCAATGTAACTTTGTAGAAAGGATAAATAGAACTGTCGGAACAGCTATACGTTCGTATATTAAAGAACATGATACTTGGGACATAGAGTTACCCCAAATTCAGTATGCGATTAATTCTGCAAAACATCATGCCACTGGTTATTCGCCAAATTTCTTAGTTTTTGGTAGACATGTTCCTGTGTCTGGAAAATTTTATGGTCTTGATGTGGAACCCTCAGTTGATATTGATTTTATTTCTAGTGATAGACCTTCGTATGTGTCAGATCATAAAGGACTATTTGATATTTTTATAGACGTACAGAAAAGGTTACATTTAGCTTACATGCAGTCTAGTAATTCGTATAATTTAAGGAGACGTAACATTTCTTTCGAAGTAGGTGACAAGGTTTGGAGGTCAAATAAAGTTCTTTCGAAAGCAAGTGATAAGTTTACAGCTAAGCTTGCGCCAAAATATGTTTTGAGCATTGTTAGAAAAAAGGTTTCGAATTTAATTTATGAATTGATTAATGAAAATGGTTCAAGGGCAGGCAGATGGCATGTTAAGGACTTAAAACCTTATTCAGAGTTCAGTGGTGATATTGAAAAAGAGAACGTTTCTGAACATTAATTAGTGTTGTTGATATATTTAATGGTTGATAGTAGGAATTATTTCTGTCTTATCTTTTAGTAAAGGATTTAAATATTGTATTGGAATACTGTTTGGTAGTCTAAAAATTTTAGATGTTGGATAAGAAGTATAAAAAGAATTTTTGTAGTGCAGTAAGGTTGATACTAGACTGTGCTGATATTGTTAGTTGCAAGTTATTCATTTGAGTCAAGATAAAAAGTTACATGTTTCCGTTTGTCAAATGATTTCATTTGTCGTATGATTCTCTAGTTCAAGGTTATAAAGGAATATATAGGTATTCTTATGAATAAAGTGTTTGATAAATAAAGTTGTATATATTTGATTATTATTTTCATTCGGATTTAAGATTAAGGTGTTTGATAATTATAATGGGAATCAAGTAGTTTGAGTCCATATTAAATATTGGTTGGAGGTCAATATTGTTAGTAACTATGATAGTTATGTTTAATTATGAATATTGCGTGAGATAGCAATGTTCTATGTTTAATTATGAATATTGCGTGAGATAGCAATGTTCTATGTTTGATTATGGATATTGCGTGAGATAGCAATGTTCTATGTTTAATATGAATATTGTGTGAGATAGCAATGTTCTATTTTGTTCATTCATGCGTGAGTGAGATTTGTGAGAAGTAAGACGTGGTGGCGTTTTACTTGTCTCTTCTGGGAAAGAGATATTTCTACATTTTGGTTGCATATACATGCGGTAGATTGTTGAACGTTAGTGATTTCAAGACAGGTTTGCCGTTTTGAAGTTATGTTTGGAGTGGATCTCAAAGATAGTGAGAGTCCTTTTCTTCTTTTGTAAATATGTAAATTAAGGTTAATAAAGTGAAAATATGTTTGTCATGATAATTTGATATTTTCATTAAGGAATCATAATACGGCAGTATTATATGTTTTGTTGTTTAAGTTTCGAGTATAAATGAGTGATATAATAACCCCGAATATGATTAAACGATAATGACACCCTACCGATTAAGACTTCCCGAATTTATCCCCTTGTGGCGTATAGTACGCGTAGTTACTCGTCACTCATTTTCAGTTATGTTGTATCTTAAGTGGTAATTTTTGTTTCTAGTTTGTAAAAAATTAATAATAATAAGTTGTGAATATGTAACAATAAATTCAAAAAAAATTCTTCGCATTTATTCCAGAATTTTTTCTCTTAGAAAGAGGCAGTGTAGCAATTTTATTTTCCACCTAATATATATCCGTATAATCAATCCTTTTATTAAATATTAAATAATATAATACATTATAATGTTATCCAATCCACTTAATTTAATAACATCTATTGTCCAATAAAGAACTAGTATTTAGTTCATGTTAAAAGTTAAATTCTACGGTGACAATATATGAGCTTTTGTTTGGTATCCTTCCTAAAGCCCCTCTACTCAGAAACTGCAAGGTAACGCTGTTACCGGGCAGCGACAAGCTCGGCCCGCACTTCTAACACAGCTGGGGTTAAAGCAGGTCGAACGTTGTTCTTAGGAGCGATGTCCTTCATTGATTTTGGTGTTGGAAGCATGCACGGTGGAAGATTGCACGTACAAGCCATCTTCAAAATTGTTTTGGATGGTCCATTTTTTTGTTGAAACCAGTCGTGGAGAACGATGAAGTTTTTGTTAAAGTACCGTTAGGAACAGTAAGTAAATTTGTTTCTATAACAATATTAATTAAAATTTTCAGTGTAACTTTGGGAATAATTTAATTTAAAATATATTGCAACGTAAATTATAAATAAGCAACTTTTCTGAATGGTATTCATGCGAAATTAAATGAAAACAATTCTATTCTTGTATAATATGGAATCACATATATAATTTATTCAAGTTAATTACAAACAACACTTGCTTTCTTATGGTGTGAATTACTCCTGGAACATCTGTAAATTGAAACGCAGATAACGAAGGCCAAGTGACGTGTTTTTCAGTATGCAGCTCAGCTGTTTGTTTAAAATGGAATATTCCGTTGTTAATACATGCATCAGCTTTCAAGCAAGTATTTAGGTGCAATTTGGAGTTCTGGTATGTACAAAAATTATATTCGTATGTTGTTTGAACTGTCGACGTAGAAACGGGATAAATTTTACTTTAACCGACTTGTGTTAACTTTGAACAGGTCAAGGACAGACCTCAATTATATTTTTCGTAGTTATACGATATGAATCTGTAATTTGTTCCTACATAATTCTTTTATTAACTCAATGAAACATCAGAAGATGTCACTACTAATTAGATAAAGTAAATTCTTATAACTTTGAACCTTTAGAAATTAAATTTCTACATTTGATATTTTATGAACAATTATCTGTAATTACCTACTGTGAAATTAAGGTAGATCTATCATAATTAACTTTTTCTATAAATAAGCAATTTTATGCTTTGTCAATTTGTTATATAAACCTCATTAAATAGTAATTGGTACGGATATATTCAGTACCATTGTAATTAACTCTTTCTAATTTAAATTAACTTATAAAGGAAGACATATTTTTTGTAGAAAATTACTTTATTGGATACCAAAAAGAATAGATTCTTACTTTCGGACTAAAGACTATCTTTTATTTAAGAGGAATGAAAGTCGATTCTGATTGTATTTAATTATTTTTGAGTTTGAATGCACAAACAGTGCTTTTCTTTGTTTAATCTGTTCACAGGTGCAGTGCAGGATTGCTAAGGTCAAGGTCGAGCCATAAGGTAAGAAACTTCAAAGATTAGGTGGTCTTTGAAATTATATAGCGGTTATAGGAGAAAGGTTTCCGCATTAGCCTTGTACAAGGGACTTGTATCAGGTCTTCTCAGTATAAAAAAATACGGTGGCGCCTTATTTTTATTATTAGTGGTTGCAATTACACCCCGACCCACAGCTCATTCTCTACCCAGAGCATATAAGTTCGACTAGCCGCTATACCTTCGAGATTTCCTCAACATAGAGCCACCTTCCATCCGAACTTGCCGTGGGCTCCTTTTTAATTATCGGAAATTCTCATTAAACTAAGTTTAATTCTATGCAAAAAGGCTATAATACAACAGATAGAGACAGATATAAATCAAGAAAGGGATTGAAATGCACGTACGCTATACACGTGGAGTTGAGATAGGATGTCAACAATATCGATTTTCTGTAACTCAAATGGGGTTTTGAAGGAAACAGCGAACATGTATAGAACAAAGATGAATAAAGCTTAGGTGGAGTTTGTGACGACAGAGAATTTTGTCATTGGTTGAAAGCCGTCAGTTTTTAAAACGAACGCACACACGAAGGTCGAGAACAAATTCTCTGTAAGCAACAAGTACGGCGGGAGAAATTTTCGGAATAAAGCGACGGTTATGTGTTTAAAATTTTTAAAAACTGTTTTACAAAACAAACTTTTCTAATGAAACGCGTCCGACAGGGGGTTGTAAAATGATATAAATACCGGAGCTTTAATATTCAAGTTCTCTTTTCTTTTACTTCGATAAAGTGCTGAATACCGATTCAGACCACCATAACAATAAAGCTTTTGGTGAGTAGTTTGTGTGTGTAATAAAGTTTCATTTGATATCGTGTTTAACAGTATAAAACTGTAGTAGCGGACCTCCAATTATTAAAGTGATGCACTAGTTAGTGCGTGTTTAAACAAAAGGTTCGGCTATTACCACAAAATTTATTAAATAGAAGCATGATATATGGGGAATAATACTGTGAGACGAAGTGAATATTTTGCAGAAATATCAGATGGTAGAGGCCTGTGGATTCGACAAGCAGCATAGTAAATGGAACCGACGCCGAGGGGTTTTATGGTAACCATCTCCGACGGGAATGAAAACTGAAGTATTCTCCAGGTAATTTATTTGAAATTTCTGTTGTTGTATAAACATTTGTGGAATTTTTGTGATTGTGTGGTTGACTTTTGGTGGCATATTTATGGTTTTAGAAACTTGTTTTGAAAGATACATGTACAGGACACTTTACTAATTTTGAATATTGAAAAAGGGTGTATTTCGAATATATTAAAATTTTATTCAGGTTATAAATTGTGTTGTAAAGAGTAAACGGGTCTGTAAATTTGTTTTGATTTATGCAAGGTTTGAAAGGCATATACAAACAACACTGGGTTATAATGAGCTCACAATACGCCAGTGTGAAGTCAATTTAGGGTAACATGTGGGGCCCATCTACTCATATTTAATTGAATTTGTTTAAAATCAGTATAAAAATCAAGGAATTTAAAACATACCATAAATTGAGTTTTATAATTATTGTATCAAACTGTTTTAACACATGTGTAAATATAATTTATCTGTTAATAGGTGTAAATAAAAGGTTGTATGGTTGTGGTATTATTTGGTAGTTTTATTGAATGGTGTGCGAGTGTGAAAGAAGTATGTCTGTAAATTTAGGTATTCGAGAAGAGTCCCAGCTGAGCTAGCCAGGGAAGCAGAAGAAATTCAGGCGTCTTAATAAAATAAGAGTAAAGAAATTTTTTTAATTTTTTGAAAATTTTATGTTGGTTCAGGCGAAGGTTCGAGTGTTCCCAGAACGGTCCGAGGGTTCCACGGTAATATATATATATATATATATATATATATATATATAGAGAGAGAGAGAGAGAGAGAGAGAGAGAGAGAGAGAGAGAGAGAGAGAGAGAGAGAGAGAGAGAGAGAGAGAGAGAGCGAGAGAGCGAGAGAGCGAGAGAGCGAGAGAGCGAGAGGCGAGAGGCGAGAGAGCGAGGCGAGAGCGAGAGAGCGAGAGCGAGAGCGAGAGGAGAGCGAGAGACGAGAGAGAGAGAGAGAGAGAGAGAGAGAGAACACGACGAAAGGCGCATCGCGCGTAATTACCTAAACTATTAATAATAAAGCAATAGTCTTAATGTATTACAGCATGGTTTTGACCATCTGCATTTTAAGAATCGATTTTCATTTACCATAGCAACAGAAAAAAGGTGGAGAATTCTTATTTAAACGAGGAAAATAAGACTTTTCACTTGCTGTTTGCAAACAGTATGATTTGCGACAACACATGTGTTATATTAAGCTTGAAACGTAGCTTAAACGATTTTTTAAACATAATTGCCATTATGAAACTAAAATAATATCATTTAGATTTGAAAATGTTTGCAGTGTTATTCTTCAATTCCGACCGTGTGGAATTTATTCAAGTGTTTCTTAGGTGCTCGCCTTGATAAAAGCGTTCTTCAGTTAAAAAGAGCTTACGTTGTTATTTAATAGCAAACAGTTTTAAAATCAATTTGCCTTTCAAGCCTACAACCAAAAGGTAGATACGCGACAGTGGTATTCAAATCAGTTTCCTTAATTTAGTTCTTAGAAATGAAGCACAATCATCATTTTAGACTTTGAAATTGAGAACAATGTTTTATAACTTGTGATGAACACTATTCTAGTGGTCTGATTGCAAGAAAGCGATGTATCCATTTGCAAAGATGAAATATGCGATTAACTCAGTTTATTAACTAAAGGAAATGATTGAGGATATTTTAAAGTTGCATTACCAGAATAAGCTTAATTTTCATTTACACTTTACTGTTTACTGTTTACTGTTTTACAGGTTAGGATTACTCCTTTAAATGCACGTGATTAAAAGCTTCGGAAATTGTAGAGTACTAAAGTGTAATATTCAAATGGCTAGATTAACTTGAGTAGATAATTTATGACTACTGTTCGTATGAAGCTAATGGTAACCTAGCTGCATGGTAAATTATTTACAGCATTAAACGTTATGTTCCAGCGTATCACGAACAGCTACAAACCTATAAAGGAACACTAATGATAGTTTTTCTAAGGTAATTCATAGAATAAATTTCTTCAAAAGGATTGCCTTATTCAAACGCGTTCGTAAATAAAGCGTACTGCATAGAGAACATACAGTAAGAGAGTCACAATTACATGTAGAAAAGTGGTGACCACAATGGCGGCTAAAACCGGTGGCGCCTCGAGGGACTACTGCTGAAAATAAGAGCTAATAGCGCGAAATTCAAAATATTAAGTCTCTAAGATTTACCTAAAAACTTATTTTCAAAACTCAACAATATGTATTAACAGGTTGAATAAAAACTTATTTAAGCACATATGGTAAATAAATGAATTTTAATTCAACCTGTTCCATACATATTGTTGAGTTATAAAAATAAGTTTTTAAATAAATTTATTGATGAGAGATAAATAGAAAAAATTAATAATAATATATATTTAATTAAATAAATAGTTAAACACAAATAATTGCAATATAAAGATATTCTGTTAGTTAATTATTCAAATCTATTATAGACATGCATTAGTCAATATCTATAAGAACTAATTTTGAAGTCTCCATTTTATGTCTCCATTTTTTTTTATATTGTTATTGTATTGCATTAAATAGTTTTGTTAGTACAGAGATACATAATGACATAGAGATTTAGCACCTAAGCAAAGCTTGTGAGGCTGAATACATAAATAGTTCAACAGAAAACTGTGAATAGTAATATAATAGTATATATAAGTTATAAATACAATGGGTTTATAAAAATTTTTTAAAAAAATAAAAAGTATTTATCTAGAAATTGACACAAAATGGTCACGATCAACCTAAAATTGGGTCCTGAAACGCATTAGCAAATGTAACATTATATTTTTCTATATGGACTTGCAATTTGCCGAAGTCCTAGATTACTAGAACAGGTGAAATGGCTTGCGTGTTCTAATAAGCTAGAGAGCCAAACTACAGGTCCAACCAAAGTAGTAGGGTCGGTAGTGCGGAACCAGACTAAGACAGGTCCCCGAAACAGGGCAGCGGCTCTTTCGGTATTTAGATTGGCAGAGACTATAGGGGTCGGTATGACAGTCTAAGGCACACTACCGCGATGTGTAAGGCAACGAGAAACCACCACATTACCTCCCAAGTACACAGCGTACTTAAATTAAAAGAAACATGATAGCATTCTCTGGGTTAAAAGATTCCGGAGTTAAAATAGTTTCTCAATCGGATCTCCGGGAGGGTACTACTTCGGAGGATGCGATCTGAAAGTCCACAATAAAAGTTGGGAACAATTTTCGAGTCGGAACGTGGAATGTTAGAAGACTGAAGCAAATAGGTAAGCTAGAGAACCTAGAAATGGAAAATGAGTAGGTTAGCACAAGATATAGTAGGAATCAACGAAGTTCGGTGGCCAGAAGCGGACGATTTTTGGAGTGGAGACTTTAGGGTAATTCTTATAGTAGTAGAAGAAGGAAATTTGGGTGTGAGGATAGTTATGCGAAAAGATAAAATACTGTGTAGAACATTATTTACAAAAGAACAAAAGAGTACTCGTGGTTAGATTAGAATCTAAACCGGTAAACACAGTAATAATACAAGTATACATGCCGACTTCTAACTACAGTGACGAAGAGAAAGACGCGATCTACAAAGGTATCGAAGACATATTAAGATATGTAAAAAACAAAAATTTAATAATTACGGGGAATTTTAATGCCGTGGTAGGTGAAGGTAGGGTAGGAGCGGTAGTAGGTATATTTGGTTTAGGCACAAGAAAGGACAGGAGAAATAGGCTGGTAAAATTTTGCGACAAGAACAATTTAATCATCACAAAAACATTTTTTCAACATCAAGCTAAAAGTCGTTATACGTGAAAGATACCAAGAGATATAGGAAGATGTCAAATAGATTACATTTTTGTTAGACAACGGTTTAGGAATCAAGTAAAAGACTGTAGAAGCTACCTAGAAGCAGATATAGACACTGACCACAATATCGTAATTATGAAGACCGCACTTAAATTCAAAAAGTTGAAAAAAAGAAACGGAAACAGGTACTTTGACTTTGAGAAACTAAAAGATAAAGATATTCAAAAAAGATTCGAAACTAAATCAAATGAATTGCTGAAAGGTATCGGCAAAATATTTGATACTAAGGAAGTAGAAACAGATTGGAATAACACTCAATCCAGCCTAGACATGGTGGCCACAGATATTCTGGTGTATACACAAAAGAAAATAAGAAACCATGATAACAAAGGATATTCTGAATTTAATAGAAGAAAGACGAAAATACAAAAATAAATCAGACGAAACAGGAAAACAGAGATACAACGACAAAATGGGAAATTATTTGCAAATGCAGGAAAGCTAAAGAACAATTGATTGATGAAAAGTGCAAAGAGGTACAAACTAAGATGGAAGTAGGAAAGACAGATAAAGCATACAAACAAATTAAAATCAATTTTGGGGATATAAACCGTATAGCAAAAATATAATGGACGCGGGATGAAACGTGATTACAGAAAAAGCAGAGAAGGTGGGTAGATGGCAATAATATATAAGGAATTTATATGCAGAAGAGGAACTAACAGCATTAGAACAGGAATCTGACGTTGACGTTGACGTTGATGATGATCCGACACTTAGAGATGAGTTTCAATTAGCATTAAATGGTCCGAAAAATGGTAAGGCGCCGGGTACAGATAATGCGCAACCAGAAACTCCAAAAGCCGTTGAACAAGCAGTAACAGATCGTCTCTTTCAACTAGTAAGCTATACGTACGAGACAGACGAGATATCCAAAGATTTCAAACGTAACATGATAGTAACTATACCAAAAAAGAAAAGCGCGGATAAATGTGAAAATTTTCGAACAATAAGTCTAACAGCACACGTGTCAAAAATATTAACTAGAATTGTACAAAGACGACCATAAAAGCGAGCTGAAGAAATACTAGGAGAAGATTAATTTGGGTTTAGGCGAAACAGGGAAACACGGGAGACTATTTTAGCTCGGAGAGTGATAATGAGGAAAGCAATAAAAAAGGAGAACGCGTGTATATGGGGTCTGTAGACCTAAAAAGCATTCGACAATGTAAAACGGAAAAAAATGTTCGAAATACTCATAAAGATTGGAATGAGTTTTAGGGATAGACGGATAGTATATAGCTTATACAAAGAGCAAGCAGCAGTAATATAAATAGAGCAGGAACGTAAAGTAGTAAACATTAGGAAAGGGGTGAGACAGAGTTGTGCACTATCCCATTAATTTTGAACTTGTACATCGAAGAGGCAATGAATACTGTCAAATGCAAGAAACCATTTGGTTTACTATGCAAGGACACAAAAATTGATATGCTTAGATTAGCAGATGGTATAGCGGTATTAGCAACTAGCAAAGAAGAGTTAGAGGCTGTTTTTAATGAAATAGAAACTGATCTAACAGAGAGAACACTATCATCATCATTAAGTCTTCAGTCCTAGAACTGGTTGGACGCGTACCCTCATTGTTTCCTAGTGTGAACCAACTTACGCATTTCCCTGAAATTTTCACAGTCTGCATCTATCACTATTTGTGTGCGAAAGTCTGATCCCGGTCTACCTCTACCTATCTCTGCTTGTAATATATCCCGTACTATTCCCCAGAAATGCCTTAGAACGTATCCTGTCTTTCTATTTCTCCTATTTTTTTCGTTTTCCACAGATACCTTTATTCCTCTACTATTTTAACAACCTATTTGTTATTAACAGTTTTCTTCTTGTATCTATGTTCGTTGTCTTTGAACATAGCTGCTGTTCTTTCTTGTTTGATACAGTTCGGTCAGCTTCTATTGTTATACAGTTATATACCTCACTTCCCCGATATTCAGTTGTATGTGAAAGGGGGTAGGCAGCCTTTGGCTGTCAAGTTCCCCCGGCACTTGAACCTTTGTCGAATTAATAGTTTTTCCAATTTATCGTTTCGCACAGTCAAAATTAATTAAAAATATTGCACAACCAATACCTGTAGTTGTTTATAATAATCATCAGATTTAGGAGCACTTATTTTTTTGTGATTGGGTTTTACGTCTTGAAAGTGATTGGACCTCAGGTTATTTATGTTCTGAGCTAGCCTACACTGTTCCCTGCAATTCTCCCAACTGCCTATATACAACTCGATTCCCGTGTATTGTTTTCTAATTATATGCCGTATTTCACCGAGATTCAGTGGTATGTGAAGGGGGTTAAACGGCCTGTGGCTGCCAAGGATTCCCCAGCACTTAGACATGTGCCGTATTATTAGTTTTCCAGTAAATCCTTTCGCATAATTAACATTAGTTGGGAGTATTGCAAAACCAATATCTGTAGTTGTTTATAATAATCACATTGTTTAAGTGCAGTAATTATTATTGTCGTTAGTTTTTTCATTTTGCGACTTGTTGGAAGCGTACCTCCATTGATTTGTATTCTGAGCTAGCCTACACATTTCCCTGAAATTCTTACAGTCTACATCTTTCACTATCTGTATGCACTAGTCTAACCTAGGTCTACCTCTACTTCTTTTTTTTACTATCTCTGCTTCTAATATCTCCCGCACTATTCCCTCATGTCTTAGTATGTGGCCTATCATCTTATCTCGTCTATTTTTTAACGTTTTCCACATATTTTTTTCTTTGCCCACCATTTCTAGTATTTCTTTGTTCTCAGTTTAAACTGTTCACGATATCTTCGTCATACGTCTGTAGCACCACATTTCAAAGGCTTCTACCTTTTTCTTTTCTGCTTCTCCTACTGTCCAGCTTCACAGCCATACAGTGCTGTGCTCTGCGCATATGTTTTAAGCAATCCTTTCCTTGTTTCTATGTTTCTGATCTTTGAGCACAGTAGTTGCTTCTTCTTGTTAAATGTAGCACGACCTTGTTCTATTGTCTTCCTGCATTTGACAGTATTCATTGCCTCTTCTATATACAAGTTAAAAATTAATGGGGATAAGGCACATCCCTGTCTTACCCTCTTCCTAATATTTACTTCACTACTTTCTTGTTCTAATTCTATTACAACTGTTTTCTCTTTGTATAAGCAATGTACTATCCGTCTATCCCTAAAACTCATTCCAATATTTTTGAGTATGTCAAACATTTTTTTCCATTTCACATTGTCAAATGCTTTTCCAAATCTACAAACCCTATATATACGCTTTCCCCCTTTCCTATTGTTTTCTCCATTATTACCCTCAGAGCTAAAATAGCCTCCCGTGTTCACCTGTTTCGCCTAAACCCAAATTGATCTCCCAGTATTTCTTCTACTGATTTTTCCATTCGTTTTTGTACAATTCTAGTTGATTATTTTGAAAGGTGTGCTGTTAGACCTATCGTTCGAAAACTTTCACATCTATCTGCGCCTCCTTTTTTTTGGTATAGTTATTATGATATTACGTTTGAAATCTTTGGGTATCTCGCCTGTCTCATATGTATAGCTTACAAGGCGGAAGAGACGATGTGTTACTGCTTGTCCAGCGGCTTTTAGAGTTTCTGCTTGCACCTTACCTGTACCCGCGCCTTCTAATTTTTCTGGCCCTTTAATACGGTATGAAAATTAACAAGAATAAAACAAAAGTACTAGTATGCAAGGGAGGGGAAGATAAATCAAAAACAAGAATACAAATGGGTAACAAGAACTTACAAGAGGTTAAGGATTTCTGCTACTTAGGAAGCCAAATAACGCAAGATGGGAAAAGCGCAAAAGATATAAAACAAAGATTAGCACAAGGTTGTGCTACATTTAACAAGAAAAAGCAACTATTGTGTTCAAAGACAACAAACATAGAAACAAGGAAAAGGTTGCTTAAAACATATGTGTGGGGCACAGCACTGTACGATTGTGAAGCCTGGACAGTTGGAGAAACGGACAAGAAAAAGGTAGAAAGAAGCCTTTGAAATGTGGTGCTACACTATTAACAATCATTTCACTAAACTTGGCCGTATGATGAAGATATCATGGACAGACAAAGTTAAGAACGAAGATGTACTAAAAACGGTAGGGAAAGAAAGAAATATGTGGAGAACAGTAAAAAATAGGAGAGATAAAATGATAGGCCACGTACGACGGCATGAGGGAATAGTGCGGAATATATTAGAGGCAGAGATAGGAAAAAAGAGAAGTAGATGTAGACCTAGAGACTACTGCACACAGATAGTAAAAAATGTAGGCTGTAGGAATTTCAGGGAACTGTGTAGGCTAGCTCAGAATATAAATAGGTGCAGGTGCGTGTCCAAACAGTTTTGAGATAGAAAACCTAATGACGAAAACATAAGCGCAGATAAATCTTATGATTATTATAAACAACTACAGGTGTTGGTTGTGAAATATCTGCAACTAATGTGACTGTGCAATAAATATATTGGAAAAAATATTAAATCGGCAAATGTTCAAGTGCTGGGTGAACTTGGCAGCCACAGGCTGCTTACCCCCCTTCGCAACCATTGAATGTCGGAGAAATAGGGTATATAATTGTAAAACAATAGAAATGTTCCGAACTGCATCTAGCAAGAAAGTACAGCGCATATGATAAAAGACAACAAATATAGAAACAAAAAGGAAATTGTCGAAAGCATATGTGTGGAGTACAGCACAGTATGCCTATGAAATACGGGCAGTAGGAAAAGTTGACAGAAAGGTAGCAGCCTTTTGGAATGTTGTGCTTTAGATGTATGAGGATGATAGCATGGACAGATAAAGTTAATAACAAATATGTTATAGAAATAGTAGGGGAACAAGCATATCTGTGGAAAAAAATAAGAGAATTAGAAAGGCAGAATACAATCTAAAGCATTTTTGGGGAATAGTGTGGGATATATTACAAGCAGAGATAGGAAAAAGGAGGTAAATGTAGACCTAGATCAGATAATTATAGATGCAGACTATGCAAACTTCAGGGAAATGTGTAGCTTAGTTCAGAATATTAAACAATGAGGGTATGCGTCTAACTAGTTCCAGAACTGAAGACCTAATGATGATGATATTATCCTACATGTGATTTTCCAATGCACCACTCGAAGGTACTACATTGACCAGGAAGCGAGTCTTTTTACCTGAAAAATTTTAAATTTTGCCAAACTCTTGCTGTTCCAAGCAAGGTAGGTGTTTTGGCGTGTGGCCGGGAATATGCGTATTATCTTACAAACATTGAGATGTACAAATTAGAATTGAAAAATCATAACTGAGGAAGTGAATAAAGTTACCAAATTAGGTGGTGTGCACTACACAAAGCGGCGGTCGAATCTCGAAAACGACCGTTTGCTTCGAAGTTTGTCAAAACACTGTCCACTCTTATCACTTGTGTTCTTTATATATTCGATGCGCGATCATTACGGCACTAGATGGCGCGAACAGTAGGGATCTTTAACGTGCGTGACAACATTCACACACGGGACCTCCATTTTACCTCTCATCCGAACGAGGGCGTATTTTTGTGAAAAATGCTGGCATAACATTTTTCAAGCGAACCGTGTCGGGATCCGAACCCGGGACCTTGGGCGTAGTAGTCACACGCATACCAACTACGTCACGGAGCCGCCCCTGTGTATTATCCAGTAAATATTTTGTTACTCGTTCTTCGTATAATCTAGTGCTGTTTATAGTTTTATAGCAAGCGGTTAAAGAATTGAAAAGCCTTGGACCTAAATAAGAAACATAATGTTGAGTTAATGTTATAAGCGGTCGAGTAGTTCTGATTATTTTGTTATCTATTAATCTAGTGTAATAAAAGTGCTGTATACATTTTTTGAGGTGGGGATTTTTGTACAGAAACAGTAAAATACATTTAAAGTAAACTATTCTAAGCGGTAGTAAATTCGTCTCCGAAAATAGGATATCTGACAAAAAAATATGTATCCTTTTTTAAGCATGACTTTGATAATAAACTTCTGTGCTATTACTAAATGCAACAAAGTAGTTGAAAAAGTACCACCCCAAATCACAATACCGTATCTAATGATGAACTCCACAAATGCATAGTAAATTATCTTAAGGTTGGATAGAGATAAAATGTTGCTTAATTGGTAGAATTTATAAATAGAGTATCTGATTTTACAGGTAATGTATGCAATATGTGCATGCAATTTTAAATGTTGGTCTAACATTACACCCAAATATTTAATTTTGCTAACTCTCTCAATAACAGGACATGAGCATGTGAATCGTATATAGTTTATTTTATAAATGACTAGTTCGGTCCAAGCAGATGGCATACCAGCCAAGCTAGGGCAAAATGTAATAAAATTACTTTTATGTAAATTTAAAGTTTGCAGGTTATTTATTGACTAACCATGCATTAATGAGCTCTATGTAAGAACAGGTTTCTTGCTAACTTCAAGCCAATTACTGCCTTCAAAAAGAATAACTGCATCGTCAGCAAATAAAAATAATTTTCCTCAGGTATCGAATAAAGCTAGATTATTAATATATACAAGAAATAGCGGACCTAATACAATTACTTGCGGAACGCCAACATCTACAGTCAAATAATCACTTAGTATACCAGTAACGAAAACACGTTGACAACTATCTTTAAGGTAGTCCCTCAAAAGTAGATAATATGCTGTTCCTCTTTATATCTAGGTTATGTAGTTTCGGCAATAATTTGCTGTGAGAAACTGTATCAAAATGCTTTACACAAATCAAGGAAAATCGTTACTTAGTGTAATTAAAATAAAATTTTTGCAAATTTATCCTGGTGACTATCAGCTATATACTAAAGCTCTCTATTTTAATCTGATATCACTAGGTCGAGTATTTCTTCTTTAAACTCCAAGCCCAGGGTAATGTCGGATGGAAAACGGCTATAGACAAAGAAAACTCTTAAGGGTTAAACGGCTAGTAGAGTGTTAGCTCTGGGTAGATCATGAGCGTGGGTCATGGGTGGATAACTGACCAAAAATAGTTTTAATAGGCGCCACCGTATTTTTTAATACAAGTGCCAACAAAAATTTAACTGTGTTTGTATAAGGAAATGCGGAAACCTTATGTTAACACCACTATCTTAGCCATAAAATTTGAATTTCACTCTTTATCACACACTTACCAAAACATCAACCACCAGTTGTTAAACAGTTGTCTCAGCTGTACCTGTGAACAAACAAAAACACCACATGGACACCATTTGTGTCCTTAAAAGCATATGCCCAAAATATAATAAGAGAATTTAAACATCTATGAAATACTAAAGGCATTTATTTTCTTCTCTCTATCTGTTTTTCTTAAGGAGGATTTGCTCTAGTTTACTTTTTCATATTTTAAATATTGAATAATAAAACGACTTTATCAAAAACAAAAGGAATTCTATTCATATGGAAATCTGACTATATACATGCGACTGCAATACATATGTTTACTATCTTGTCATTAATTTTATAAAAAGAATTTTGTATAATTTAACCTTCAGAATAAATACGTATAAATTAATCGTTTCTATAAAATTTATTTTAAGCAAATATGTCATAATTTATTAGTTCCTAACACAGGATTTTATTTTACTATAATCATAGAAGCGCTTCCTTGACCATTCACAAAAAAATTCGATCGTCAGGACAATAACGACCTTAAAATGTAACTACTCAATTTTAACGGTAATCTACTAAAAGAATATACGTGAATTTCAGTATCAATAAAAAGACTTTTACATGACGTGCATGTTTTCAATTAAACAAAATATAAAATTAAACCAAGACTGCGTCTGGCGTTTAGATTCTGAATATCTCAACACATTGTGTGCTTGTACAAGTGACTGACAACCTAGATATTTATACGTTGTTTTACAAACTTTAAGAAAGTACTTTATATTTTCTGTTACTCTAATAATTAACGTAGAAAATTTCATAATAATTTACTATAGTTTCAAACACTCACGTGTAGACAAAAGAACTGCAGGTGGAAAATCACGACCTCAGCTGTTGTATTTATTTCATCGTATTAGTCATCAGTTAGATTGAAGTGTCAAGGTTCTTTGTAACATCAACCATTTCCATACTGCGTAGTTAGATAAAAAGGACGAAACCATAGCTGTTTACCATTAATTACTGTGACGGAAAATTATTATAATTTACATTGAAAACCGTTGCTGTAAACCTGTCCATATGATATTGCACTAAAGTGAGTAAGTGTTAGTCTAATATATTTTATTATTCTATACCAACTGTATTAAAATGATGTATATTATCAATCCATTTTCTCAGCTCAAGTTTTCTTCTTTACTCGATTAGATGCCTCGTGTTTCTGACGGGTCATCATCTTGACTTTATCTCTCGTCTACAAAAGCGGCTTCACTCTAGGACGTTGGAGACCAAAGTGCCGGTTATCAACTTGACAGCGCTTGGTAACAAGCTTTAGAATATATATCTTCTAGAATCCATGTGTTATTATGAACATTATACTTTAATTTTTATTGGCTGAATATTTACGAATTAAATACTTTAAAATTTATTTGTTTTATTATTAATTTATTAGGCTAGGTGTAACTAGAAAAAATACGTTACACAGCCTCTTCCCAAGAGAAAAAATTCGAGGTATGGGAGAATTTTTCTAAAAAATTTTGCAACTGAAACTTCAAACTTATTCTTCTTAACTGTACCAACCTCTTACACCTCACAACAAGACGACACAAATATTAACTATACCTAATGATGAGTTTAACAAAAAATATCAGGATCATTTGCTAATTGATACGGGGGTATTAATGCATGGGATTGAGTGATTAGTAACTGCGCGTACTACACGCCTATAAAGGGACAAATCCGGGAAGTCATAGCCAGTATATACGTCAATCGGTTAAGTATATTTAGGGTATCTAACACTCAGTGGATGCATGTCATCTATAGTTACAAACGCAACAACCATATCAAAAAATTTTTTTTTTTTTAAAATGAAAAATATTTTACTACAAATCAGAACTGTAATAAACAAAATGGATTGGACATTATAATCACTACTAAACAAAAATCTGTACAACGAATATTTTCTCTAATTTAATATATCTATCTTAAAGATTTATGTGCATAAAATTGATGAATTTAGTAAGTACCAAAAGCTGTTAGATACAAAGTCTATTCACGAAACGAATCTCTAACACTCGAGAAACAGACAAAGTATTAACAATACATATTCATCAACAAGACACTTTTAGTCTTTGAGTGAGCATCTCACAATATTTTCTGTAAGATCTCTATTCTACATACTCAACTATCTCTCTCAAAATTATATAACCTCAATGACTCATCACTAAAGAACTCTAAAACCACTAACGACTCATATATTGAGCCTATTGGGTGACCACCACCAACTACTCACAAAACTCTTCATGAACTATCCTAGCTCATGTACACTCTCAATAAGAATAAGCACATTAGGCCTAGTCTCAAACTATTAAACCAAAACTCAAGCATTCCTTTAATGCTTAACATTCTATCACACTCTAACTATATGACTACATACTCAATACTCTACTAAACACCCTCTATACTCTCTATCATATATGCCATTACTGAATACGTATTACTTCACTGAATACATATCCATCTCTATATACCTGCAACATCTCTATGCATATGCTGCATTCTCAAACACCTCAAAAAATCATCATTCAAAATCCATAAACATATCCTTGTCGTCATTAAAATTATCATTTAACACTTCTTTATCGTCATCAAAAATTTTCATTTAACACTCCTTTATCGTCATCAAAAATTTTCATTTAACACATGCAATATCTAAATCAACAAACATATTAAGCTCTATTACTACTAAAACATAAATTACTTTATAAAAAATTTTCCCAACTTTAAACTTGTCTAACTTAAGGATTCAAAACACGGACTAAAGAGAATTACAGCTGACATCAACTATACTCGGAAGTACTTAAGGATCAGAAACATAGTTAATAACTTCAACTTCATCTTCATCAATCGCAGAATATGGCTTTAAGTCTTTGATATGCCATCGACCCGCCTTAGAACCATCCATGTTACTCAACTCATAAACTAAATTAGTAATCTTTCTCCTAACCACACATAAAACAAACTTTGGTGCGAGTTTAGCAGTGAATTTATCGCCTGCACTTGATAAAACCTTGTTCACTCTCCACACCTTATCACCAACCTCAAAGCACACATTTCTTCTTCTCAAATTATATTGGCGACTAGCTCGCTCATAGGCTACATGTAAATTGCCATGCACCTCTTTAAGGATATCGAAGAGCCCTTGTCGATCCGAGACATATAATGGTCGGCTGCCTGGGATAAATTCAATATCGTCTTTGGGTACATAACCACTACTGTAAAACCTCCCGCTTACTGGAACACTACGACCGAAAAGTAAAAATTAGGGGTGTAACCAGTAGAGTGATGTTTTGAGGAGTTAATAGCATATTGAATTTGAGGTAGTTCTGAGTCCCATGAATCGTGTGTATCAACATACGAACGAATAGCAGTACCCACAGTTTTGTTAATCCTCTCCACAAAATTTCACTGTGGAGAATAGACTGTATTATACCATATTTTCTGAATATCGTATTTATTACAAAGGGTTTTAAAGATTCTACCTGATAATTGAGGTCCATTGTCACATATAACGAATTGTGGGACGCCAAATACTAGAAAACTTTTTCTTCCATAAAACGTTGTATGCTGTGAGCTTTCGCACTTCGTAGAGGATGTAACAATGTATATTTGGTGAACCAATCACCTACTACTAATAACCATTTATGTCCAAGTTTCGAGCGTGAAACGGACCCATCAAATCTAGTGCTATTGTCTGAAAGGAAACTTTACTTCCTTCTCTTTACCCATTAAACCAAGGGGACCAACGTGCGATGACTTTTGAGCGCCGCATGTTAAACATTTCTTACAAAATCGGAGTACATCTACATTCATTTTAGGCCAATAATAACGTTCCTGTATTCTCGAATTAGTCTTAGCAACACCAAAGTGCCCCTGCAACTGAAGGAACATGACAAGAGCGAATGATTTCCTCTCGTTGAGCTATAGGTACCAAATATTTCCATTCATTTAAATTTGAAGATACGGGAAGATTGGAGGGAAGAAATTTAAATACAAAATTATTTTCTACTTTCCATTGAGGGTAACTTTCTGGAGAAGACAAAATTTTATTCCTCAACGAAACGTACCACGGGTCTAATTTCTCTAAATTAACTTCGATTAGGTCGACAATGGGATTGTCCGGAGGGTTGCGCGACTAAGACAATCGGGCACAACATTAAATTTACCTTTCCTATGGACCAGATCGAACGTATGTTGTTTCAAACGTACTGCCCACCTGGCTAATTTACCAGTCGGATTTTGAATATTATTTAACCACAACAAAGAAAAATGATCTGTCACTACTGTAAAACGGGTACCTTCAACCCATGGTCTAAATTTCTCAATCGCAAAGATTACTGCCAGACATTCTCTTTCAGTAACCGAATAATTCCTCTCAGCTCGATTTAGCGTTTTACTCGCATACGAAATCACATGTTCAGTGTCGTCAATTTTCTGAATCAAAACAGCTCCTAATCCCGTGTCACTAGCATCACATTCGATGATGAATGGAAGCGAATAGTCCGGCTGCGATAGTAACGGAGCAGAAACTAGAGCTTGTTTAATCTGTATAAACGACGCTTCAGCCTCAGGATTCCACATAACTCCTTGTCCTTTCTTTTTCCTCTTAATAAGATCATTGATAGATGACACTAACGAAGAGAAGTTCCGGATGAACCGACGGTACCAACTGCACATACCCAAAAATCGTTTAACTTCTGTCGTAGTTTTCGGACGTGGAAAGTTTACCATAGCTGATATCTTATCAGGATCAGCCCGAAGAGAGTTAGAGCCAACTATGTGACCCAGAAACTTTAAAGATTTTTGAAAACTCGCATTTTTTCAAATTAATTGTCAAATTTGCTTCCTTGAGACGTTCTCTAACATCTGCAAGAAGTTTTAGGTGTTCTTCAAATGTAGAAGACATTAGTATTACATCGTCAAGATAACAGAAAACATGAGGTTCATAACGTGGTCCAAATATAGCATCCACAAGCCTTTGTTGGGTTTGAGCTGCATTTCGAAGTCCAAACGGTACACAAGTGAAACGATATTGACCTCTAGAAACAATGCTAAAAGCAGTTTTGTCTTTAGAACTTTCCGAAAGAGGGATTTGCCAAAACTTTTCTCATATCTAAACTAGAGATATAATTAGCACCTCGTAATAAATTAAGAATCCTGTCTATGTTTGCCATAGGGTAACTGTCATGCTTAGTGACATCATTTAACATTCGCCCATCGAAGCAAAATCTATATTCGTCACTGGACTTCTTTTAACCAATAGTACGGGAGAGCAATACGGACTAACACAAGGTTCCACCACTCCTAACTTTAACATATCATCTAGTTCTCTATTCAATATTTCGTTCATATAGGGCGACATAACGTACGGTTTCCTACGAACTGGCTTGGAGTCGCCTGTATCAATGAACATCTCGATTTTATTAGTACGGCCCAATCTATTCTCACTACTTATCTCATTATACGTATCTATAACGGCTTGAGCTTGCTTTCGACGCTCAACCGACAATTCTTCTAAACTAAACAAACTATCTTTATAATCTAAAGACAAGGACGACTGTCCAACATAAGAGATATGATTTCCCATATCATCGCCAATATACCAAGAATTGTTTTTAAAGTCAGCAACTAGACCAAACAATTTAGCAAAATCAGTCCCAAAGATGAAGGCATGAGGCAACGAAGGCACAACTAACGCGTTCAAAATACGGCATTCCGATCCGATACGGATGGGCAAATCAACTGAACCTTCTACCAATTTTAACGAACCATCTGCAGTCGATACCCCTTTCTTTTCAGATGTAAAAGCATTCAATTTCATTTTTTCAATCACTGGAACGGCGAGGGAACCAACTATCGACGTAGTACATCCAGAATCAAATAAACCCGTAATATCCATGTCAAATAACTTCACCATCACATACGGGCGATTATCATATGGCTTCTCCTCAAACAATGCGTTAGCTTTAGGTGGAGCTCTATTCCTGCAAAATTTCTAACTACCTGAAGCCATCGCGACCACTCCTCTTTACAACATAGACCTTCTCGAGCACACAACATATCTGTAGCCTCTTGTCTAAGCCCATGGGAATCGGTATTCAACTTCTGTTCTTTTATTCTTTGAATTGGACACGACGGACAAGTGATACTAGTCACTCCTTTACGACCACAACCATAACAAAATAATCTCTTGAAAGATCTACAAACATTGAAAGTATGACCATCACGTGAACAATTCCAACAAATCAATTTACGCTTAATAAATGAGTTACCTACTCCACTCATTTCTGTCATTGGGGTGGCAGAATTAAGAACTTGTACTGGGGAATGTGAAGACGGAGGGGTATAAACATGACTTGAAGCATTCTGAAATGAACTAGGGGTTTTGTTTCTAAAATGTGGATTAAAATAATTAAAAGGCTGTTTGTGACTATATGACGTAACTGAAACGGACTTATGTTTACTCAACGAAGCTTCTTCTAACCTCTTACATAATTTAACTAACGTACCAATATTCTCGATCTCTGTAAGAGCAAGATGCTGAATGAAATATGGCAATAAATTTTTCTTGACTATTCTAACTTTAGTGTGTTCTGCAGGAATAATAGGTAATCGGTTAAATAAACTTTCCATGTTAGCAATGAACAATACAACAGATTCACCGTTCTTCTGTAATCTATTCTTGATTTTTTCCCAAATATCGTCTTCAGGATGTGCTGGCAGGAAATCCTCCTTTAGTCTACTAACTAACGAACTGCAATCTGTTAACGAACCACGAACGCAACGATACCATAGCAAGGCATCACCGGTAAACAATTCAACTGCAGAATTAAACAATTCCATCTCAGATACCTTTCGAGACTGTGCAATGTCACTGATGTTTTCTAAAAATTGATATAAGAGAGATGGGTTTCCTGAATATTTTATCGACCAAGATGCTATAGGAACTGACTGTGTGACATATGTAACTGTTGGAACGGGCACATTAGATGCAGCAACAGAATTTACGTTAATATCTTTACTATTTGAACTTGTATCTTTATTTAATTTCTCATGCAGATCTGCTTCCACAACAAGAATAGTAGCCAAACTTTCATTTTAAATAACACCATTTCCTCAAAATTTTCTTTAGGGAGCTTTAACCGTTGTATTCTACCTGTAAGATGCACTAATCTTGACCTTATCCTTTTAAAAATTGACTCTGCGGGATCATCCATAAATTCTAACAAAACATTTTTAACGGACTCTATACTAGACTCAATCTCTGCTTTCTCTACTTCGAAATCTACTTTATAATAAGAAGGATCTATCAAACAACCTGGTTTATCTGCTTCTTTGGCCAACAACCTTGCTAAAATTTTCCTTTTATCTGAAACTGGTCTTGAATTTTCAATGCCTCTAATGTTCAATTCATATTCTAACTCATTTTAAGTAAATGTACAATGCTATAAGTTTCTGCCATAATTAAATATCGGAATATCTCTAATGTAACTCAATTATAAAATTTTGAAGATGAAATCTCAAACGAACGAATGTCCTAACTATATAGAAAACCCACTGTAAACTGTAACAAACTTTAACAAAATGAAACAAAAACTATTTACTAGAATCAATGCAAACCTCAGTCGGTAGATATAAGTGTGATGAAGATAACTACTAAATATTCCAGCCTATAAGTGAAGTTATTCAAGCCTCTAAATGAAATTCCAGCCCTAAATGAATTTCCAGCCCTAAATGAATTTCCAGCCCCACGTTGCGAGCGCAAGTGTAATTAAAATAAAATTTTGCAAATTTATCCTGGTGACTATCAGCTATATACTAAAGCTCTCTATTTTAATCTGATATCACTAGGTCGAGTATTTCTTCTTTAAACTCCAAGCCCAGGGTAATGTCGGATGGAAAACGGCTATAGACAAAGAAAACTCTTAAGGGTTAAACGGCTAGTAGAGTGTTAGCTCTGGGTAGATCATGAGCGTGGGTCATGGGTGGATAACTGACCAAAAATAGTTTTAATAGGCGCCACCGTATTTTTTAATACAAGTGCCAACAAAATTTAACTGTGTTTGTATAAGGGAAATGCGGAAACCTTATGTTAACACCACTATCTTAGCCATAAAATTTGAATTTCACTCTTTATCACACACTTACCAAAACATCAACCACCAGTTGTTAAACAGTTGTCTCAGCTGTACCTGTGAACAAACAAAACACCACATGGACACCATTTGTGTCCTTAAAAGCATATGCCCAAAAATATAATAAGAGAATTTAAACATCTATGAAATACTAAAGGCATTTATTTTCTTCTCTATCTGTTTTTCTTAAGGAGGATTTGCTCTAGTTTACTTTTTCATATTTTAAATATTGAATAATAAAACGACTTTATCAAAAACAAAAGGAATTCTATTCATATGGAAATCTGACTATATACATGCGACTGCAATACATATGTTTACTATCTTGTCATTAATTTTTATAAAAAGAATTTTGTATAATTTAACCTTCAGAATAAATACGTATAAATTAATCGTTTCTATAAAATTTAGTTTAAGCAAATATGTCATAATTTATTAGTTCCTAACACAGGATTTTATTTTACTATAATCATAGAAGCGCTTCCTTGACCATTCACAAAAAAATTCGATCGTCAGGACAATAACGACCTTAAAATGTAACTACTCAATTTTAACGGTAATCTACTAAAAGAATATACGTGAATTTCAGTATCAATAAAAGACTTTTACATGACGTGCATGTTTTCAATTAAACAAAATATAAAATTAAACCAAGACTGCGTCTGGCGTTTAGATTCTGAATATCTCAACACATTGTGTGCTTGTACAAGTGACTGACAACCTAGATATTTATACGTTGTTTTACAAACTTTAAGAAAGTACTTTATATTTTCTGTTACTCTAATAATTAACGTAGAAAATTTCATAATAATTTACTATAGTTTCAAACACTCACGTGTAGACAAAAGAACTGCAGGTGGAAAATCACGACCTCAGCTGTTGTATTTATTTCATCGTATTAGTCATCAGTTAGATTGAAGTGTCAAGGTTCTTTGTAACATCAACCATTTCCATACTGCGTAGTTAGATAAAAGGACGAAACCATAGCTGTTTACCATTAATTACTGTGACGGAAAATTATTATAATTTACATTGAAAACCGTTGCTGTAAACCTGTCCATATGATATTGCACTAAAGTGAGTAAGTGTTAGTCTAATATATTTTATTATTCTATACCAACTGTATTAAAATGATGTATATTATCAATCCATTTTCTCAGCTCAAGTTTTCTTCTTCACTCGATTAGATGCCTCGTGTTTCTGACGGGTCATCATCTTGACTTTATCTCTCGTCTACAAAAAGCGGCTTCACTCTAGGACGTTGGAGACCAAAGTGCCGGTTATCAACTTGACAGCGCTTGGTAACAAGCTTTAGAATATATATCTTCTAGAATCCATG
The DNA here is from genome assembly GCA_036346225.1 of Platerodrilus igneus. Lineage (NCBI taxonomy): Eukaryota > Metazoa > Arthropoda > Insecta > Coleoptera > Lycidae > Platerodrilus > Platerodrilus igneus. The sequence goes on from JARFIW010000958.1 coordinate 635,201, forward strand.
TGTTATTATGAACATTATACTTTAATTTTTATTGGCTGAATATTTACGAATTAAATACTTTAAAATTTATTTGTTTTATTATTAATTTATTAGGCTAGGTGTAACTAGAAAAAAAATACGTTAGTTGGTACTATTTTCCATGTTTGAGTAGATCACATTGGTTACTTCATGTAAAGCACGTCCCGTAAATTAATTTTTTCTGAAGCCAAATTGTTGCTCGGTCAAAATGTTAAATTTTTCAAAGAAAAATGAAAGGCGGAAGTTAAAGAAATCAGACAATAGCTGTTGATAATTGTTTTATCGCCATTTTTGTGTAGTGGGATTACAAACGAATTTTTGAAGGCTGGTAGAAAAACACCAGAACTAAAACACATATTAAATATTATATTCAAAGGCACAACAATTTGGTACTTCGTTTGTTTAACTAAATTGGAATTTAAAATACTAAACATCGTAAATGACTGATGTTTTAGTTGATTAATAATAGACTCAATTTTTATTAGAATTAGCATTCTTGTAAGTATCTTTTAATTTATTGGCTAAGTGCTTTCCAATAGAATTAAAATGCTTATTAAACAAGGAAACCATCATTTCTGTATTAGAAACTACACCATCAGTCTCAGTAATCAATACTTATATATTTTGCTTGGTAGATTTATCACCTGTAGCGTCTTTAATAATAGGTCATGTCTTTCTAATGTCGCCACGCACACAATTAAGCTTATTTGGGTAATAAGTATCCTTAGTAATACATATTAATGAAGTTAGTTGGTTTCTATATTGTTTGTAAGTTTTAATGTTTTGAGTGTTAGGATTTTTTGCCATAGCGTGTTTTAATTAATCGCGTATTCGAATTGATTTGAGAAGATCGTTTGTAATCCATGGTATGATTTTTTAGGAACTGATGGTAATATAGCTTTAACAGTTTTAATTTCAACTAATTTTTCGAAAGTGCTAATAAACTTATTTGTCGCCTCAATAGTATCAGTAATATTATTGAAATAGTCATTCCAATCAATATTTGAAGAACATCGATTAATATTTGAGTATAAAACTTTGAGTGAATACTGAGGTCTGAAAATATTATTAGCATGTTCAAATTCAGATGGTTTTGGTACAATATGCAATGACGTAAGGAATGATCGGTTATACTGTTATGAATGATATTGGGATATAAATTTGGATTTAAGTTACTTTTATTTAAATTAAAAAAAGATATGATCGATACAGTTGCTATGAGGTTTGTAATTCTTGTTAGAGTATTAATTTAAGATAAAAAACCAATTGCTGCTAGTACGTCTCTGTTGCTACACAAGTCAATGTTAATATCGTCGACAAAAATCTCATACCTGGTAGATGTATTGGATAAAATTCTGTTTAAGCCAAGTATGAAATTCATTGTGTTTGTAGAAGGTAGTCTATAAACAGCAGTAATGCCAAATTTTAAGTTACTCTTTTAAATTACCGAAAAAATAAACGTATTTTCGGAATAAGTAGATTTAAACTAAAATTCAATAATGCAGTTATTACTAACATAAAGTACTATGCCATCATTTTGATTGTACCTGCCTTCACTACAAAAAAATCGAGTAGTTGGAATATTAACAGAATATATATTATTAATTATCTAAGTTTCTGATAAAATAATAACATTGTATTTGTTATATTCACTAAGATCGATTAAAAAGGAATCTACATTTTTCAAATTACTTCTTATATTTAAACAGTAAATGCTAAAACTTTTCAAGTCTGATTTGTTTCAGAGCTCGAGTAATGTTTTCGTCTTGTTGTCCTGACCTAACCGTGATTGTATAAGTATGTTTTGAAAAAGGGGTTTTATAAATTGTATTAAATTAGTCTCCGGATTTAAAGATTATCCTAAAGGAAAATTGATTAAGAGGTTTATCAGAAATGGGAATTGTGAAAACGGGGTCTTCTATCGCGGTATGCCTTGTATTGTCATCTGTCTCATTTTCCTGTAAGGGATCATCGTTTAAAATATTGTCAAATTCTTCTAGAGAAAAGTCTTGTTCTAAATCTACTTGTGGTAATATCGAAAGTAAATCTAAATCGTCGTCATTTTCTGTTTCTTTTGTATTAATCTCGATTAGAGAAAGAGCGTCGGCTACGTAATTTTCATTGCCTTTCTTGTATAAAATTTTATTGTCAAATTCTTCAAGTCTCAGTCGCCATTTTGTAAGTCGAAAATTTGTATCTTTAATTGAAAATAACCACTCTAAGGGTTTGTGGTCCGTTTCAATAATAAACTGTTTTTCAAATAAATACGGTCTATAGTGTTTTGTGGTTTCTATTATCGCTAAGAGTTCGCGTTCTATAGAAGAGTAATTTTTTCTGCGCTTATTGAGTGTTTGCGAGTAAAATGAAATAGGTTGAGGGTTTTGCGAGAGTACTCCGTCTATTGCAACACCTGAAGAGTCAGCTCTTAAATGAAAAACTGTCAAAATCAGGATATTTTAGTACAGGGGAATTTGTGATTAATTCTTTGCATAGGTTGAAGCTAGTTAAATAATTGGGATAGTCAAAATCTATCTTAGTTCCTTTTCTCAAACATTTTGTGAAAGGTTGAACTATTTTAGCAAAGTTTCTAATAAAGCGCCTATAAAAACCTATTAAGCCTAAAAATGATTTTACTTCCTTGGCAGTTTTTGGTAACGGTTATTGTTGAAAAGCCTTGATATTTTCGGGTTTAGGTTTTATACCTTCTGGGGTTATAACATGGCCTAAGAATGCTACTTCTTTTCGCAGAAATTCTGATTTGTGTAATTGAACTTTAAGATTATATTGTTTTAATTTTTCTAGATTTGTTTAAGATGAATTACGTGTTCTTTTAGAGATTTTGAAAATATGACCAAGTCGTCCATGTAAACAAAACAAAATTTATAGAGATATTTTTTTAGAACATTGTCCATAACGCGTTGAAATGTCCTCGGGGTGTTTTTCAAACCAAATGGGAGTCTGACATATTCACAGTGACTGTTATCTACAGTAAATGCCGTTTTCTCTATGGATTCTTGATCTAGTCCGATTTGATGGAACCCTTGGGCCATATCGAGGACTGAAAAGTATGAACATCTTCCTAGATTGTCTAAAATTTCGTCAATTCTGGGAAAGGGATATTTGCTTCTATTGTATTTCATTCAATTTCCTGTAATCTATAACTAGTCTAAATTTCTTCTTTATGCTCGCGTCGTTTTTCTTTGGAACTATTCAGACTGGTAGACTATAAGGGAATATGCTAGGTCGAAATATTTTATTTTGTAGGGGTTTTTGAACTTGATTTTTTATTTCCTCTTTTAGGTGATAAGGGTAACGGAATGATTTGCAAAAAATAGGATCGTTATCCGTGGTGTGGATTTTATGTTTGACAGCGTTAGTAAAGGTCAAATCGGAACTTTCTTTATAAAATATATTTTTATATTTTCTACAAATATTTATAATTTGAGATTTTTTCTCTGAATTCAAATGTTCTGTTCGAATTATAGTTGGTACATTTAAGTCATTAAATTGAGTTATTGGTTCCTCTAAATTTAAATTACACATGGGTTCAAAGTCTAATTGTAGCTGAAAATTAATTTCTATATTACGGTCTTCCTCAAAAAGGATTACACAAAAACCATTATTTGCGAATGCAATTGATTCCGGGATATTACTGGAATTTATTTTTGTTTCGGTAATTAAAACTTTTCCGTTATCTAGATTAACTGGAATTCTTAAGTAATTATTTACGTTTTGTCTAAAAGGTTTAAAATTTTTTGAGTTTAACTCTAAAAAGAAAGGGATTTGTATTTTGTTTGTTTTTAATTTTTGGTTTTCATAATCGATTTTTGTGCATAATTTCTTAAAATCATGACTACCTATAAGTGCATCAAAATGGTCATTCCATTTTATTATATGAAATTTAATGTTGTTTGCAATTCCTAAATCTTGTAACAAAGGGTAGTTTACATTTTTGTTGTCTGTTACGACGTTATTTAAACTCTTGACTGAAAATGTTTTATGAAAAATTTTATCTTCAAAGAATTAGTAAGCTGGTCCTGGATTTATAATAGAGTGTGGTGCGCCAGAATCTATAAGAATTTTTAAATCAAGGTTGGGAATCGTTATAAAAGAAAGCTTTGGTTTATCTTCAATAGAGTTTAAATCAATGGTTATTTTTCCGAGGCCGGTAGCCGAAAATTTTCTTCGTACAGAGTTTCATTAGATTGAGATTCGGGGCACTCAACATTGTCTGAATAATCTGGACTCTCGGAATAGTCAGGGTAATTATTATTTTCAGTTTCGTCATTTTCATTGTAACAAACAGGTTGTTCAGCGTGCTGAAGTTCTTTTGGAAAATTCCTGTAATTTTAATAATTTCTTTGATTATCTTGATTTGGTCTTTGAAATGTATTTCGCGTACTTACTGACATTGGTTCTGGTTTGTATTTATTTTTCTTATCAAATACCTGTGTATTAGTTGGGAAATTCGTCTGAATGGGTCTAGTTTGTATGTTTATGGGTCCACGAGGAAAGTATCTTGGTGACTGATTTGTTAGAGGAAATTGCAGTGTTCTAAATTGCGTGTATGACTGTGTTGTAGGTACAAACTTATTCGGTTTGCGGACTTTTGATGTGTAGGTTGTTTAAATGAATTTTTCTGTCTCATAAAATTCAAAAAGTTTACCTGTTGCTTATGGTTATCGTAATTTCTGAGTTGCATAGGGCAATCCTCTAATGAATCTACATTTTTGTAGCTAATAAATGATCCATGGGGTTTTAATGAACCTGCAATAAATGTGTTTAAAGCTCTTTGGCTGTACATACTATTTTTGTAAATTTTTATATTAATATCATCTTCCCTAATGCTTATATGTTTCAGTAATTGTTGTAACTTAAGTTTAATTTGTTCGTAATAGTCATTATACGATTCGGTTGATAATTGAAAGCATGTCATTAAATCGTTTTCTAATAAAGTTTCATTTCTCTGATCACCAAACCTATTTAACAATGAGTCTTTTACCTGTGACCATGTAGTGCAATTAGAAACTACGAAACAGGAAAATAGAGATACAAAGCCACAAAGTGGGAAATTATTCGTAAATGCAGGAAATCTAAAGAACAATGGATTGATGAAAAGTGCAAAGAGGTACAAACTAAGATGGAAATAAGAAAAACAGACGAAGTATACAAACTAATTAGAATGAATTCTCAGGCAACCTAACTGGAGAGGTTTTTTACAAGAGTTGTCTCTTGATGCGTTGCAATTTTTTTATTTTCAGCGAAACGGCGTGCACACTAACTCATGATTTGTTTTTATTATTATCGTCATTACTTACTCTGTTTTGTTATTATATTTGTTATGCTGTGAAAATAAAATTTTTTGTAAATATTCGCAAATTTGATTATATAACTGAGATTTAGGATCTTTCGTTTTTCTGACTACTTCAAAATTCTGATATTGTATTTTCACGTTTTTCTACTTGTTGATAATTATCGAATGTTAAACGTTTTTTCATTGGCTTGACTACTACTGCAAAGATAGAACAGTTTAAAATTTACATTTCCTCTTATTTTTGTTTGACAATCATGTCCTATACTTTCGTATACAATTTTTTTTAAATTGCTTAGTTTTGACATAGGTAACGTAACAGAAAAACCAGCGAACTGATGTAAGTTTGCTATTGAGGAAAAGCTCTCCTTTAAATAAAAATTCAATGTGTAGTTAATAAGAAAAAGAATCAATTCTTATGGTTGCAAAATAGATGTGTAAATACTTTTTAAGTCCAGCATAGAAATAAATACAACGAACGGTGGGCTGGTGTAAAATTTCATTACGTGAAATACATAGTCTTTGAAATATAGAACAAAGAAGAAACAATAGATTTGTACCTTTTACTTATACCTAGTGACTTAAGGCAACTTTTTAAATTTATAAAAGTTTATGGGGTGCTCTTGTAATTTCACTATTTTTATTTAATTTAACCTACTTTTGTACCTTTAGCAGTTTTCGAGACGCCAATAGTGTGGGGATTTAAAATTCCCTTTGCTGTATGAAATTCAGAGTATACATTAAAATTTGTTAAATTTGTGCAGTAGAAAATACTAAGATTCTATTGTTTCTTCGTCTTTCACACGCATATTGACCGAAAATAGATAGATAATGTGAATTATAAAACTCTTTTCTGGTATGTCTCAATAATCGAGCAGATATTTAGATAAGATCATTCCAAAAGGATCATAAAATGGATCCGTAATTTTACGCGCCATCTTTAGTAAATATACTTTGAAGATGTAAGAAGTGTGATCTGCTTGTGTAAGTATTAACACAACGCTTCAAAACCAACGTAATCCCTTGCAGAAATCGTCTACAAATGGACGAGAACCACAAAACATCAAGAAGCGGTTTTCTACCCTAGGATAAGAAATAACCAGGAGCAAAGCTTTTATAAGGGCAAATAACTGACTGCCTTCCGGCGGGGTAGTTCCTGAAAAGCGTTAGCTTTGGCAGTTTTATCTCCCCAAGTGGCAATGTATTGTTACGTTGCATTTGAATGTAGCTTCAGCAACTTCCTTGTATAAAACCTTTAAAGCTGAAACGTTGTAAAGACAATGATCACGCAATTCTCGGATACAAGCAAATTCAATTCTAATTCTGGTATTAATAGCTAATCTGTGAGTGTGGTTACAATCTCGAAATAGCATAGTAAATTGCGATGTTGGCTACCAAAATATCAAGCTATATGTGAATTAGTTCAACCCTCATTTCACTTAATAACAGTGCTATCATGAATATTATTGGTTTCGTAAATTACCATGTTTAACCGATCATATGGTTACTTCATCAGAAATTGATATTGTAGGATTCCAGTGTTAAAACCTCTAAATTTATCCATATGAGCGAGCTATGCTGTTTAAAGTTGAATCTTTATTTGGCGTCGCGTTATCGTACGTAAAGCCAGTAACATAAAACGATTGTGTTGTCAATTTAAGCAACGACGCTTGTTTCTCAAAGGCGATGTGCCAAACGTTTAGGATTAATGGACATATGTATCATCTATAATGCCCCGTATAGAGAAAATACGACCGGTGCTAGTTATTACCGAAGGTATACAAATTACATTATTTCACTTTTAGAATAATAACGTATTTACTTACAATATCAGTAGCATAACAAGGCGGTTTCTGAAACAGATTGGTTTTGTGAATGTTTTGTTGATGTTAGGAGGTTGTGGGGGCCCAGCGCTGGGGCTTCGGTGGCGGATGTCTTTGTTGGTCGATTGCTTGCTTAATGCTGAATGTAGAATAAGGCTTCCTAGGGCATCGCCCTCGGTTTTATTCTAGTCATCGTGCTGGGTGTGTTTTGTTGACGCTAGGACTTTGTAGGGGCGCAGCGTCGGAGCTCCGGCGGCAGGTGTCTTTGTTCGTCGGTTGTTTGCTTAATGAGGAATGTGGAACGGGGTTCCCTAGACCTTTCGCTCAGTTTTACTCTCGTCGCCGTGCCCCATTAGTTAATTGAATACTTAAGAGATTTTAGGTTAGACAAAGTTTCAAAAAATAAACGTAATCATTATTATTATACAATTACACGGAATTCGCAGCCGAATCCAGCATACAATCTCGTGTTCTTATCCTAATTATAGTCTGAATTTAAAATATATGCAAATTACGTTGGGGGCTCCCTAGCGGGGTTCTGAACGGGCATGCGTTCCGTTAGGTAATTGAATACTTGAAAACGAAGATTTTAGGTTAAGCAAAAACGTGCACGTGTTGAAAAATTTAACGTGGATGAGGGTCACCGCAATACCGAGAGTCTCCGTTTCAGGAATTATATTTTTGTATTAAATATAAAACGGCGTGTAATGTTTAAAAATAACACGCACATTGTAGGCGGCGTGTGCAGAACAGGGTTGTGCCCCACTAGGTAAATAAATACCTAATAATGGAGATTTAAATAAGCGTAAAAGAGTTACAAAAATAAACAAAATTTTAAATACACGTACACGTGCGTGCGAGTGCGGGCGCGCGCGCTCGCGTGCGTGCGTGCGTGTGTGTGTAAGTGTGTGCGTGTGCGGGTGTGTGCGTGTGGTTATGCGCGTGCGCGCGCGTGTACGTGTGACTGTGCGTGTGCAGGTGCGTGCGCTAGTATGCGTGTGCGTGCGTGCCTGCGCGCGTACGTGTTTGCGTGCTGGTGTGCTTGCGTGTGTGCGTGCGTGCGTGTAGGTGGATATGGGTGCTTGAATGTATGCGTGAGTGCGTGCGTACGTACATATGTCTGTGCGTGCGTGCTGCGTGCGTACGTCCGTGCGTGAGTGCGTTTATGCATGCGTGTTTGCGTGTTTGCGTGTTTGCGTGCTTACGTGCGTGCGTGCGTGCTTGCCTGCTTGCGTGCGTGTGCGTGCGTGCTTGTGTGTGACTGGGTGTGAGAGTGTGAGTGTGTGTGTGCGTGTGTGTGTGCGCGCGTGTTTGCGTACGCGCGTGCGTAAATGCACGGGCCCGCGTACGCGCATGTGCGCGTGCTCGCGTACGCTTATTGTGTGTACGTGTGTGCGGGTGTGCGTGTGAGAGTGGGTAGGTGTGGGTGTGCGTGTGGGTATGTGCGCGCGCGCGAGTGCTCGTTTGCGTGTGAATCTGCGTGCGTGCGTGCGTACGTTCGTGCGCGCGTGCGTGTTTGCGTTCTTGCGTGCTTGTGTGAGTGCTTTCATCCGTGCGTGCGTAATTGCGTGCGTGCGTGTGTGGGTGGGTGTGGTGTGGGTGTGGGTGTGGTGGGTGTGGGTGTGGGTGGGTGGGTGTGGGTGTGGGTGGTGGGTGTGGGTGTGGGTGGGTGGTGTGGTGGGTGGTGTGGTGGTGTGGGTGTGGGTGTGGGTGTGGGTGGGTGTGGTGTGGGTGGTGGGTGTGGTGTGGGTGTGGGTGGGTGGGTGTGGGTGTGGGTGTGGGTGTGGTGTGGGTGGGTGTGGGTGTGGGTGTGGGTGTGTGGGTGTGGTGTGGGTGTGGTGTGGTGTGGTGTGTGGGTGTGGGTGTGGTGTGGGTGGTGGGTGTGGGTGGGGGTGTGGGTGTGGGTGTGGGTGTGGGTGTGGGTGTGGGTGTGGGTGTGGTTGTGTGCGTGAGTGTGGGTGTGGGTATGGGTATGGGTGTGGTTGCTATAGAGGGTGCGTGAGTGCATGCGTTGATGTCTACATGCGTGCGTGCTGCGTGCATACACGCGTGCTTACGTACTTGTGTACGTGCGTGCTTGCATGCTGGGGTGTTTGCGTGCGTGCGTGCGTAATTGTGTGCTTGCGTGCTTGCGTGTGTGCGTGCTTGCGTGTGTGGGTATGGGTGCTTGCGTGAGTACGTAAGTGTGTGCGTGCGTGCGTGTGTACGTGCGACGTTCTTTGTGCGTGCGCGCGTGCATGCATGCATGCATCCGTTCGTGTGTGCTTGCGTGCGTGGGTACGTGTTTGTGTGTGTATGTATGCGTGTGTGCGTAATGATGGTGCGTGCGTGTATACGTGCGTTCACGCAGAGTGTGCGTGCATGGGTGCGTGCGTACGTTCGTGTGAGTATGTGTGTGCGCGTGCGTACGTGCATGCGTGCATGTGTGTATGCATGCGTGCGTATGTGTGTGCGTGCGCGGTTGCGCGTTCACGGGCGAGCGAGCGCGCGTGTGTGTGCGTGCTCATTTGCGCGCTCACTTGCACGTGCCCGTGCGCGTGCGCATGCGCATGTGGGTATGCGTGTGCGAGAAGAGGGAATACTTATGTTCTGGCATACTTCGATTCTTACTTGATCCATCCCTCCTCCATTCGTATTTACGTTGGCGGTTGTTGATGGGGGTGTGCCTTATACATTCTGACGATCCTCATGACTCATTCGAATTCTTTATCAAATGAATTAGCCCGCGCAGGCCCCATTCGGTTTTTTGCGGTCTAGAAAGAATTTAAAAGTAACAAATCGAGCTAACATTCGCCAGTGTTTAATAAAAATCAGATCAAAGTTAATACAATTACTTGACATAGGTATGGGGAATTTAAATTGTAAAGGTTAATTGTTTCCGTTCTCTGGGGGTCGACGATTGAGCACAGAAACAAAAGTAGGTCGCAATATATATAGAAATAATAATTTATTAAAGAATCTATTCACAGTAGTAATCAATTCTTTGTGTATATATCTACATTTACAATAATATTACCATTTCAATGGTGTATGTGTGTGTGAGGCTCAACAGTGTACCCCAAATAAATTACGCTTTAAACATAAATAGAACAATACACAAAAAATGGCGTCTCCCCATAGGTATAACAAAAAAAAGAATCTCAAATATAAACCCAATATAAACCCAAAATAAAAACGCAGCTACAAGTATAAGTTAAAGTACAAGCATCTTAATATAAAATTAAGTTTTCTTTTGTAAAAGAAATGATTAAAAACAGATTTATTACTTAGCAGTGTTGTGCACGCTTTTAGGTTAAACATGTATATACATTATAAATATTTATGGTTCCGGGTTGGGACCCTGTCATCTTATAGACGACGGTCCACGTTTCGCCCACTTTGTAATGGGCAAAAAAAGAAAATAAAGTATGAAAATGAAATATAAATCATCATCATTAGGTCTTCAGTCCTAGAACTGGTTAGACGCGTACCATCATTGTTCCCTATTCTGAACTAACCTACAGATTTCCCTGAAATATGCACAGTTTGCATCTATAACTGTCTGATCTAGGTCTACATCTACCTCTTTTTTCCTATCTCTGCTTGTAATATATCACATACTATTCCCCAAAAATGCCTTAGAACGTATTTCCCCAGATATCCTTGTTCCCCTACTATTTCTGAAACTTATTTGTTATTATCTTTGTCTGTCCATGCTATCGTCCTCATTCATCTGAAGCACATCATTTCAAAAGGCTGCTACCGTTTTTCTGTCTGCGTTTCAGACTTCCCGTATTTCATAGGCATACTGTGCTGTGCTCCACACATATGCTTTCAACAATTTTCTTCTTATTCTGTTTGTTGTCTTTCCTCATAGGCGATGTTCTTTCTTGTTAGATGCAGTTCGATCACTTTCTATTATTTTACAGTTATATGCCCTATTTTTCCGACCTTCAATGGTTGTGAAGGGAGGTAAGCAGTCTTTGGCTGCCATTTCTCCCAACACTTCACCATTTGGCGATTTAATATATTTTCCAATTTATCTTTTCGCACAGTCAACATTAGTTGCAGGTATTTCACAGCAATTAGGTTTTCCGTCTCAAAACTGGTTGGACACGTACCTGCACTTATTTATATTCTGAGCTAGCCTACATAGTTCCCTGAAATTCTCACACAGCATGTGTATTCAGGTTAATCTTCTTTGGGAATTAAACCACTCATAGTTTTTAAAACCAACTTCATTTACGTTTCGATCCATGACCTAAGATCGTTGTCAAAATAATAATAAAAACTTCAAGTTTGACATTTATGACATAAATTGAAGGTGACTTTGATTTATTGATGTTTGAAATATTTGGTTTAGGTATACTAAGCAAAAATTTTTAAAGTTTATCAGAATGATTGCCTTCAATTTGTGTTGCGACCTGGGATCGGCTTTCTTTAGGTAGCCAATACGCTTAACGTGAAATCATCTGATTAATTTTTATTGGTGAATTTTATATAAATTCAATAACTTGGAATTGAAAAACATTTTTTAACATGTTTCTATTTATACAATTGAGAGGATGGTTACTAAAGAAGTGTGCGATTACGTTATTGAAAGGCTTAAGTAGTCGTTTTTTTATATTTATTTTGAGGGGGAAAATTCATTATGATTTAAGTTACCTTTTTGGTAGATTTTAACCTGGTTCTGAGGCGACTCTATGGCGGGTTTACACTTGTCAGATACCGTTGTTGTTCTATGAAGATTGTATATGGACCTGAGGCGACCCTATGGCGGGTTTACACTTGTCAGATACCAATGTTGGTCTATGAAGATTGTATATGGAACTGAGGCGACCCTATGGCGGGTTTACACTTTTCAGATACCAATGTTGTTCTATGAAGATTGTATATGGATCTGAGGCGACCCTATGGCGGGTTTTCACTTGTAAGATACCAATACTGTTCAACGGAGATTGTATATGGTTTTGAGGTAACCTTATTGTGGATTTATACTTGTCAGATACCAATGCCGTTTTACAAGGATTGTTAATATGCTTATTTTTATGTAATTAGTTATTTTATGTATAAATAGAAATCATGTATTTAGGCTGTATTTCATGTTAATATTGCAAGGAAAACCCAGGAAAAACTTGCAATGCTACCTAGATATTGTGGGCATTTGAATTTCATTTGTTATTTCTTTTGTTATTTCTTTTAGTAATGGAATCCATTGTTTACTGAAAGTCACGGATTCGTTTGCAACTCTGTTATTTTTTTGTAGGGCTTTATAAGTAGCTACTGTGATTTTGCGTTTTTGGTGGTTTTCTTCTTTTTCTTCTTTTCTTCTTTTCAGGGAGTATGTGTATTCAGCTCGTTCCCTTTCTATTGTTTTCTAATTTTATACCGTATGTTACCGAGATTCAGTGAAGGAGGTTAAGCAACCTGTGGCTACCAAGATCCCGCAACACTTAGACATTTGCCGAAATAATAGTTTTCCAGTAAATCCTTTCACACACTTAACATTATTCGAGAAGATTGCCCAACCAATTCTTGTAGTTACTTATAATAATCATCATGTTTAAGCACAGTTATCTTTTCGTCATTAGTTTATCCATCTTGGGATTGGTTGGATGCGTATCTCCATTGATTTCTATTCTGGGCTAGCCTACACATCTCCCTGAAACCTCTACAGCTTCCATCTTTTACTATCTGTGTGCAGTAGTCTAATCTAGGTCTGCATCTTCTTCTCTTTTTTCCTATCTCTGCTTCTAAAATATTCCGCACTATTCCCTCATGCCGTAGTATGTGGCCTATCATCCTCTCTCCTATTTTTTACCGTTTTCCACATATTTCTTTCTTCCCCTACTATTTTTAGTACCTCTTCGTTCTTAATTTTGTCTGTCCATGATATCTTCATCATACGCCTGTAACACCACATTTCAAAGGCTTCTAACTTTTTCTTGTCCGCTTCTCCTACTGTCCAGACTTCACAGCCGTACAGTGCTGTGCTCCACACATATGTTTTAATCAATCTTTTCCTTGTTTTTATGTTTGTGGTCTTTGAGCACAGTAGTTGCTTTTTCTTGTTGAATGTAGCACGACCTTGTGCTAAACTTTGTTTTATATCTTTTGTGCTTTTCCCATCTTGCGTTATTTGGCTTCCTAGGTAGCAGAAATCCTTAACCTCTTGTAAGTTCGTGTTAAATACTTGTATTCTTGTTTTTGATTTATTTTCCCCACTTTTGCAAACTAGAACTTTAGTTTTAGTTTTGTTAATTTTCATACCGTATCTCTCTGTTAGAACCGTTTCCATTTCATTAAGAGCAGCTTCTAACTCTTCCTTGCTAGACGCTAATACCGCTATATCATCTGCAAATCTAAGCATATCAATTTTTGTCCCTGCATAGTAATTTCAAATGTCTTCCTGCATTTGACAGTATTCATTGCCTCTTCTATGTACAAGTTAAATAATCAATGGGGATAGGGCACATCCCTGTCTCACCCCTTTCCTAATGTTTACTTCTCTACGTTCCTGCTCTAATTCTATTACTGCTGTTTGCTCTTTGTATATGCTATGTACTATTCGTCTATCCCTATAACTCATTCCAATCTTTTGAGTATTTCAAACATTTTTTCCAATTTACATTGTCGAATGCTTTTCCAGATCTACAAACCCTATATACATGCTTTCCCCTTTTTCTATTGTTTTCTCCATTATCACTCTCAGAGCTAAAATAGCCTCACGTGTTCCCCTGTTTCGCCTAAACCCAAATTGGTCTTCTCCTAGTATTTCTTCAGCTCGTTTTTCCATTCGTCTTTGCACAATTCTAGTTAATATTTTTGACACGTGTGCTGTCAAACTTATTGTTCGAAAATTTTCACATCTATCCGTGCCTTTCTTTTTTGGAATAGTTACTATGACGCTACGTTTGAAATCCTTGGGTATCCCGCCTGTCTTATACATATAGCTTACAAGTTGGAAGAGACGTTCTCTTACTGCTTGTCCAGCAGCTTTTAGAGTTTCTGCTTGCACCTTATCTGTACCCGGCGCCTTACCATTTTTCAGACTCTTTAATGCTAATTCAAACTCGTCTCGAAGTATAGGATATCCCAAGTCATCATTTTCAATGTCTGATTCCTGTTCTAATGCAGTTAGTTCCTCTCCTGCATATAAATTCCCTATATATTCTTGCCATCTACTCACTTTCTCTACGTTTTCTATAATGACGTTTCCTTGTGCGTCCCTTATATTTTTGCTATACGGTTTTATATCCTAAAATTCATTCTAATTAATTTGTATGCTTCGTCTGTCTTTCCTATTTCCATCTTAGTTTGTACTTCTTTGCACTTTTCATCAATCCATTGTTCTTTAGCTTTCCTGCATTTTCGAATAATTTCCCATTTTATGGCTTTGTATCTCTGTTTTCCTGTTTCGTCTGATTTATTTTTGTATTTTCGTCTTTCTTCTATTAAATTCACGATATCTTTTGTTATCCATGGTTTCTTATTTTCTTTTTGTGTATACCCCAAAATATCTCTGGCCGCCATGTCTAGGCTGGATTTAATGTTATTCCATTCTGTTTCTACTTCCTTAGTTTCAGATATTTTCCCGATATCATTCAGCAATTCATTTGACTTTTTTTCGAATCTTACTTGAATATCTTTATCTTTTAGTTTCTCTAAGTCCAAGTGCCTTCTTCCGTTCCTTTTTTTCAGATTTTTAAATTTAAGTGCGGCCTTCATAATTACGATGTTGTGGTCAGTATCTGTATCTGCTTCTGGGTAACTTCTACAGTCTTTTACTTGATTCCTAAACCGTTGTCTAAAAAGAATGTAATCTATTTGATATCGTCCTATATCTCCAGGCATCTTCCACGTATATCGTCTTCTAGCATGATGTTGAAATAATGTGTTTGTGATGATTAAATTGTTCTTGTCGCAAAATTCTACCAGCCTATTTCCCCTGTCGTTTCTCGTGCCTAAACCAAATAAACCTACTACCGCTCCTTCCCTACCCTCACCTACCACAGCATTAAAATCCCCCGTAATTATTAAATTTTCATGTCCTTTTACGTATCTTAATATGTCTTCGATATCTTTGTAGATGGCTTCTACCTCTTCGTCACTGTAGCTAGAGGTGGGCATGTATACTTGTATTATTACTGTGTTTACCGGTTTAGATTCTAATCTAACCATGAGTACTCTTTCGTTCTTTTGTAAGTAATTTTCTACACAGTATCCTATCTTTTTCCGCATAACTATCCCCACACCCAAATTTCCGTCCTCTGCTCCTGTATGAATTACCCTGAAGTCTCCACTCCAAAAATCCCCCGCCTCTGGCCACCGAACTTCGCTGATCCCTACTATGTCTAGTGAAAACCTATTTATTTTGATTTTTAGGTTCTCTAGCTTACCTACTTGCTTCATAGTTCTAACATTCCACGCTCCGACTCGCAGAATGTTCCCGACTCTTATTTTTAACTTTCCGATCGCATCCTCCGAAGTAGTCCTCCCGGAGATCCGAATGGGGACTATTTTAACTCCGGAATCTTTTACCCCAGAGAATGCCATCATGTTTGTTACAATTTAAGTACGCTGTGTACTTGGGAGATAATGTGGTGGTTTCCCGTTGCCTTCCACATCGCGGTAGTGTGTCTTAGACTGCCATACCGACCCCTATGGTCTCTGCCAATCTAAGTACCGAAAGAGCCGCTGCCCTCTTTCGGGGACCTGTCTTAGTCTGGTTCCTCACTAACGACCCTACTACTTTGGTTGGACCTGTAGTTTGGCTCTTTAGCTCATTAGAACACGCAAGTCATTTCACCTGTTCTAGTAATTTAGAACTTCGGCAAGGTGCAGGTCCATTCGAAATGGGAAATATAAATATAAAAATAATAATAATTAAGATAAGAATGATAAAATATTGAGTAGACAAGTGTAGAAAGTTAGAAAAAATTACTTCTGAACTAGCAGACTCACCAGCTCATTTAAGACAAAACCTTAGTTTATAAGATGACACGGTCCCAACCCGGAACCATAAATATTTATAATGACTCTGGTCGTGAAAGTCTCCGACAATATCATGTATATACATCGTGACCCCTAAAACAGGCAAGTAATATATACACATTTAAATCTAAGAATTATATACAAATTATAAACGAGGTAAAATAAGATCTATCTATTTCCCTAAACCCCTATGCATACGTTAAGACCGTGTTAGAGATGACGAAACGCATGTCATCTGCGCCCCATAAACTAACCTTGCTAAGTAACAGTGTAAACAAATTGTGTTTTGCTCCTAATAGATCGCATCGAGTACACATGGGCTTGGAAGTTAGAATTATGTGCTACGTCCACAAAACTATAAATACTTATCAGTACATAACACTACGCTTAACCCCTTTAATCTTTTTTATTACATCCTTTTCGCTAACTATACAGGAACTCTTGGCGCGAGTACCCACAAACTCTAAAACTAAGTCACCACTAAACTCATCCATAAACTTTCCGAGCACTTTTTTGTTTACAAGTGAGATCTTATATTTATTGTCTGGGCGGTAGTCACTAGTGTCGAATAGGTTCAGGCAGGCATGAATATCATTGTACAAGTCTTATGTCTCTACATTATACACCAGTGAATCGAAATCTGTATACAAAAACGAAAGCTTAGACCCATACAGAGGCATCAGTTCCTCCTAGTGAAAGTCGTAAATCAAGGTTTTTGAAAGATCTAAAATCGAAAAGCCAGCATATATAGGCTTTTTATAGGTAACTCTAACGCGGTCCATTTGTATAAGCGCTAAATTTTTGCTTAGTATCAGATTACAATTAAATTACAGGCGGGCAATCATGGTGCTCGCGCACAAGGTCTTCTGATCACACTTCCACCGAGTCACGAGCTTGACGTCGATGCGCTTGTCCACATTTTCCATGGTTTTACCAAAAATAGCATTGTTTATGCGTTTGAAAAGGTCCTTCTCAAAAGCGTTGGTGGCACGAGTGCAAAGGTCTGTGTTCAATTCGATAGAACGCTTCAACCATGGAGATTGGTCGAACTCGATAACCCGGTGGATGGAGGTCAACACTAATCCATTCTGCACATACTGCTGTAGAAATCGGTAGTGGATACTGTAGTAGCATTTGTCTTCTAAGGTGGCTAAGAACTTCGGAGTCTTAGATGAGATATAAGTTGGCGTCTTTATTTCCGGATAGAATGGCAGGTCCTTGTGAAAATCGTGTAAATGTGGAGGGTACTCCATATCAACCTCCAGAATAAATTTTTTCATAGAGTCCTTGGGAACAATTTTAGATGGTGGCCTGGAAACCGGCTGCATCGGCAAGGTGCTGCCATCAAAATCCTCCAAGAGGGAGAGCCTGGCTCATTGCCTAGCCATATAACTTATTGGCATCGTAGTAGGACAAATACTTGGACGGAGCCGTAGGGTTGTACTCTTCCATGCACTTGTTGTTTGCAGCAGCGTAGCGTCCACTATACTGGGCCAAACCCCTTCTGACCCCAGACTTTATAAAATGGAATATGTCAATATCCGTGAGAAGCTGCAGTTTCACGCCGGTGTATTTTAACATCGCGTCCCAGGTTAAATGAAGGCGCTGTCACATACTGACACTGATCGAGGTCATAAGTCAACATGCACACCCGGCGAAACTTTGCTATGTTCCCCGAGCGTGTGGAGACCAAGTGTCATGCGATACTTTTGAAACCTTCTCGTATTTGTTGGTGGTAATAGATGTAGAGGCGAGGTTATTGTAGCAGGCAGCCTGTGGTGGTTGGCCTGGTTCCTTCAATACTTCCATACTTTGTATGTAAGTGTATGGAAACACGCCTTTCTTGATAACCAGTTGAAACTTGGAGTCCTCGGGGAAGTAACGCATGACCTCTACAAACTGTTCCTGAGCTAAATTCTTCGGCAGTGTGTCCAACCCAGACGTCATAAATCGGATAGAGTCGATAAACCGAATATGGACACAGGACTTGTCGACAGTCCTTTCTTGGTTGTCGGATAGTGGTACAGTTTTCAAAAACGAGATAACCCGTTCTTTACTCTTCGGTATAACGCTAATCTTCTCGTAGTCATATTCCAGTGCTTTAATGAAGAAATGAGCATTGTATCTACTAAGGTTGTGGAGCACCACTGGTATAAACTGTGGAACCCGATAAAGGATGTTACACTTGGAGTGTACAGGGTAGCGGTAGGCCTCACTCATGTGGTTGGGATCCCGCACCGGTCTGTTCCAAGTGGTTTCTTGCATATCTCGAAGTTTTCGGTCATGTGGAATAATAGTTCATTCTGGGTATCTAAAGAAATCATGGACACATTTGTCGTAAATATCTCACCCAGACGTCTAGCTTCCTCCCTAAATTTGTTGACAATTCACGTGCAGCATCTGGGCCCCGGTAGATTTGAAATTTATTGAGGGAGTCGTCGTAGCTGCATTTGATGTAATATGCCCAGCTATAAGGGGTATGCAGCTGGAGCGGTGTTGTAGATGACGTGGAGGGGTCGGTCGCTGCAAAACTGTACGGCTATAGGAGCGACTCAAGGTCGGCATAAATAACTAAAGAGACCTGCATTTGTTTTTGGATGCTCAAAAATTCCAAAACGTTGTTGAAGACGGTGGGCATTTGGGTTACGACCTAGTTACAATTCTGCTCAGTATGCCTGGTCAAAGCAGCCTCAGTCGGAAAAGGATTAAACATCCATCGCAAATTCATTTATGTAAGCAATCTTTCGATAACTGCTTACCGACCAGGCGATCCAAATCCTTAATCCAACAGAAGTGCTCTTTTTCTTCATCCTGGATGCAAGTTAACGTGCCGTGCTCTAATGCGTTTAGTAAAATGTAGAGGACCAACAATAGACCTTCCACTCGAAATTCGTTAATACTCAGATCGTCCAAAGTCTCGAACTTGACAATCTTGTCCAAGGCCAGAACTCTATACCACCCATATTTAAGCAGGTCGATTAATGGGGTACTTGCTAAGACGTTGAGGATTATGCTCGGCAGGATACAGCGCTGCTACAATGGAGTAGGCGAAACAGCCAGTGTCTCGGTTTTTTACAGTCACTACAGCTTTTTTAGCTTTTATCCAGCCTAGAAGGGCGATGTAGGAGAATCCCCTAAGTGGTTGGCATTTGTTGATGCTTAGTTCCAAATGCAGGGCACGTTGTAATGCCTAACTGGACTAGTGATATTCAAGTTTTTGTGACTTATCGAGCATCTGTCTAAGCTATTCAACCGAGTTATAGTTTGATCCCTGGTATTGAAGGATTTAGCTTCTTCAGTATCTTCCAGGGCCATTTTTTTGTACATACCAAACACTTCTAAATTAATTGTAAGGGTCGTATGCGCCTCTAAGGTGTCCCGGATCAACTTAACACAATGCTGCTTTTGTTCAAGTAAATAGTCTCCAAAGTCTATACAACTCCACAAATTACTGACGCGGAAGGGACCGGAAGGATAACGGTAGCAGTTGTATTGCCTCTTGTTTAGGACCTCCGGATTCAGCCTTATGCGCGGTACTGCGTAAATGTCCAGGGAACTGGCGTAAATGAACGCCCATAATGCAATCCTCACAATATCGTATGTCCTGTCGCTGACGTTTTAGGGCAGATGCAGCACGCGATGGTGATGCTCCACGTTTGACTGACATCGAGGTAAAAGGGGCAGTATCTCCGTGTAGGGCATGCTGATGGCGAGATAAATTAGCTCGACGCCCGAACCCTAAGCCACAAATGGTGTTGGCACTGGTAATCCAGTCGGTGGAACCTGGACTGTAACTTGACGTGGTGGTCTAACGATATTATGAACCTCTTTTTTGTGTCGGTTAAGGTTGCTCTGGATCGATAAATTTTTCTGGCACACATCGCGGGCGAATACTTTGATGAATTCCATTGTAATCTGCACTAAAAACGATGTTTATTACTCAATTTAGAAACACGTAAATCACGATATAACATCGCCCCAGAATTCTAATGTAATATACATAATAAAACGATGTTATTACAAAGTTTAAAACATGCAGACGAAGTTTTCGCGATCGCGGAAGAGGAAAATACGCTGAGACCCCTTATAAATAGTTAGATGATCGAAAACTGGTAAATTAGAACGCATGTGCACAGGCAATCAATAAAACATCGCTACCATAGTTGTACACCTAAAGGGACTGAAAGCAGCTACGCCTGGGTAACTGGAGAAACAACCAAAAACGGAAAAAATTCGTATTATACGGGTAATAAATAGGCATTGCTATACTTTTGGGCCTTATACAATATAGGCCCATGGCCGGACAGAGTGTTATTTAAACATCATTAACATTAACACCACCAACATCATCAACACCAACCCCTACAACATCAGCAAACCAGACATATATATAACATCAACATCATCAACAACAACAACATCAACCACACCAATTCCAACAACATCAGCAACCAACAACATCATTAATTACATCAACATCATCAACAACAACATCAACAACATTAACATCATCAACAACATAAACATCATAGACAATATTATCATTATCATCATCAACACTAACATCAATAATAATATCATTATTAACATCATCATTAACATCACCATTTACATCAACAACATCAACAACATCAAAAACATTAACAACATCAACATCAACAGCATCAACAACATTAACAACATTAGTAACATTAACATCAACAACATTTACAACAGCAACAACATCGAAACATCGAAACATTGAAACATCAACAACATCAACAACATCAACAACATCAACAACATCAACAACATTAACAACATCAACAACATCAACAACATCAACAACTTCAACAACATCAACAACATCAACAACATCAACAACATCAACAACATCAACAACATCAACAACATCAACAACATCAACAACATCAACAACATCAACAACATCAACAACATCAACAACATCAACAACATCAACAACATCAACAACATCAACAACATCAACAACATCAACAACATCAACAACATCAACAACATCAACAACATCAACAACATCAACAACATCAACAACATCAACAACATCAACAACATCAACAACATCAACAACATCAACAACATCAACAACATCAACAACATCAACAACATCAACAACATCAACAACATCAACAACATCAACAACATCAACAACATCAACAACATCAACAACATCAACAACATCAACAACATCAACAACATCAACAACATCAACAACATCAACAACATCAACAACATCAACAACATCAACAACGTCAACAACATCAACAACATCAATAACATCAATAACAGCAACAACATCAACAACATCAACAACATCAACAACATCAACAACATCAACAACATCAACAACATCAACAACATCAACAACATCAACAACATCAACAACATCAACAACATCAACAACATCAACAACATCAACAACATCAACAACATCAACAACATCAACAACATCAACAACATCAACAACATCAACAACATCAACAACACAACAACATCAACAACATCAACAACATCAACAACATCAACAACATTAACAACATCAACAACATCAACAACATCAACAACATCAACAACATCAACAACATCAACAACATCAACAACATCAACAACATCAACAACATCAACAACATCAACAACATCAACAACATCAACAACATCAACAACATCAACAACATCAACAACATCAACAACATCAACAACATCAACAACATCAACAACATCAACAACATCAACAACATCAACAACATCAACAACATCAACAACATCAACAACATCAACAACATCAACAACATCAACAACATCAACAACATCAACAACATCAACAACATCAACAACATCAACAACATCAACAACATCAACAACATCAACAACATCAACTGTAATGTATTTACTCTATGGTTTCTACTCTACATTGTATTAGTCTATGTTTCTGTTCTAAAAAAAGTGAAGTAGGCAACTTAACCTAAAAAATTATGATAGTGAAAAACCACGTTTTCATTGCTGTGTATAATACTTACAAACTACTTGTTGTAATTGAATTATAAAAATAAAGGCAGTTTACTTGTGCTACTAATAGCTTCTATTCGTGTTATTTTTGCGGGCAATCGTTATACAACGATTTTCATACACTACATTTTGGCGACGAGCGGTAAAAATGAACAAGGCGAATATTACTGCAGAGATACAAGGAACACAACCAGTAGTCACGGTAATTAGTGGTAATATTGCAAATTTAGGAGTTTTTAAAAACGGAGATGACTTTGAAATATTTATTGAAAGGCTGGAGCAATATTTTCTGGCAAATAGAGTGGAAGCGGGCAGGCAAAGCTCAGTCTTATTAACTGCAATTAGTGAAGATGTTTATAAAGTCTTGAAAAATCTCTGTGACCCGAGTAAGCTCAAGGAGAAGACATTTGATCAGTTAGTTACATTACTCAACACTCAATTTAAGCCCAGGGTATCAATATATAGATGCAGAATAAAATTTGATAACCTTAAACAGGATTCAGAATCTGTTAATGAGTGGTATGTAAAAGTACAAACATTGCAGCCGATTGCAAATGTGGTGCACAATTAGAAGAACGTGTTAAAGATAAGTTTGTAGTTGGTTTAAAGTCTGGCCCCATATTAGACAGGGTTTGCGAAGAGGAACCTACCAAGTCATTAGATGAAATTTTAAATATTGGTTTGAATAAGGAAGCAGCGTTGAAAGAGAAAGAAGGTGAAATTAATAAAGTGGGAAAAATTGCATTTAAGAAAAAAGCTTAAAGTATAATGACTGCAGAAGGGAATGTTAGTAATAAACGAGAAAATTTTGGTCAAACTAAGCTTTGTTTTCATTGCAATAAAGACAAGCATGATTTTAAAAATGCAGTTACAAGTCGTATGTGTGTAAAGTTTGTAAAATTAAGGGACACATAAGTTCCGCTTGTAAAAATGCTACTCGTAATCATTTAGTCGAGGAGATCTCTCAAGAAAAAGAAATTGATCTTTTTAATGTGGTAAAAAGCGAAGTAAATTTCTGTGAACCGTATATAGTTTGTGGTGATGTTGAAGGAGTCAATTTGGAAATGGAAGTGGACACAGAAGCCGCTATTTCGTGTATTCCTTTGGATGTGGTAAAAAAGAAATTGGAGAATATTGAAATCCAAGGTTCAGAGATTAAATTAAAAACTTACGATGGTGGAATAATTAATGCAATAGGTGAAATTAAGGTAGATCTTAAATTAGGTATCAATAAGAAGAAGGTAAGATTTGTTGTTATTGAAAAGGTTAAAAAGATTCTAATGGGTAGAGAAATAATAAAATTGTTTGATTTACATGTAAAAGGTAATAATATTGAAATTAATCAAGTTGAACTGCACTTAGAATTGGCGAAATTGAAGCAAGAGTTTAGTCGATTATTTGAAAATAGGTTAGGAGAGTATATAGGTGAAAAAGTTAAGTTAGAAGTAGATTCTAATGTAAAACCGATTTTTTGTCAACCTCGAGCTATTACTTTTGCTTTTAAAAGTCAAGTAGAAAATGAATTAAAGAGGTTGGAAAATGAAGGGATCATTACAAATGTGCAAAATTCACCTTGGGGAACACCTTTAGTTCCAGTGTTAAAACCTGATGGTAAAACAATTAGGGTATGTGCCAACTATAAAATCACAGTAAATAAATATTTAGTAGATAGTAATCACCCTTTGCCTCGAATTGAGGATATTTTTCAAAAATTACAAAGGGAAGTAAAATATACAAAATTGGACTTCACAAATGCTTATAATCACTTAGTTCTTGATGAAAACACCAGTCAGTTATTAGCTTGCAGTACTCAGCAAGGGATTTATAAGGTAAATCGATTACCTTTTGGCACTAAGCCGGCATGCTCAATCTTTCAGGCGACGGTTGAAAACGTGTTACAAGGAGTAAACGGCACAGCTAATTTTATTGAAGACATTGTAGTTACAGAGAGTACAAATGAAGAGCATCTTAAAAATTTAAGGGAAGTTTTAAAGAGGTTAAATGATGCAGGTTTTACTTTAAATTACAAAAAGTGTCATTTTTTCCACGATAGTATAAATTGCCTAGGGCACAAAATTTCAAAACATGGTTTAGAAAAAAATTCGAGTAAAGTTTAGTCAATTCTGGGTATGCCACAACCAAAAAACGTTAGACAATTGAGAACATTTTTAGGTTTTATTAATTATTATTCAAAATTTGTCAGTAACTTTGCTACTAAGGTCATGCCTTTGTATACTTTATTGGAAAGTTATCAACCTTTTAACTGGAATAAGCAATGCCATAATGCTTTCGAGTTAGCAAAAAAAGAAATAGCTTCCGAGAAAATTTTAACGCATTATGATCCTAATAATCCACTTAGGTTAACTTGTGATGCTAGCCAAATAGGCATCGGGGCAGTATTAAGCCACATTGAAGATGACGGAACCGAAAGACCCGTGTGTTTTGATTCACGAGTGTGAACAAAATCGGAACATAATTACAGTATGATTCATAAGGAAACTTTAAGCATTTACTGGGCTGTTCAAAAGCTATACCAATATGTAATTGGTAGAAGGTTTGAATTAATTTCCGATCATAAACCATTACAGGCCCTATTTGGAGAAAATAAAAGTTTACTTCCTATGGCAGCAGGGAGAATTCAGCGTTGGTCATTATTTTTATCGGGATTCGACTACACTTTTAAACATATTAAGGGACGGTGTAATATCGAGGCCGATTGCTTATCTAGGTTAGTGAGAGAAGAGGATGAGCAACCAGATACAAATAAAGATCTTGTTGATTATTTAAACTTTATCGAGGACGTAGTTAGCGTTAATGCTAATATGATACGTTCTGAAATACGTAAAGATGTAGAGTTAGGTCAAATTTTTAACTATATAGATACGGATTCCCAAACAGTACAGTAGAAGAAAGTTTGAAAACATATTTTAATAGAAAATCAGAACTTTCTATAGATCAAGGTATTTTAATGTGGGGTTATCGTGTGATTATTCCAAAAAAATTTAGACTTCAATTACTTAAAGAATTGCATTCAACTCATGAAGGAATGGTTAAAATGAAAAATAATGCACGAAGTTATTTTTGGTGGCCAGGTCTAGACAGTGAAATCGAAAACTATGTAAATAGTTGCAAGGTTTGTATGCGGGAACATCCCGACCCACCGAAATCCAAGTTAATTAAGTGGGACAAAACAAGTAATGTTTATGAGAGAATTCATGCTGATTTTTGTGGGCCAATTAGAGGAAAAATGATTTTAGTAATAATAGACTCATTTTCTAAGTGGCCGGAAATATGCCGAGTACAAATTCTAGAACTACTATCGAGAAATTTCGAGAAACGTTCGCAAGGTATGGATTACCTAAGATGGTAGTAACTGACAATGGATCTCAGCTATGTTCTGAAGAATTCATTACATACTTATCAAAAAATGAGGTTAAATTTAGTACTTCCCCTCCTTACCATCCGTCTACGAATGGTTTGGCAGAGAATTGTGTAAAAAGTTTTAAAGAGGTTCATTTAAAATGTTAAATGATGAAGTAAATTCAGAAAAAACGATTGAAACTCTAATTAATCGCTATTTATTTCATTATAGAAACTCTATTCATACAACAACTAATGCCAAGCCTAGTGACTACTTCTTAAACATAATACTCGAACTAGATTAGATCTGTTAAGCTATAGGGAACTTAAGGATAGGCAGGAAGATTTTTATAAGAGGAAAAGAGATGAATATTTTCAAGTGGGTGATACGGTGTTCTGTAAAGATTATCGTAATCCAAATAAAAAGAAATTTATAGAAGCAGTTATAGATGAAGTGTTAGGACGGAGAATTTATTTATGTAAGCTGAAGCAGGTAAATCTGATTTGGAAAGGACATTTAGATCAAATCATTAAAGTTAAGAACATGGAATTCTCGGATGTTCCTGCAAAGGTGACACTAAAACAAACTGTACCAAATAGAGACAGGGAAGAGGAAAACAAACAAATGTTGGTTCATTGAGAAATTAGTCAGCAGGAAAGAGGTAATAAATCTTTAGAGAATGAAGTAGTGGTCAGTAGTGAGGTTAGTGAAAGTAAAGTAAATATTGAAGGGGAAGAGAGTAGTAGTAGTAGTGAGGAGAAAACTAATCTTAAGACTAGGGAGACCATTAGCATTGTAAATGATAACGCTACTAATAGATTGAGTCCTAAGAACATTAATCAAGATATTGAAAGCACGCTAGTTAGGAATAGACCTAAGAGAATAAGTAAGCCACCCGAACGCTTAAATTTGTAGGGAGGTATTGTAATGTATTCACTCTATGGTTTCCACTCTACATTGTATTAGTCTATGTTTCTGTTCTAAAAAAAGTGAATTAGGCAACTTAACCTAAAAAATTATGATAGTGAAAAACCACGTTTTCATTGCTGTATAAAATACTTACGAACTACTTGTTGTAATTGAATTATGAAATAAAGGCAGTTTACTTGTGCTACTAAGAGCTTCTATTCGTGTTATTTTTGCGGGCAATCGTTATACAACGTTTTTTGTACATGCATTAACAACATCAACAACATCAACAACATCAACAATATCAACAACATCAACAACATCAACAACATCAACAACATCAACAACATTAACAACATCAACTACATCAACAACATCAAGAACATCAACAAAATCACAAACATCAACAATATCAACAACATTAACATCAACAACAAAAACACCATCAACAACATCAACCACATCAACAATAACAATAACATCAACAACATCAACAACATCAACAACATCTACAACATCAATAACATCAACAACATCAACAACATCAACAACATCAACAACATCAACAACATCAACAACATCAACAACACCAACAACATCAACAACATCAACAACATCAACAACATCAACAACGTTCAACAACATCAACGACATCAACGACATCAACAAAATCAACGACATCAACTACATCAACAAAATCAACATCAACATCAAACACAACAGCAACAACATGAACAAAATCAACACGAACGTCAACATTAAGCACACCAACATCAACAACATCAACAACATCAACAACATCAACAACATCAACAACATCAACAACACCAACAACATCAACTACATCAACAACATCAACAACATCAACAACATCAACAACATCAACAGCATCAACAACACCAACAACATCAACAACACCAACAACATCAACAACATCAACAACATCAACAACATCAAAAACATCAACAACATCAACAACATCAACAACATCAACAACATCAACATCAACAACATCAACATCATCAACAACATCAACAACATCGAGAACATCAACAGCATCAAAAACATCAACCATATCAACAACATCAACAAAATCAGCAACTTTAACAACACCAAGAACATCAACAAAATCAAAAACATCAGCAACATCAACAACATCAACAACATCAACAACATCAACAACATCAACAACATCAACAACATCAACAACATTAACAACATCAGCAACATCGAGAACATTAACAACATCAACAAGATCAACAACATCAACAATATCAGCAACTTCAACAACATCAACAACATCAACAACATCAACAACATCAACAACGTCAGCAACATCGAGAACATTAACAACATCAACAAAATCAACAACATCAACAATATCAGCAACTTTAACAACATCAACAACTTCAACAACATCAACAATATCAACAACATCAACATCAACAACATCAACAACATCAACAACATCAACATCAACAAAATCAACATCAACAACATCAGCAACATCAATAACATCAACAGCAACAACAGCAACAACATCAACAACAGCAACAACATCAACAGCATCAACAACACGAACAACATCAACAACATCAACAACATCAACAACATCAACAACATCAACAACATCAACAACATTAACAACATCAACAACATCAACAACATCAACAACATCAACAACATTAACAACATCAACAACATCAATAACATCAACAACATCAGGAACATCAACACTATCAACAACATCAACAAAAACAACAACATCAACAACATCAACAACATCTACAACATCAACAACATCAGCAACATCGAGAACATTAACAACATTAACAACATCAACAAGATCAACAACATCAACAATATCAGCAACATCAACAACATCAACAACATCAACAACATCAACAACATCAACAACATCAACAACATCAACAACATCAACAACATCAACAACATCAACAACTTCAACAACATCAACAACATCAACACCAACAATATCAACATCAACAAATTCAACATCAACAACCTCAACAACATCAACAACATCAATAACATCATCAACATCAACAACATCAACATCAACAACATCAACAACATCAACAACATCAACAACATCAACAACATCAACAACATCAACAACATCAAAACATACAACACAACAACATCAACAACATCAACAACATCAACAACATCAACAACATCAACAACATCAATAACATCAACAACAGCAACAACATCAACAACATCAACAACATCAACAACATTAACAACATCAACAACACCAACAACATCAACAACATCAACAACATCAACAACATCAACAACATCAACAACATACAACATAACAACATCAACAACATCACAACATAACAACATCAACAACATACAAATCAACAACATCAACAACATCAACAACATCAACAACATCAACAACATCAACAACATCAACAACATACAAACAACAACATCAACAACATCAACAACATCAACATCACAACATCAACAAATCAACAACATCAACATCAACAACATCAACAACATCAACAACATCAACAACATACAAACAACATCAACAACATCAACAACATCAACAACATCAACAACATCAACAACATCAACAACATCAACAACATAACAACATCAACAACACACATCAACAACATCAACAATCATCAACAACATCAACAACATCAACAACATCAACAACATCAACAACATCAACAACGTCAACAACATCAACATCAACAACATCAACAACATCAACAACATCAACAATCATCAACAACTTCAACAACATCAACAACATACAAACAACATCAACAATATCAACAACATACAACATCAACAACATCAACAACATCAACAACATCACAACATCAACAACACAACAACATCAACAACATCAACAACATCAACTAACATCAACATCTAACAACATCAACAACATCAACAACATCAACAACATCAACAACATCAACAACATCAACAACATCAACAACATCAACAACATCAACAACATCAACAACATCAACAACATCAACAACATCAACAACATCAACAACATCAAACTAACAACATCAACAACATCAAAACACAACAACATCAACAACATCAACAAACATCAACAACATCAACAACATCAACAACATCAACAACATCAACACATCAACAACATCAACAACATCAACAACTATCAACAACATCAACAACATCAACAACATACAACATCAACAACATCAACAACATCAACAACAACATCAACAACATCAACAACATCAACAACATCACAACATCAACAACATCAACAACATCAACAAGATCAACAACATCAACAACATCACAAATCAACAACATCAACAACATCAACAACATCAACAACATCAACAACATCAACAACATCAACAACATCAACAACATACAACATCAACAAATCAACATCAACAACATCAAAACATCAACAACATCAACAACATCAACAACATCAACAACATACAACATCAACAAATTCAACATCAACAACATCAACAACATCAACAACATCAATAACATCATCAACATCAACAATCATACAACATCAACAACATCAACAACATTAACAACATCAACAACATCAACAAGATCAACAACATCAACAACATCAACAACATCAACAAATCAACAACATCAACAACATCAACAACATCAACAACATCAACAACATCAACAACATCAACAACATCAACAACATCAACAACATCAACAACATCAGCAACATCAACAACATCAACAACATCAACAACATCAACAACATCAACAACATCAACAACATCAACAACATCAACAACATCAACAACATCAACAACATAAATAACATCAACAGCAGCAACAACATCAGCAACAGCAACAACATCAACAACATCAACAACATGAACAACATCAACAACATCAACATCAACAACATCAACAACATCAACAACATGAACAACATCAACAACATCAACATCAACAACATCAAAAACGTCAAACCTCAGCTACGACAACCTCAACAACCTCGAGATAATCTCTGCCAAGGTGACTTGATCGAATTTGATTAATATTTTTAAGGAAAATCCAATCTAAGGTGTGTGTTGGTGGCAATAAATCTTTATTGAAATGTAAATTAATAAAGAAGCATAACATTAATCAATACTCTACATACTGCATAAAAAGCTGCCATAGCTATTTAATTAATCAAACCGTTAAAAAAATTTACTACACAAACAATTTAGCCTTAGAGCTACATGTAAATGGTTCAATATCTTACCTGACGTCACTAAATACACATATTTACAAATATTTAATGTCTTGAAAGTAATAGGAAAAATAAAATTAAAGTTGGCAACCTTGTTCAAGTGGTAATGGTGACAATGATGAATCAGTCATTGACACCTACTGCAAGTTAGAACAAGTCGTATACAATGATGTAAGGTTTTTAAAACTTACTTATCATGATGTTGAATACATGCTTTGTGAAATCTATGTAGTTCAGATTGTGGAAGTGAATCAATGCGTAGTGGTTAATCAAGTAAATCCCTTAAAAGAAGTGAACTTTTATGCATAATATAGAAATGTTTTGGATTTAGTAAAAACATATTCTATTAATAAAACATATTTTGTGTTTATATATGATTTGGATAATTCAAAATAATGTACTCTGTTCAATAATATATAAATTAAGAAAAACATTTTTTATTATTACTTAGGCAACAACCACTGTCCATTACACATTATAGACTTGTGTAATATATGCCACATGAAATAACATTCTAAATCATCGATGTTTAAAATAAAGGCATCCCTTCACACTTATGCCACTAATAATACTCTCGAGTGGGTTAGTAGAGTTAAGTGCTGTAGGGTATTTGTAAGAGCACGACTTAGCTTCAATCTTTCATTATTTGCAATTAAGTTATATAGCGCTATCGCAGTTACTGTGTTAGATGGAAAAAAATCAATGTTGTAGAAAATAATTATGTCAAGAAATGTTTTCAATTTAATTTTCTCTATATGGGCTTATGTGAGTGGGAGAAAGATAAATATACCTCTTATTTTAGTTACCAACTGTTATTTCAAGTTAACCACCTAGTCTTAAAATTTTACTTTAAGAAGATATAATTGGTGTATCCTGGATTGCCTATCATATAATTACGAACTGTTAATTTCAAGTTGGTATTTTGTCACCTTACTAATCACTGCCGAGATGTTTTGTAAGTAAGATGTGCACTTCGCGCTCAGAACATGTTGATTTTTGCAATGGTTTAGCCTACTTAAGTTCCTCTTCCTTTCAAAAAAGTATCGTAAAATGCTAAATTAATTTTGAATATTGTTTGAAAATGATACTAAACTTTTCACCTTATTTATCTACTATTCTATGATCAAATTCATTTTATATACATATATTTTATTAGTAAAACGACGACTTCGTATTTTTCGTATATCTTTTGAATCGTCTGTTAGAGATGAATTTAGGAATCAACATGATCGCCTGGGTCCTCGGACGTTTCCGCTGAGCCTAGTGTGCGAACTGCTTCTAACAAGAAAGAACAGTGGCTATGTTCGAAAACAACAAACATAGAAGCAATAGAAAATTGTGGAAAACATATGTGTGGAGCACAGCACAGTACGTCTATGAAATAGGGGCAGTAGGAGAATCAGACAAGAAAACCGTCGACGCCTCTTGGAATGTTGTGCTTCAGATGTATGAGGATGATAGCATGAACAGACAAAATTAATAACAAAGAGGTTACAAAAATAGGGAATAAAGATATCTGTGGAAAACAAAGAAAAATGGGAGAAATAGAAGGGTAGGATACGTTCTAAGGTATTTTTGGGGAATAGTGCGGGATATATTACAAGCAGAGATAAGAAAAAAAGGAACATTCAGGTCATGGGTTATGATCATAGTTCAACACCTCTGACCAATCAATACAAACATCCATTTTTCATAATCCCACGAGGTATAATTTTCGTCTCTGCGAAGTAAGTTGTTACACAATGACAAATAAATTTGCACATGCCGGTGTTTGGGTTACTCGTTTAAATGTTTCAAGAAAATGTTTGATATTGGAGAAATATGTACACCACCTGAAATTTTAGAAGCAGACAAAGTAAATACATTAAATTGTCTGTTTGTCGGTCATGGGAAAAGTATAATAATCCATTTGCCAGTTATGTCCATTATTCATTCGAATTACACCACTCGCCCTCGTGGGATCGTGGTGCAAACCATCCTAATAGTAACTACTATCCTAGCTCTCTCGTTGAGTAATATACTCTTATTGTGTTGCAGTAAATCTTGATGAAAAAGTGTCAGGTGGAAGTAAGTTCTAAATTTGACCCGTGTTGTAGTTACTTCACATTCTCCAAGATATATGGTGTCATCATTCATGTAGGAAAGAAGATTGTACTTATAATATGTCAGGTAGGGAATGATAGGGAACGCTAGGGACAAATTTAGGATAAAATGTGAATAAATACTTAGATCAGGGAGGACGAATTTGTAAATATATAGAACAGGCAAAATAGCTGGATTTATTATTAAACATTTGGCGAATGCTTAAAAAATTTGAATCCATCTTTAATATTAGCTAGCTAAATTTGGATAGTTTTAAGACGACCCTTCAGGTCGCACCGGTAAGCAGAGCTGGCAGCTGCTATCTGGTATTACGGATCCCTCCTCATTCGTTTTTGCGTGTGTCTTGTGGATCGGGCTAACTCCAGAATCAACGCTAGGGATACCATTCTTTAAACTCTATTTTTAGTTTCAGTTTGTTAGATTTTTATTCAGTGTTGATTAACCTGAAGTTAGGAGCACGTTTACTTTTCGCGTTTAAACCCAATGTAGTATCTTCGGGTGGAGCATTGGAAAAATCAATTGTAGCGAGCCGAGTGTGCAAAGTAACATACTTAATTTGTGATACCTTGGCATAAAAAATTGCAGGCCTCTTATGTATTTGTTCACTATATTTATAACTTTTTATTGTTTGTGTTGTCCTAGGGTTAAAAGATTGTACCGCAATTGGTAATCATATATTTTTAGGGCAGAATTGCTACTTAGACCTCAACTGATTTTAATCGAATTTGTTCTGATAGGGAATAATGAATCATTATAGTATCGCTACTTATTTCACTTGTTTGCCTACAGTGTATATTTAATAATGAATTCTTTTCATATTCCTAGAGGTCGTAACCCCACTTTTTTTGAACATGTTTTTGTAAACCATAGATTTAGTCACCCTCCCTCATTCCTCCGCAGACTTAACACTTCTCCCGGAATCTTTCTAAACCTTGTTGGCCATTATTTCCATCTGTTTGCCCACGGGCCACTTTTTACTGAAAATTTCCCGTTAATATCCTTTTGGTACTTTCGGGTAAAAAAACTGTTTTGTCAAACCACCAAGTAAAAGAGGTTTCTATAGGGTCTCATTAAATTTAACACGCGGAAGACAACAAAATGTTTTTACATCATTTATTTAAAAGGCGCTTTAATTTATAACTGCGGTCCCATACCACTAAAATTTTATAGATGATTTACACAACTTAGTAAATTTGCAATTACGACAAATTGCTCATTTTGGAAGGATTTATTCTTTATAAGTCCAAAATACAGTAATCGTACTGACAATTAAAATTTTGCTAATAATCTTTGTATCTTGATGTGAAGAACAACAAAGAGTAATCTTAAACACCAACAACAAATTTAGATGTAGCGCTTCCCCAATACTAATAGCGGTTTTTCGTTTCCGCTAAATACAAACAAAGCAAGCGGATCAAATAAAAAATAAGGGTGAATTAATTCCGGGGAAAATGTTACATTACAAGCTCGATAGCATTAAACCTATTACTGACACTAAATGGACTAAAGAAACTGTTGGTTGTATTTCTGTTTAAGCATGTCAATGCTTTCATATCAGAACTATCTTTAAAGTGGCTTAATTCTATACTTTTGTTATTTATTTGTATTCAGATAAGCTTATTAGAGGTAAATACTAATATAAAACAGTATACCTCCAAAAACACACATAAGAATATAAATGCTCCATTTACCCTAAAAATAAAAAAATGCACTGCGCTAGTAACACATGACAAATTGAGTCGGTTTAATTTTACTGATGTGTATATTTTAAGTACTGATACTTAAAACTTTAAGAAAAATTCTTTAAAAGTTACGCTTATTTTAAAAAATGGTAAATCGATACCCTTAAACACTGACCAAGCAATGGTTTATAAATGTTTATTATAAGTTAATACATAAAAACGTAACTTATTTCAAACTCAAACATAGTAATATATTTAATTGTTTAAAATAATAAAAGAGATTGGTGAATATTTCTTCTAGTTTAAGTGTTAAGGCGTTTTAAAGCTGCTTTTACAGTTAACCAACCCTTCAGCATTCCTTATTTCCGCTTACCTGCACCATTCCTTTCATATATATAACGTAAGGTGCGGTGTGAAACAGTGACAGTCACAAGAGTGGTGTTCAAGACTTTGGTTCAAGCCGCAAGTGCATCCGCCGTCAAAGGACGCGCGTTCGCGGTTCTCTCATAGTGCGGGGGTAAAGCAAAACATTGCACATCATCATCATACAGTCCGTTACAAACACTTTTGGAATGGTTCACGACCTATGGTACATGTCATGGTAACAGATAAAACAGTAAGTGTTAATATTAATTTATTACGCCCTGTATATCGTACATTATGTTTAAAATATATCCATTTTGCGGTCATACAAATAATTCAGCGCATTATAATTTTCGCCACCTCTTTTAAGAGTTTTACAACAAATTATTGTATATGGTAGCGAATTTTTTCTTATGTGCTCCTAATTTGGACGCATGTTAGTCTTCTGTCTAATACAGTATTCCGTCGCAATCGTTTTAACATCCACTACAGCTCGTTCCATTAATACCGAGTAAATTAATTACTCATATCAAAAGTTCATCCAGTCAAAGATCACTTTAAAGGCAAACGTTGGTACGGCAGTGTATATTCCATATTAATCTAATAATGTAAGATGATAAGTTAAATTTTCGGCACCTTAAACTACTAAAACTAACTACGTAGGTACAGATACTAACAATTTTTGTTACGCTAATAAGTTAAATTCTGGCATACTACACTGAAGAAAATATTTACTCTACATTACTAAAAATTAGTGACGTAGGCTAAAGTTTTCAGTTAAAAAGCCTAGAAAACTTCTTAGTCCCAGTCATGAATACCCATACATTAGTAATAGATTTATTGGGTACAAATTAATTAGCAACCAGGATTGTATGTTTCCCGAAGGTAACTGAATTAATAATAACTTTGTACTTATTTTCTAGTAGTGATAACAAACACATTAGTAACAGTTACTGATATACTGAGCAACCATTTACTAATAATTCACCAAATATTACAGTTTCTTTTCTAAGATAACAAATGTTATAGCAACTTGCATTAATTTTTTAGTAAATTGGTACTGACTTAATAGTATTGAAAGCTATTATATTAGTAACAGAATTACTAATGTATCAGTAACGTTTATCCATATCTTAGTAAAATCTTCTCAATAATGCTGTAAAGGTATAAAAATATAAATAATGAAGTAAAAAAATGTGTTTATATTATTGTTAATAAAGCATAATTATAGTAAACATAAAAATCTTTCAATGCAGAAGAATGTGTTAAAACGCTCTAATAGTACCAATCATATAATAAAGAATAAAAAGGAAAAACATTTTCTGCAGATATATCTACAACAACCTCAAGTAGCACAGCTTGTGAATTTTTACTAGACATGATCTAAGTAAATTATACCTAGTCGTCTTAAATTTATTAGATCGAACTTCCTAAAATGAATACAGCACAATCACATATATCAAGGTTGTATGAACAAACTTAAACACACCAAGACTATAGTACTTAATATAAAATAGAATAGAATAGAATGAGGAAGAGATCTAATTGTCACTATATGCCATCTTACAGAATAATCTGTCATAGAAATATTAATTTATTGTAGGCTAGGTATATATGACATGTAAATTCATTAAAAACATTGTTACATTTACCTTGAAAATTATCTATTAATTCAGATAGATCCCATTCTTCCAAGAGCACATTCATTTCTACACCAATTGGTACCGCCATTAGTAACCGAACTTTACACAATAAAATGCAGTAACAGTTCATTTTGGAAAGTTTACCTAATTAAACAGTAATAGAATAGAAAAATTAGCAATTGAATTGTGGTTACGGCAACACCAAGCAACGCGAACTAACACGAACAGTATCCACCAATATTTATTAATAAAATAATTAGTTCCAAATAATGCGATTTCAGTAATAAAAACAAACTTTTAACCAAATTTTTAGCAAACATTACTAATCCATTAGTGCTCCTTACCAAAATTAATATACTTAGTTAAATTAGTCCTGACAACCAACACATTTTTCTAAGTATAAATTACCAAAACTAGTCATGTGCAATTACTGTCATTCAAATAATAAAAGATACGTGATTTTGCATTTAGATACACATAGAACTAAAGAAATTACTGGTAAATTTAGACTCGGTAGTGAAAACAACTTTTTCCACAACTTTGACCACCACCAATGATATCAACTTCTAGGACAAATCGCTATCTACGACTTAGATTGGAGTTAGAGGCAACAAAGATACTTATGACAAACAAAATATAGAAATCATGTTACTTAGTTTCCGGTCCTACGCCGCTCTAGAAATCTTCGTTCTACGCTGATAGTAGCGGCAAAACAGCAGGTTACACTCAAGTTCGTCAGGTCTGGTGATAAGTTTCACTAGCTGACGTTAGGTGGTATGTGGTTATGAACACCTAGGGATAGTTATTCTGGGATATAGTGCATCCAACAAGTGCTAACATAGGTGGTAGTTTACTTAATTGGAGCTGCCAGCAATTCTGAGGTAAAACGCGAATAAAGGTTAGAATAGGACAGATGGTTCGACGTACACCGTACATGCCAAAGGGGATTGTTGCGTTGTCGAATTTCACAACCCGAAACTGTACGTAGTCACACGCAGGGTGTCTGCTAGATACCCGACTCTAAGTGTCAGTTCTAAACTACAGACAATCTGAATTACTTAAATCTTATATCCTGATCTAAGAGTGCATCTTAAAGAGATTAAAGGGAGAGTCCTGTCAACGATCTAACCTATCAGTCCCTATCAGAATTTTACCCAATATCCCTAGTAAATATTTGTAGGAGGACGCATCTTTCTCTCGTGCTGCAAAAAAACAACATATTTTCTGAAAACGTGAGTCGATAAGAGAGTTATAAAAAAGAATTGTACGATTTCCAGAGCATGTCAAGGTCAACTACATAATCCAGCGCATTGTCAAAAGCAATCTGACGACGTGTTGGTAACAGACAATTATTTTCAAACATGGGGAGAAAATACAGATCCGCGTTTTGTTGTGTAACGACACATACTTTCAAACAAATGGACTATAAAAAATAAAATAAACGGTGCAAGGAAATTCGCAGTTATAATAATAGTAGGAAACGGCAGACGTAAAGCTAGGGATTATAACAAGTTACAGTATGCTATAATTCTTTTTAATTTTGGTGAATGCTTTCAGTGGGGTAAATATTATCATAGAAATGCTATTACATATGCTCCTCAAAGTAAAAGATTATAATTGTTATATTTATTAAATATGGTCCTAGCATGTGAAGAAATTTAAGGGCTTTTGGAGCCGGTACGTACCAAAGTAAAATGCCCCACAATGCATACATTTAAATTGAATCCTTTGGATCAAATCCATTTATGACATAAGAAAGATTATAGTCATTTACACGTATTGGACATTAGACAATAACGAAGAAGAATAAAACGAATCCTGGATAAGAATACTTGTATTTATTTATTCATAAGAAATGTAGTTACACAAAAACTCAAGCATTTATTCCTAACTTATAATTCAATAGTTTTTTTCATAGTACAAAGCTTATTCATAATTTTACTAGTAATACAATTTTAGTAAACATTATATTCTGTTGCTGTAAAGAATAAATCCACTCAAATAACATTTCGATAAATTGGATTTCGGATACATTTTAATTAATTTTAATCGAAAAAATGAAAGATCTGCGCCTACTAGTGCGCCCCTGCACTAGTGT
Organism: Platerodrilus igneus; assembly: GCA_036346225.1. Classification (NCBI taxonomy): domain Eukaryota; kingdom Metazoa; phylum Arthropoda; class Insecta; order Coleoptera; family Lycidae; genus Platerodrilus; species Platerodrilus igneus. The sequence goes on from JARFIW010000958.1 coordinate 673,779, forward strand.
GACGTTCTTTTGAAATGTTTATACTCACTAGGGATGGACTCGGGGTCGGGCCGGGCCGGGCTTATAATAAGCCCGGCCCGGCCCGACGCAGAAAGGTAACCGGCCCGGCCCGAGGCCCGACCCGAAATAGAAATTGACGGCCCGGCCCAGCGGGCCGGGCCGGACCGGCCCGAAATTTCGGGCCAGCCTGACTTTCATTCAGCGAATGAGAAGATATTTTTATCTGTTGTGTTCAACAAGTAACTATCACTCTTTTGTTTAATTTAAGAGTATAATGATTTTGAATTACAATCAAGATACTGTGGAACATACCGTAGTATATCATTTAATTTTTGATTCTGCTACGTACCTAGACGTAGCCGGAAGAAAAGTAAATACCAAGCTAAGTATTAAACGCGAAGAGTGGGGGGATTCGCCTACATACCCAAAAGAAACCAAAAACACATCGCCCACGATTATCTATTAACAAATAGAAATAAATAACGGATTCTGTACAAACAAGCAAAAGCATTAAATTAAGCGTTACTATTGCAAAGCAAACAGTTAGGTGATATGAACAATTTAGTACACTAGATACGAAGTGCGCATCTCGTATTTACACAAAATAAAAATAAATCAGTAGTAAATAAACCTGTGAGAGCTTTTGTCAAGCGTTTTTAAAGTATCACCTAATAGTTTTTGTAAAATAACTAATTAGTAGGAAAGAATTAACGTGTGGGAGCTTTTGTCAGACATCTTTTAAATCGTACATAGTACCGTATGTAAAATAAACCAATCAGTACAAAGGAATAAGCGTGTGTCAGTCCAATATTTCTAACACAGGTAAATCACACATGTAGAGCGATAATATCAATTAGCAGCAATGAACAATGGTTCTACAGTGTGACGTTACTTGTCACATTACTACACCAAACGTTGGTACGGAAAATCCCATTGACACAAACAATAGAAAATGAGTTGCATACCTGTAGATGCCCGGATACATAGCTTGAAAACCGTCGGGGGTGAGTCAATACAGAAGCGCTGCCGTATTCAGGATCTATTCACCCTGCCATCATAACTACAGCAACGATCTACGGATAAAAGCAGTTGGTCTACAGTAAAGAAGAACCTATTTGGCCTCCAGCTAAGAAAAGCAATCCACGCAAGACACCTCCTAGTTGTCGAACAGAAAATAAACAGACGTGCATTGCTTTTGAAATGCGGTGACGAATAATGTAGAAAACATGTCGACGCACAAGTTGTAGAAGCAAATTTAACAATGGTTCAAATAACACGAATTCGAACTGCAAATCCTCGCTTATCGAAGCACGATTAAAACTGGAAAACCCGGGTTTTGTCGTATAGTGTGCGACCTTATTTCAACAAGTCTTTACATTGAAACAATAGAGAAAACCATTATAGGCGGTCGTAATGTATACCAAGATAACGGGTACCTGAAACAGAATATAACTATTTAGTTGTTGCATAAACTTGTCGTTTCAAAGCATTAGATTTAAGTTGAGGAATTTATTCGAGAGCGTGTTTCTTAATAATTATGTTGAAGGATTTAACAGTAGAAACAGAATTTATTCAAGCGGGTATTCAATTAATAAGGGAAAAAAATATGGTAATTAATTTATGCTGAAAATAAACGTAACAATTCTTTAACAAATCCTAGAAATAGGTAACAAAGGTACAAAATGTTTAGCAATTTTCAATGTTTATGAAATTGTACGCTTAACGTACTTTATAACCTTTATAATAAATTTGCGTCCTTTTTATTTTCTCGTTCCTACTTCAAAGAGTTTTACTAAAATTACCTACTTAAAATTAGAGAGTTACTGCAAACTCATTCCAAGCAGAATTTATTAAAAAATCTTCAAATAAAGTATCTTTCTTTAAAAGTTTGCATCCAATCTAAAGGAGTGTTAGTGCAAGTGTTTTTTCCTTTACTCTTTGTTCTGACATATATGTTTAGTATGCTATATCTATAGGTTATGTTTTAAAAATGAATAAAGAATTAATCTCTTTTATGATAAGGTGACCTATAATACATGTTTAACTATATTGGAAAAAATCAAAGAAGTTGTATTCACTCAAAGATGAACCTTTTTTTGCTATTTGAATCTTTCATTTCCCACAGATTCGATAACATTTGTATGTGTTGTCAAAGTGTTTTTACGGAATACTTTTCGAGTTTACTTCAAAACACTGTTTTTACTTTTCCCAAGCATATAGCATATCTGTTTTCAAAAGGATTTTTACAGCTAACTTTTAGGAAAAGCATTACAAAACAGCATCCTCGTATTTATAGCGTTGACGTTTTATATCTTTTTCGTGTTATAAACTTGGACATTATATTTCTAAATTTAATTACGGAAACAACACTACAAAAAAACCATTTATTTCGCTATATTTATACAAAAAGCAGACAATTAAATGTAAGTTTGTGCGTTAGGCATTTAGCATATGTCAAAATTAAGGCGCCTTAAATAAAAGCATTCCCTGCCTGTATTTAAATAAATAAAGGTGTCCTGTATTTTAATAAAGTACAAACATTAAAGGTGTAATTGCACATGTATAAATGTCAAATAAGGAAAAACTTTATTAAAAAATTGGTAAAATGAACGTTGCAACAAATCTCTAGTGTTTTAGGCGGTAGACATAAATTACACACGCGTTTGATAATATCGACCTTCGCCGCATGATTGAAATTTGATACATATACATAATATAAATCGTGCAAACTTTTGAATTCTGAATAAATCACCTAGTTTGATGTTCCTGGGCATTTTTAACTTGCCTAAAGTACAACATGAGGAACATTAAATAGGACTAGAAAAAAATATTCGGTATAAGAAGTGAGTTATAATATCACGTCTCCTTAAGAACGTTTACTTACTCAATGTGAGATCGAAGTGATGGGACGATGGAGTATCTACTCGTACGTTTTTCGGCCTAAAAAGTTCGGGCCGGCCCGAGTCATTTGGCCCGGCCCGGCCCGAAAAAAGATAGGCCCGGCCCCAGCCCGGCCCGAATAAAGTAGTCAACGGCCCGGCCCGGATTCGAGCCCGAAATCGGGCCGGGCCCGGCCCGGGCCGGCCCAAAAGCCCGAGCCCGAGTCCATCTCTAATACTCACATTTCATTCTAATAGGTTTTATATTAGTAAATTTCACCAATAGAGTTAGGCAATTTCCTATTAAATTTTTAGGTTGAATGTATTTTTGATATAAGGTATAATCATTTTTTATCTTATATTGTTCATACTCAAAGGCTGTCAAATTTATTATGGCGGTTAAAATGTTTGGAAATGATGCGATCATCGTAATTTCGTTCTAAAAACTTACTGCTCTGTGATTCATTTGTTTTAATCAACAATGAATTATGCTGATGCCGTTGCTCTTATCGTCTGAGTGCGAAGGCAGGTCATATGCTAATTGTTTACCTTACGTAAGTTAACTCTTTGCAGCATGGTGGCTATTGTTATTGACCACTTTCTAAACGAATATCTGTTTACATTTCTATGCTGGTTGGCAAAATCAACCACTTTATATGCTTTGCTAATAGGTTACTAGGTGGCATGATAGAGTTGAAACTTAAGTACAAATTATAATTCAGTTATTGTTCATAAAGCATCAGCTGGTGTTGTGCTGGAGCATTTTTTGAATGTAATACTTCAATACTGTTAGTATATGTTTAAGTGTGAAAAAGTTTTGTGGTGGATTGCATAATTTATAGACAGTATTATACACAAGTAAATCGGTGATATACCATGCAGAAATGAATTCTATTAAGAGGTAAGTGGTTTATGATAAATACCACCATGCTTTTAGTCAGTGTACGGTGTACTTCATATGATTATTCTTGGTTCTACATGAAGCAGCCTATAACACCAAAAGAGCACGAATAAATTATTGACAGTCTTTTCAACTCCGAACCAGAGTTCAGCGATTACGAGATCTCTGATGATGATCCGACGTACGAGTCTAACATAACTAAAAAAAAACATTAATTTTTCTGCGTGTTCCTCGGATGAGGATGAAAGTGATTGTGAAGGTAAACAACTACTTCCCTCGATAACTCCGTTATCTAAACTTTCAGCAACAACTTCTGTGCCTCTTTCTCCACAACCTTTAAATTTTCAAAACAGTATCCTTCTGACAATTCAAGAATATTATAAATTACTACTCAAAATTTCTGATACTCCTCCTGTTTGGAAAAAAAGCATTTCGCTCGTTACCTGTGTACCAAATTTTACTGCAGCTGTTGGTCCTACAGATAAAGTAAATAAATTGGACACTAAAACTCCTCTAGCAATTTTTAAGTTATTATTTTCCGATGAGCTAGTTGACCATATTGCATTTCACACCAATTTACACGATACACAAGAAAATAAACGGTATGATCCTACATCGTCCAATAAAATAAGACTATTTTTGGGTATGAATCTATGTATGGCAATGAGAAGATTACCAAGTTATCGTGACTACTGCTCATCTGCACCCGATTTTCATGTTTATTATATCTCTAAGATAATGACACTAAACCGATTTGAATGGTTTCTCTCACACGAACAATTTAACGATAATTCAATTATGTCAAGTAAAGATCACACGAACTTCGATCGATTATACAGAATTAAACTAATATTAGATTACTTGGGGAAGGCCTTTTTTAAATGTTACAATCCATACCAAAAATTAGTTGTAGCTGAAACGATGGTGAAATTTAAAGGTCAAAGTAGCCTAAAACAATATGTGAGAGATAAGCCAATAAAAAGAGGATTAAAATTTGGATGCTGTGTTATGAGCGAGGCTATAACATTCGCTTTCCGGTTTATACTGGCAAAGATGGAAATTTTGTGTATAAAGGTCTAACATCAAGAGATGTTATAGACCTTTGTAAAGAGTATGTAAAAAAAAATTATTTATTATTTTTTGATAATTTTTTTAATGGATATGACATATTAGTATCCCTAAAAAGGAGTAACATTTTTGCTTGTGGTACTGTACGTCCTAGTAGAAAGTACATACTTACGGTGCTTGACGAAAAGAAAATGAAAAAAGGCGAATACGATTAGAGACAGAGTGATGCAGGGATTACATTCTTTCGTTGGAAGGATCCTAAAGAGGTAAACTTTTTATCGACTTATCATAATCCGGAAGAAACAATGGTAGAAAAAAGAAAAGGAAAAGATGGCAATGCAAGTAACATTAGTGCTTCAAAAGTTTTAGATGACTATAATCAGAATATGGACTATGTTGACAACTTTGATCGGCTAAAATATGACTACTGTTTAGACAGAAAAAGTAAAAAATGGCATTTTAAGCTGTTCTTCTCCATTTCTTGGATGCTACTGTAACAAATTCTTTTATAATATATAGGGATAACGTTGATGCAACAATGTCTAACAAACGATTTAGAAGACATATTTACGAATCACTCATGGTTAAATATATACTTGATTCAAATAAAGGTTATACTCTAAAAAGAAGCATTACAATAAAAAAACATAACCTTTAGTAAGTCTAGAAATACAACTTCAAAGTTCCAGTCATCAACCAGAAAGAAGTACATCTAGAAAATGTGCTCACTGTAGCACCAAGCAAAATCCAGTGCGGTCAATATGGAATTGTTCAGTGTGTCAAGTAGCTTATATCTAAAAAAGGATAATAATTGTTTCAAAATCTTCCACAATAAATAATTCGTTAAACAGTATTCACATTTGCATAGTAGATATTGTTAATAACCACTTTGTTTCTAACATTTATTTCTTTTTGTATTGCAAAACAATGTGCTTTTTGAGATGAAGTTACTTGTAGTGATACTTTCTATCATTAAACCTCAACTATATCACTTTTAGAGATAAAATATTTTTCTGTGCTTTAGAGATCGATAATATGTTAAATTACTTGTTCTCCAAAGAGCTAATCGTACATATTTATTAAATATAAAAGACAACACAAACAGAACTTCAATTTTCAATCTTAACTCACCTGCTAGAATTTTGTCAAATATGTTTCAAATTATTTTACGAAGGGAAAGTCTATTTCTCAGAGCACTTCGAACTTACCACCCAAACAATCAACATACAGCTTGAGTAAGTTTGTTACTTTTGAGAATAGGTTATGGAACAGATTGAGAGTAGTCAACCATGTTTGGATAATACCCAAACAAGTTAATTGCTTTTAATTTTAGGGGTACATTGGTTTTTATATCGACAACCTTATCTTGGAGATAAGCATTTTGAGAGTTTCAAAGTCAAAGTAGATAAAGAAATTTAATGGTGTCCGCTTTAGGTGCAGTCGACAATCACTCATCAGGTATTTACGAAAACGTCTGAAACCATATCCGAGATTTAAATAACTGAACATTTCTAATCATTGCATGAACTGATATAACGTGCCTATAGTGTATCTGTGTGATTCACTGGCCAATAAAGATTTTGATACAAGGATAACATTTGCTGATTCTTATGTATTTTTGAGCGGTGATTTCGAATATGAAGTCAGAAATTCCCTAGCGGCCTCAGTATTTTTGTTATTGTTATTTTTTATTTAGCACGTAACATGGGCACTAACTATGCTTGTTTAATAATAATAAGTTGATTTTTTTTTCAATATGTATCTTGCTATTTAAACTAAACATTTTATTTTTGTTCTTAATGTCCAGGATAAATAATACTATAATTTTATTATTTCAATACATTAATGAAATCATTTACAAATGACACATTACTATGACTCATCCAAATTACATAACTAGCAATTATGTCCTGCGTGATTAATCACATTGAAGTGCGTGTACTTTATGCGTGTTTAGCTTTGTCCAGTTTTTACAACTTGGATGACTCAATCTATATTAAAATAAATCAAACAAATGCAACTAACAAATATCTCCAGTTAGTCTAATGTGCGCTCTCGAGTATTGCAGCTCATTCGTCGGGTACCGATTCTTTTCCTATCAGTTTGTGATTTAAATTTCCGTGTTATACTGTTTAAATGATCTGCGATAAGTGTTTGTGAGTGTATTACAGTGAAATTTTCAATAAAAATGCCATGTAGTTGCATTAACCACCCAGACTGTTTCTGCTATATTTGTGGTGAGGTAACACTAAGGCCTCAGAGGAGATATACATATAACTCTATTGATAAAAAATCGTATCAATTATATTTTGGATGTAAATTGGATAATCAGGATAGGTCCTGGGCCCCTCATAGTTGTTGTAATTCGTGTGTAACGTTATTAGCTGGTTGGTTGAATGGATCCCGTCACATGACATTTGCAGTTCCGATGGTTTGAAAAAAACCTAAGGATCACTCCACAGAATGTTATTTTTGTTTAACGAAAATATCAAGGATAACAGCTAAGACTAGACACACTGTTAAATATCCTAATATTCCCTCTGCTTTAAGACCAGTGCCTCACAGTCCATAGCTTCCAATTCCGGCAGCACCAAAAACATGGGAATTAGATGACAACGTTGTTGAAGGTTGTGCAGATTTATCGGATGATGAAGAAAGGAGGGACTCAGACCTTTTAAATAATACAAATACTGAACCGCACTTAATAAATCAGTCTGTACTAAATGATCTCGTTTGTGATCTACATTTATCCAAGAATCAAGCTGAAATACTAGCATCACGACTGAAATGGTGAAATCTTTTACAACGCAACACAAAAATAAGTGGTTTCCGTGACAGGCAGTGTGACTTCGAATGTTTTTTCTCACAGTGTGCAGACTTAGTTCACTGCAATGATGTGGAATCTTTACTGGAAGCTTTTGGACATACCCACAATTCTGATGAATGGCGTCTTTTAATAGACTTTTTTAAACGTAGTTTGAACGCGGTTCTTCTTCATGTTGGGAATAAATGCCCGTTGATTCCTTTGGTTCATGTAGCTAAAATGAAGGAGAAATATGGCATGTTTGTGGAGATCTTAAAGTTATAGCACTGTTACTTAGTTTACGACTTGGTTATACATTTTGCTGCTTTTTGTGCAAGTGGAACAGCAGAGATAGAAATAATCATTATCTTAAGAAACAGTGACCAAAGAGAAAAACATTGACTGTTGGAGAGAAGAACGTTGTTAGTCCAGCACTAGTAAAACCTGAAAAAGTTTACCTTCCTCCTCTACACATAAAGCTGGGTCTTATGAAAAATTTTGTTAAAGCAATGGATAGGGAGGGAAGTGGATTTCAGTTCCTAAAGAAGAAGTTCCTCAATTTAAGTGATGCAAAAATAGAAGAAGGTATATTTGTTGGTCCGAATATAAGAAAACTAATGAATGATATTGGATTCGAAGGCAGTTTGAATGACCGCGAACTTGCTGCTTGGAAATCTTTTAAATATGCTGTTAATGATCGGAAATTACAAGGCAGATAATTACAAAGAACTCAAAACTTAGCTTCTGGAAAACTATAAAGCACTTGGCTGTAATAGATCACTAAAGATCCACTTCTTAGATTCACATCTGGACTTTTTTCCAAACAATCTTGGAGCTGTGAGTGACAAACATGGTGAACGCTTCCATCAGGAAATATTTACCATGGTAACACGTTGCCAAGAAAAGTAGAGCCCCAGAATGCTAGCTGGTTTTTATTGGAATCTTAAGACCGATTTACCTGCAGCAGAGTACGCTAGAAAATCCAAGCGAAGCAGATTTTAGGAATGTACCAATATTAAATGGTTTTCTTTAAATTGAAATTACAAAAAAACTATGCCCGATAGAAAGCCCCCCACTAACATATTTGAAATCAGTGCCAAAAATACTGTAAGATTCACTTGTTACGGTTCCTGTAACAAACAAAAACTAAAATTTTGTTGTCCAGTGTTATGTTAAGAATTTAGTACTAAGTTTATAATATATTTGATTTTTAATGTTTGATTAATAATGTCTATCGTGTAGTTGTAATAAACACGTATGTGTGATACAGTAAAAACACAATCGTGTATAATTGGGTAAAGATATGTTTTTATTTGTTTTTTTTCAATACATGTCAAGGTATCGTTACAGTTTCCATCTAATACATTATTTTCCAATTACCTAGAGGCGTGATTGAAAATTTTTGTCATTTAACATTTGATTTTAGAAACCTTTCTGTAAGCAGTTTTCAATAGGTCTATTAGTGTTCCTATGGTTAATGTTTGTTTTATGTTTAAGTAATAGTGTACTTAACGATTTTTGAGCTAAACTTTAAGCCAAAATTACTTTACCGATCTCAGGTTTTGGCACCCGTTTGTTATGCATTTTAGGGTATTTCCCTAATAACGATGCGAGATGAAGTAGCGTCCAGTATACTTCCCGATTAAGATTTATTTCATCCCCGATAGTATTTTGGAACCCTCTTCAAACACTTACGCCGCTCATCCCACTGAGTTGTCGGCAACCATTTTTGTTAGTAGAGTCAAACTTTTCAGTATTTTCCGACACCGAATTTACTGGGGCTAAAACTGTACATAACAGACGCAAGTTATGTTTGTAACATGCTAATCTTATGCATACATTAGCAAAGGTTAAATTTAAACTATTATTATATATGAACAATACTAACTTTAAAGGTTTTTTAGAATATACAAAATTAAGTATTATGTATGAATAAATCTTTAAATGACAATTATTTATTATAAATTTCTGTACAATTAATATTTTTACTGTTTTTATGGCTTATATGGGTATAGTTATTCTTTAATTTTTCTTTACCAACGTTCTTTAAATTTTGAAATTATATAAAAATTTAATAAATAATTGTTGAATTTTAATTGCGCATATCTATTCTATCAAAAATTAAGCTCTGTGTTAAATAAATTTTATTGGTCGATAGCAAATTCATCTGTATGTTATGGTTACGTTGCCGTTTTCACTTTATCGTTCTAAAAGTTCATTCAAATTCGACTGCTATTTCTTGGGAGCTCGCTAATTCTCGGAGTAGTTCTAATTATCTATCAAACCTAGTCCTCTGTGTAATTTTGAATATAAACACAGTGTAACGAATTTTTTTACTCAGTTACACTTTCCTTATTAATATAATATAATGTTTCAATAAAATAAAAATATAATTTATAAATGTCTGATCACTTAAAATAATTCATAAAATATATAATAGATTATGCGCTCCTTCGCTTTGGATGTCTAAGTTTCTACAATACAAATCATTTGTCCGTCATTTCGTTTCACTTTTCTATCAGCGCTTGAACAGGTAAGCTGCTCTCCGCAGCGTAGAAAGATCAATATGGTATCCAGGCACATGGCCTGCAATACGGTTCTCAAGAAGGTTTAATTAATTTAACCTTCATGTCTTAATGTGGTTCCTGACAGCTTTTGTGTGATGGTTTTTATTTTGAATTCCACCTTCAGCGAGTTAGTTGATTCCTGCAGACCGAAGAAGATAGAAGCCTCCATCATTAAAATAATTGGTATAAAAAACTGCAAAAGGTTGAAGATATTCAAGTGATGATAAGATATTGGAACTTGCTTCATTAAAACAAATGGGAGGTCAACATACAAATGTCTGTCGTATATTTTTATTTTGCCCTCAAAACAGACCATTGCTAAATTTTTGAATAAAATGCATATTAAACCAGGATTTAACGACATTATACTTAAAGCTCTTAAAACTGAAGCTGATAATTTTAAGCACCGGCAAGACAAACACTGCATTCTTTTATTTGATGAAATGTCCATTGCAACCCAGCTAAACTACAATAAAAAAAAGAAGACTTCGTTGAGGGGTTTGGTACTCTTGATTCTAATGCGAATGAATTCGCTAATCATGCTCAGGTAAAATTTTGTTAGATGAAACTGTTTGTGTATATTACTATTTGAAAAGACATTTTTTCCAATGTAGAACAATTGAAAGAGGTTGAACAATTTTGTCATGGTGTCATTCAGTAATGCAATCTGGTCTACAGATTCACTGTAATCAGCATGCAATCTTTGTTTTTACATTCATTTTACAATCTCTGCAAGTGGGTAAAAATTTGTCTAAATACTTTTAAATAGTCAAAACCTTTTTATGTTATACATTTATCAGTTTAATTGTAAATATTTCTGATAGTGTCTTTTGTTTGACATTCTTTGCTTGCATGAAACATATGCTGCTTAATATTTAAATAGTATTGGAAACAACAATTTTCATTTATTATACATTTATCCTACTTAAATAGTTTGTTTTCTAGGTATTTATGGTCTGTGGAATTAGAAAGAAATGGAAGCAACCAATTTTGTTTAACTTTTTGGCTGGTACCGCCAAAAGCATTCACATTGCACAGACAGTAAAACTTCTTATTAGGAAACTTAAAGAAAGTGGGTTGATAGTATGTGCCGTTGTATGTGATCACGGCTCAAATAACTCTGCTGGCTTAAATTATTTGGTGAAAGAAACACGTGGGAACAAACTTCGAACAGGTGAAGAAATGAACATATCAGAGTTTTACTTTGAAATAGATGATCAGAAGATAATTCCATCTTCGATCCCCACATTTATTAAAATGTATCAGGAACAACTTCATCAGGTATGATCTAATATATTTTAGTGAAGGGGCGAAACATACTGCCAAATGGAAACATGTGATAACAGCATATAAAATGGACCCATACTTTGGTAGTTTGAGTACAATGCCAAAGCTTAATTACTGCCATGTTGTTCCAGACAAAATTCCGTTGATGAAAGTATCTTATTGTGCGCTAGTTATGGGCATAACTGTATCATGGCCCATTCAGGTAAATATAAATATTGTTTTTATACATTCAGCTCATAGTATAGTATTTTAGAAACAACTGTAGAAATAGAAGGAGAAATTTTAAAAATGGAAAAGGACGCAATGGATACAGCTGCACTGCTAGATTTTTTTGGCAATTTGTTTGATAGTTTGAACTCAATTGGTAGATCGGCAAAACCTCTAAGGAGACCAGTTCCAGACAGCTCTCCTCATTTCATGTTCTGGAATAAGGCCACCCAAAAACTTTATGGAATGGTGTTTGTCAACAAAGATGAAAAAATTTTTAAGACGCCTTCTTTAATCTATTTCATGCAGACTGTCCGGAATTTTCAAAATCTTTTCAATCTACTGAAAGTTATGGCTTCAATTTTATAAAAACTCGACAGTTCAACCAAGATCCGTTGAAAAATTTGTTTTGACAAATGCGGCAGCATGGAGGAAGGTATGTCAACCTGACATGTGAAGCCTTTGTACCAAAAGTTTACTGATAAAGAACTTGTCTGCAAAACATTCTCCTGGCGCCAATTGTGAGAATGATCATTATGATATATTTTTCAGTTTGCAAAATCTTCTCGTTCAGGTACTATACAACTTTGATTTTTAGTTTTTTGACATTAAACTCCATTTTTTAAGGATTTCCAAGACAGCGAGGAAGCACAGCAAGAATATATTGAACTTGACTTTTCCAAGATACAACTTCCTTACATAGAAGATCAAGCATTTAATTATGTTTTGGGTTTTATTTTGAAAAATATTAAACCACTTCTAGCAGGGTGTAGAAGCTGTAATAAACAGCTGTTTACGCAATTACCAGATAAAACCCAAACATTTATTTTAAGGAATGAGTATGCTACTACAAAACGCCTCACATACGTTAGCAGTGATTTTAAACAAAAAATTGGTTGTATTTACCATGACCTTAAATTTTGGTTAGGTCATAATTTACAAAAAAAGAATTAATGGCAAACCTTTTAATGACACTGCGTGGAAAAAGATTCACATGCGATCAGCATTGTCACCTAGATATTGTTATTTTAAAAAAATTCATAAATGTCAATTATATAATTTTATAAAACACATTAATAACATATTAAATTTAAAGGACACTCGAAAATTGACTGCAAATGCTCCAATTATTTTTCACAAGGCAAAGAAAATTGCTTCAAAAAAGCATTGTAAAAAGATTATAAAATATTAAAAAAATATTATAAGCGGGATAATATGAGATGGTACAGAAACTATTTGGCTCATTCTTAATTTTGGGTAAATTAGAATTTCCATTGAGAATTTTTAATAACATGCTATCTCTACTGGAACTTTTTTTCAAAAGTGTGTTTTGTACGGCCTATTAACACTATATTGTTTTGTTAAGTGCTCAATTATTTTAATTAAATGTTTTTAAGTAATATGTAAACAGCATAAATGTCACTCACAGAGACTGCCATTTTTCAAATACTTTTTGTGTTTTTAATGAATAATTGGTTGGCAGGTTTTCAAAAAGTATCAACATTAAAATGTCATGAATGTTTTGTAGGCTTTAACCATTTTGAGTTGTACCTCCCAAAGTATCACCCCCAAGGCATGTTTGTCGATGCAATATAGAGCGAAATATTTCTTGGTAGTTTTGAATTCTTTTTGCTATGACAGTAGAAGTGAAAACTTTAAAATGTAGTTGCAAAGCATGTACGAGCAACAAAATTTCTTTTTAATGTACCTGAAGGTATGTGAAACAGAAATCAGTAATACACTATGATTGGAATAGAAATTGTTTATGCCTTAGAGTTCGGAAAAAAAGTGGACAAGCCCATTCCTCTCAAAATTATCTTCAAAGATGAGGAATCAGCAATTTCATTGTTAAGGAAATGGAAACAAATTACAAATTCAAAAATCCGTTTAACAAATTAAATCACACCTCCTTAGCATAATAAGATAAAGCAAATTAAAAAGGAGTTCTGTAATCATCTATCCGGTGAAGAAACATGACTATCATTAAAGTTTATTAAAGAGAGCCTTTTAATTTAATAATCAAAAAACTAAATACATTAACTTGTTATTTTCAAAATGTGGGGTATGGTATAAGGACTAAATCGAATAATCTTAATTACATGTACTGTGATCTCAATTTTATAATTTGAATTTGAATTTGGTTGGACAATAGTGGTATTTACGAACACCATTGTGAAACTGTTGAGTTTAAAAATAATTATTGTTGGCGATTATAATCTACTTGAAGCAAAAAGGTTTAATAGCAATAACCTCCATGTGCAATTTCCTATGCGAACGAAGGCGTTATAAATTTGTTCTTCCTGAAACTATGCTAATTTGTTACAAGCTTGTAACTTTCCTAATAGTCTGAATACATTCCTAGATTTGGTCTTGACAAATATTGATAGTGAGTGTGTGACATATAGTAATGACCCAGCTCTGTCAGTCAGTGTGTATCATTATACCTATGAAATTGAATGGATATTTGAATTGTGTCAACCTAAACCGGATATTCTGTACTGTGCAGGATATTTTAATAATAATAAAAATGCAAATTATGAGGCAATTAATCATCAATATATAGTCCCTGAGGATTGGGGTTCAATTCTCTTAAAGGATTTGGATTTTTACATACACTCTTTAAAGCTTTGGAAAAGTTTAAAAGTTCTAATTATTCTAATTGGTTCAGTCCGGAATTATGTGAGTTAATACTACAGAAGAAAATTGCTCATAAAAAATTTAAGTATTCTGGAAAGTATGAAATTATATTACATTTAGCAAGCTTCGTTCACAATACAAAATAAGATTTAGTAAATATTACAAAGTTTATCTTAGCTCAGGAATGAAACAAAAAATGAACTCTCCTAATAGTTTAAAATATAATAACAAAACCGTTCATTTTGTTCAGGGTACAGTTAGTTTTTTTTGTTAAATACTTATCATCAGTATATGCCCCAGCATGGAACATATCAATGCCTGTAATGGAATCCTGGAATCCACTTTATAAGTGACTTTAAATTTGCATTAATAACGTAGGTATAATTAGTTGATATTGTATTTCGTCTCAAGGACAACTGTACTGGCAGTCCGGATGGGGTTATCCTCTAATATTTTTCAAGAATATGGTATCCACAATTATCGTACCATTGTTACTTATCTTTAACTTAAGTCTAAAAAACTCTTATATACACTCTTAGTGACATAAAACATGATTGCTAGCACCACTAGTCTTAACAAAACTTCAAAAGACTGATGTAACCTAATTTTTTACACTATTTATAATTCTCCAATATACTAATATGGAATTAATTAAAAAATTAATTACTTACCGCCAAAATGCAATTATAATTTGGTTTTCTACAAAAGGCAGATTTTCTTGTTCTTACTAATTGACAAAAATCAATTAGAATATAATAACTGTGAAAGTAGTTACATTTGCTTGCAATGTTTTTTAAAATTTTGTTAGTAATCTGGCGTTGTCGAGAGGGGATTCACTTTTACTATCGTGTAAACTGAAGTGATAGTTATTAGTTATTACTGCCACAGTTATAACTCTGGTAGTTATTTCCGTGTAAACATAGTCCTTGTGGTCCAATCCTGTTCAATTTATTTATAAATGACACATCGGATATGGTCTCTTTGTTTAAAATTCATTTATACGTAGATAATGTGAAAATTTTCAATGTTCTACCTTCCCTAGTTGATTAGAGTTAATTCAGTCCAATATCCTGAAAGCTAGTACTTGGTCCGATGCAAATATAATGACACTTAATGCTAAAAAATACTTTTTTTTTACTTCCATGTATAATGTTCTACTTCACACATCAATATATACGTGAAGTACAATTTCACACACCGGTACATGATATGCAATGTAATCCTTATGGGATTTACTGCACGCACACTTGCCGTAAAGTCCATGTACTTTGTGCACTGGTTACAAGTAAGTAGGTTGCAGTGCTAGCTGTATGTCGAAAGTATTTTGAAATGTCACAGCAAATGTCAAAAACAAAAATTAAGAAAATGCATTTTAATTTAAAGTCGTAGAAAAAGAATAGTGTGCAACACCTGTGTGAAGTCACTCGTTCGCGTTGCAACACTCGCAGCTTGTGTTGCAAAACTTCTCACTCGTGTATAAAATGTGACTTCACAAACTTGCTTCACAATGTACTATTTTATAACTTTCTCAAGTCATCTTGAATAATTTACTTCAAAAATGATAATCCTCTAAATAGAGTTGATATTCCGAAGAACTCAGGAGAATGGTTTAACAGCAAGTTGACATTTCATCACTCACTTCCAAGTTTCTATACCGTTCATTAATTAGATCCTTGGTTGAATATGGTGCTATAATTTGGTGCCAATATTATTTGAATCTTATTATGAATATTTAAAGAATACAAAGAGAATTTGTCAGATCTTGCACTTATCAAATGCATTTAAACGAAGGGATTTTAGCTACTCTGATATTTTATCACTGTTAAACATTGAATCTCTTGCAACTAGGTGAAATAAACTTGATATTTCTGCATCATCTCATATCAGGACGAATTAATTCAATTGCGCTTACTGCGGTGGTAGAACTTTTGTTATATAAATTTTAATATGTGCCTTAATTCACCGTTTGCGGTGGACTTCCATCATACAAGTTATGGTAAACGTACTCCTCTAATGAGAATTTTAGATTATGGTAATACATTCTGTGAATAGATAAACTTTTTCACTTCTTCCACTACAAGTTTCAAGAAGTCTGCACATACATGTAAAATTTTAAATTATTTATTGCTTTGCTTTGTTAATATTACTTTAAGTAGACTGAGATTGTAATTTTTTTGTATGATGCGGTTATCGCGTCTATATGTTATATAAATATTTCCAATACAAATTTGGCATCCACTATATATACTATGGGATCTGTCTTGGCAATATATTGTGCCCACACATTTAAGCCAAAGCTATTCCAAATATGACAGGTTTTCCTGTTTAATTTGCTCATTATTAATATTAAAGAAAAATTGTGTTTAACATTAATTTGGGTATGTTTTACTTAATTGTACACTGATTATATTTTTGGATTAATATAATAATATAATTTATTGTTGACATGTTTTTTTGTGTGTTAATTACCAATATAGTAGTTTGAAGCTTTTTGTTTTAACATGTATTAAGTGTTACTATAACAATTCTTTATCAACAGCATACAACGCTTGAAATATTGCTTATTTGGCTGATCTTGTTTCTTACATTTTTGTAAGGCACCTAGAACTATAACACTTCAGGCTTTAATTTTACTGTTTGATTTTTCGAATCGCATGACTCATTTCAAACCACAAAATAAACAATATCAAATTTGAAATTCAAATATAGGAAGGAAAGCCCACCTTCATCAATGACCAATCAGACATTGGGTGTAGTTTCTTCCAAAATTTTAGATGGCGCTGCATTACTTAAAAGGTACACTATTAAGATCGAGATCTACTTGTTTTTGTCTATGAATGGCATTTCTTAACATGCCTGTTCCTACAATTCATTATTATAAAATGAATTAAACTGGCGCATGCGGCATGTCGAGATCAGTTTCAAAGACGTAAGTGTTTATTATATTTGCAGACGTACTCAGTACAAGTGCGGCATTTAAAATAAATTTTTATATTGTGCTTTATAATGGATTCGGAAAACTTTCTTGTTGAAAATTTGCTACAGCACTAGCATTACAAGGTAGGCTTTTAGAGTTTTAACATTATGTATGTGTAAATTGCATCCGCCATATGATAATGAAAAGGTATTATTCATTAAGTAACGCTTTTTATATGTTGCCCTATTCAGAGCCGGATTTACCATAAGGCTTACCGATACCTTTAAAACAGTGCAGTTTCGTTTACGTACGTATGCGCATACGTATAGATCGTCTAATACATAAGTAACACTGTCAGCACGTATGCGAGTTATGTATCTCCCAATTGATGTATACATGTTAAAATAGAATAATTAGGAAATTATTAGAAAGTGTTAAGAATACCCCAAGTGAAGTGCAACATTGTAACACAAAGACAATTTGTAAAGTTTATTAACGTTCATGAGAACGGAAGCGCTACTTTCTATCGCAGACGATAGTGACCCTGCAGATGACAGATCACAGACGGTCACCGACAGTCAGGTACCGTGATTACTTAGAAATTAAGATTACAACAATGTAATTATGAATAGAGTTAAGAATAAGTAGACATAAGATCTGCAAGTTCCCACAACCATGTGAAGGGGTAGGAATATTATACAAAACCCGGAAGCCCCAGTCGACGACACTTAGTCAAGTGATCAGCTTTTACATTGCAGTCTACTTTCTACTTAAAATAGTACCTTTATTAATTAATTTCGATTTAAAGTAAAGTATAATTGTAACTTGTCAAAATTCCATATTTAATTTCTGCACAATAAAATAAATTTGTTTAGAAGTTTAGAAATGGTTTTTAAAAAAGCCGCTCCCAAGCCACGAACCTTAACTGACGCAGCCGTAAAGGATGTCAATAGGTCACTAGGAAACCCAAATTCGAAAAACTGGTCGTCTGGAATTTCAATTCCGAATTTGACAGAACCAAACAGAAGTTGGAGGCGAAACAAAAATCGTTCAAACCCAGCAAACAAACAGAAGGTGAAAGCGAAACAAAATCGTTCAAATTCAACAAAAGGAAACCGGAAAATATACAAGCATAGATCGAATCCAAAAACTGACGTAAAGAAAGTACAAAAATCGACGGATTCCATGAAATCAACAAAACAATTAGTGTAAGTTTATTTTCCTTAAACCATTTGAATTTTTTTATTTTATTTTCCAAACATATTTGATATTTGCTAGCATAAAAGATTTTATGATTTATATATGTATATTAATTATTAGTACCATTATTTTATGCAATTTGATAAAGATAATCCCCTTAGCTATTGCAAGGGATTATATTCAAGTTATATTTGAGAAAATTTATTTAAAAGAGATTTAAAAGCCTGAGAAAATCAAAAGTCGCAGTTCAGGCGCACTTGAGACAATTATTATGAAATTAACTAACGCAAGAATTAATAGAAACAAAACAAAAACGAATTTTTAATTCAACAATACAAAAATTAACTGTCGCAAAACCCCAAAAATAAAGCGAAATTAAATCACAAATTTAAAACTGAAATCTTTGTAAATATCGCAACAAAATAACGCAAAATCATCACATTCCGTAAAATAATAGACACAACTTGCAATCTATTATTAACCTACATTCTTATTACAAGAATTAACAAAGCGCAAAAACAAACGCGTCTTATCTTCGAACAAATCATTCACGCAGCGCTATAAAACGGTTATAATTGGAAACGAATATATCTAATTATAATTACTGAACAAAGCTATTCAAAATAGATCGCGAATCTAAATATAAGCATACGAAAACCTTTCAGTTTACCAGAATAGGATTCAGGCATTATTAATTAAAATAAAGCATAGAAATTACGACCGAAAACTCTTATAAATCATCATCTTAAATACGAAAAATGATTACGCTATTTGAAACGCATATTGCAACTTTATAAAAGCACAATTACATTGACATTCTGTAAATTAAAGTACTTCAGTAATTAAAGACGCAAAGTTCATTTCATATCAACTAAAAATAACACCTTTTAGAAAAATATAATAGCATTATACCACAGCATTCACTGAATTACACCTACAGTAGATTTAAAAATAATCTTGTAATTAAAGTACAACGAAGACACTGACGCAAACGATTGACTGGAAAGCAACGATTTACCACATTTTAAAACATTGTAATTAACACAAACTCATTGTATTAATTACGAAAGAAGACGAAACCTTGCAAACTTTATGATTAACACTTAAGTTTACGAGACAAAAAGCATCGTAGACACACTTATAAAATATACAAACCCACGGCAAAAGATAATTACAACAGACGGAATTAAATCAGCAGAAATAAATTAAAAATAAGTTTTTAACTGATGCAAAGCAAACGAAGTGAAATAAATTACCACAAAAAACACTCAATCACACCGAAACCTTAGAGGTCAAACCTGCAATAAAATTAACATTAGTAAATTAAAAATAAACGTAACCAAGACAGAATCAAGAGTAAAACCCATAAAATAATTACAAAACCGTACTATTAAATACAATACAAGCAACTCAATTTTAATAACCTAAAATGACCCAAGCTAAAAATAGCAAGTAACCCGACGCAACCCAAACGGAAAATTAATAAATTCAAGCAAGGAATAACAATACGAACCGCGACATAAATCCCAATTTTATAAAATTTAAAATTAATTAAATTCAAAACTAAATATTAATTACCAGAATAACCTCCCCAGCCATAATAAGTGAAGATATGAAGCTTTATTTGGAGACAATTCCAACGTATAACGGTGATCAAACCTTGTTAGTAAATTATATAAACGCGTGTGAACTATTTTTAAAAACATTCTATAAACCCGGAGACAACCAAAGAAACGTATTACTCCTACGCCTTTTTATCAGCAAACTAACCAGAAGGGCACTTACATTAATTGCCAGTAGAGATGACTAAAACAATGGAACAACTTCAAACTAGTATTGATGGCATATTTTGGCAATCAGGGTAACCTAAAATGCCTAGTACGCGATTTAGTAAACCTTAAAATGGAAAATAACCAATCCCTGTACCAATTTGGAATGAAATGCCAAGATGTAAGAAGTTTAATTTTAACAAAACTAAAAATTGAAGAACCCCAAAATATCAAACTTTTAAAAAGAAAAATGTACGACGAAATGGCATTAAACACATATCTGAATGCACTACCAGAACGACTTTCAGACAAAATCAGATTTCAACATCTCAAAATTTAGAAGAAGCTATGAACATGATAATCGAAGAAAAAAACGTAATATATTACAGAAACAGATTATACAACCTCAACGCGAATAAATGTTACTCACCAATAAAATCCATACAACCCACGAGACAAACAAATCCACAACCAAAATTCACCTCATTCAATGCACAAACAAACGAACCGCAAACCATTAATCCACATTTTAATAACGCAAACTTTAATAATCAATATAAACATTTTTCAAAATCAACGTTCAACCCGAATTTTACGAAGGCCGCATTTCAACCAAGATTCAACCAAAACGTAAATCTACAAAGACCAGCATTCAACGCGAACCCTATTAGAAACTCTCCAATGACAAATAATAACAACAATTCTAATAACTATTATAAACCTACACCAATGGATACCTTGTATGGTAATACCGGACCAAACACAAAAATAACACACATTCGACCGAATCCTAACCAAAAACGCACTTTTACATCGGAAGAACTATTTCATCAAGAAGTAGATGAATATGAAAATGACCAGAATAATTACATTTGACAATTATGAATGCGAAGAAGCATACGAAACTTATGAGGAGAACGACGAAGAAAACTCGTGCTCAAATTTTCAGATAGACCGATTTATAAACGGCCAAACTTAATAAACTTAAATAATATGAATCACCTAGTACTACCCTATATAGAAATACCCCATGCCGAATGCAAACTACTAATCGATACCGGATCCTCAAAAACATTAATTAGCCCGCGAACCGTAATGAAACACTATCTAAACTGTGTAAAATGAGAACCGTTTAAAATTAAAACAGCCCATCAAACAATCCTACACCAACTCGTAGCAGACATACCCTTACCCAAAACATTTAACGTAAAAATGAAACACAAATTTTGCAGATTCAAATTCAATGACAAATATGACGGACTATTAGGAATGGACCTTTTAAGAAAATTAGGAACCAACATCGACATAAAGAACCGTTTACTAAGAACCAAATATGGACGAATCTATCTTTGGTAATATCTTCCGACATATTATATAAATCATCGTAAAATTATTCAATTTTAAATGGCAATAGGTTTAGAGCGTTCCCACCGTGTACCATTGATAAGTTTTAAAGTTAAATGCTTTAGATAAAAGATAAAAAAGCTTAGACATATAGATCCTGATGCAGTGCAAAGCATTACATAATTTGGTAAACTTTAGGTTTATTTCAATAAACACTTTCAATTTGACTAACATATAATCATGTAGTACAATTTTCCCAAACCTTTAGGTAACACCCAAATTGAAATTGACAACACTAAATTTTATACTAAGATCTCAGTGGTATTCTTCTTGGAAATGTACATTTTGTAATGGGTTTAGGTTTGCATTATAGAGCCTAAAGTGTTTACTAAATTGAATACATTAAATTTGACTCTTTGTTTTCTGAATGATAAATATTGAAATAATTTGTATAAAGTGTGCGCCCAGATGCTATATCAGAAAATAAAAGAACCAATGACAAGCTTAGCAGTAAGTTCTCTAAAACGTGGAATGTCAAGAGTTTTAGTCAAGTTATATAAACTAAACCCTTATAAACCACCAACTTATTATAGCATAGATACACATCTTTAAATAATCAATGAGCTACTTTGATAATGCTAGGTAGATTTGACGATTTAAAGCAATTTAAATATACGAGCAAAATCAGTTTAAATATATTCTGCGAATATATGTCCTTTACAACTGTTATTATACGACCCTTACTGGAAATGCAATTTCCGGAGATCGAAGGTAAAGGCAATTACAGTTATGACGAAGGGCAAAGAGGTTCTCAACATTATCAGCATTTTTTTAGAATTTTTACCGATTACGATGTGTCGAACGTTAGAGGTTGCTGTAATAATTATTATTAATTAGAAAGAAGACTGAAAAATGTACACGGCAGTGTTGTAATAATTTTGGGGTCAATTTTTAAATAGGAGGGTGATTACAGACATTTTAACGATTTGTCCATTAAGCACCATTATAATCATTGTCATTTAAGCTATTTATTATTACTATTTCAATTATTATTATTATTATTATTATTATTATTATTATTATTATTATTACTACTACTATTATTATTGATACTATGATTATTATTATTGTTACTATTATAATTATTATATTATTATTATCATCATCATTACTATTATTATTATTATTATTGTAGCCAGTTACTATTAACGCATTTCCCAATTTAGAACAAGTAATAACAAAAGTTTTTATCATTCAGAAGTATAATTAACAGTATATGCCATTTTCATAGATGCTTTCAGTCCAATTAACAATGACGCACTATCATACTAATGCTATTTACAAGCATTAATATCTTCTTAAACTAAATCCTTAACCGTAAGTCTTCTTAACAACACTAACACTACTATAATTTATTTATTACCCTTTTGTCTATTTATGTACAAGCTGGCAAGTACAATATGCACGTTCACATAACACAAATTTATATTTACTATAGGACCTTCAAACCGTAATAACCAACTAACTATACACGATATAATTTATATACGGCATTTGGATATAAACTAACTGATGTACACTCATCACTGAGCTTATATATACCCTATAATTAAATAGATGACTCATATTCTACTGTTTGATGAAAGATTCGAGACTTCTGTAGAATATACTTCGGTTATGCAGCTTGCATGTTAGACGGGTTGCCTAATAGTTCGTTACACTGCTCCCTCTTTAAAACCGTTACGTCCCGTAACTGTAGAAACATTTTGACGCCAATTTGATACAGATGACGGTATTGTCAGCTATCTCTTTTGGTGAATGCATCACGTCGTTGTTAATAACAGTCAACACTCTTTGCTTTGTCTTAGTAGGCAACCGGTTGATAGCAACAAACAAGGACCTAGATGTTGGTTCCCTGGAAAATTACTTCTAGTATATTTCGAACTATTTTACAATCTAAGCGATCCAGAGCATAGCCTAGCTTGGGCACCGATAGTATTGTTACTCCATTTTTCATCATCTGAAGGCTTGAGGCTCAGCAAAGCTCCATTGATGTCCATAGCTAGGTCTCTGCCATGAAGAATTTTTGGCGACCAGTTAGTAAACATAACAATTTCCATCCTAAAGAACTAAGGCTTTTCTTACAGTTGGTTTCTGTTGTACTGATTTATCCACACATCCAAACTTTTTCTTGAAAACAACAGGCATTTCTCTTGACACTTGCAGATTTTGAGCTACGCAATGTGCAAAGGAATATCTTTCTGGTGTTCTAAACAGATCTCGCTGTTTTTCAACAAAAACGCCAAATCTCGCCTTAGCGAAACCATCATACGCCGCCATGAAACTCTCAAAATCTACATTTGGTTCACGTTAATAACTCCTCGAACACCATTTTCATTACTCGAGTCTTCCTGATTGTTGCCAGCGTAGGATGTTAAACGCGTGTTTAACTACATGTACTAACATTTCTTCTGAATACGCGTACTACTTTTGTAAAAAGATATTCTTACTGGCATTACTTAAAATAATAACGGTCTATATACAGAGTGTTAAATACTTGCTATTTACATAATATACGAATTACTTAATTTTCTGCTAATAAATGCAGTTTCCTGATCCCTATTGCAATTTATTGTTACTACACAACCCTTGCTACTCAATGCACCCCTAAACAACTCCTTATCACAGCAATATATATATATATATATATATATATATATATATATATACACTGTTCTTGTTTGTGCTAATTAACACGCACACGTGTTAGTTTCGAAAAAGTTCTCATTATGCTTTTTTAATACGACTTAATGTACTATTATATACATGCATTTGCTCCTGTTTTTATTTATTAACACGCACACGTAGTAATCTTGTAAATAATTAGTTATGGTGTCGTATCTTAATTGCCAGTACTGAAAAATAGGTTTTATTGCTTGTGTTTATATATGGGCTTATATGTTGCACTAGTGGTTCCTGCTAGATACCACCATCCGCCCTGGTATCACATAAAAACTATTGTTCATTGTTGTATGCGGTAGTGACTAATAAATATAAAAACCTAAAATTTGTTTAAAATTAAGCGTCGTTTACGAAAAGTGTAAACAGATAGTTTCTGTATAATAACTGCATAATCTAATAAGCAATTCGTTAGCCTTCTCATTGATACACGGAGTTGTTTTCACGGAGAATTCAATCTGATTGCATCATGATTTAAATTACTTGCTATTTGAATAATCCAAAACTTTAATTTCTTCATACATAGGTTTTAATGCAACTCTTTAAAAAAGGAACTTTCAAGTTTTTACTTTTCATAAAACTACTTTGACTTGATTATCTACTTAAGTCGATGACCTAAATTTTCTTCTGTATCACACTAAAGATTTAGATGCGTTTATATTTGTATTTTGACAATGCAAATACAAGTTTATTATTAAGAACTCCATGTTAATAGTAAACAGGGCAATATTACAGTTCAGTGAATAAAAACTCAGTCTTTAATATATTTTTATGTGCACATAATTACTTTTTATCTGTACGCTTGAGACGACACTGTGAATGTAAAACAGCGCAACAGGTCATTTAAGGTTTATAATGGCGTAAAATGGCAATTAACTAAACCATGATTATTGATTTGTTATTAATTCTTTTGTTAAAATTTTGCTATTGTTAGTGGACACCGAAGAAGGCTGAAATAGACAGCGTAAAAATATACATTTTAGAAAAAATACGCGCTTGAGAGCTTAAGTGTAGCTTCCGCGTGTGCGTTGTCACACACTAAAGCTCCATGCCCTGCTTGGGTCCACCAGTGTTTGAACTGACTATATTTTGCAGCTAACAGGAGTGGATATCCATAGATGCGATGTGTGTGCCTTGCACCCTAAAATTTATGGAATTAGCAAATTTGGTTTGATGTTTTAGTATGTATTTTCAACTCTAAATATAAATTTTATTGTACACTTCCACACCAGTAGTATTTATAAAAATGTATGCAATACATAAATATGTAACTTTAATGACTCAGTGTAATTAGGGTGTAGCTGTATATTCAACGCCGTGTTTCTATTACTCTTATTATAATTGGTAAATAGGTTTGTATGCGGTGATATGACCGCACAAAAGCTATATGGCAAATGTATTTGAACTGCGTTCGGTTTGACATCGCTTTTAATTGTGGAGTTGAAAATTATTTTACTTACCTACATTGATAACTTTCCTGCAAGTTTAGTACCCCATATAGCTTTGCTAAATATTTTCTTCTGGGTTTTCTTTGCTATCACTGTTTATACCAGCATCCTTTGGCCGTGCATAGCTTACTCTGCCCTACTATAGTAAAATCTAGTAAGTCGATTTTCTACAATGTTGGAGATTGTGATGTTTAAAAAAAGTAGTTCTACGATGTGTTATTACAAGGATGTTTTGAACTGAATTGTATTTTTAGCCACAGATTCTATAAATATACAGGAAATTAGCGAAAAAGTCCCCTAACTATCTACAATATTAACTTACTAGGTTTAGCATGTACTCAAAGTCACTACATATACTACATCTAAATATTTATAAACTAGTAGGTAACCATAATTGCTAGGTATGCATGTCATAGATTAGTCCTACTTTTTCAAAACATATTAACAAAATTGCTAGTTTTGAAAAAAGAACCCACTGTTAAATTAAGCATAATATAAAATTTGAGAATCTACCTACTTTGTTCTACGTAAGCTTTACTGTGGGTATAAATGGTAACTCTCAATAAGATAGAAGATAGTTAATATATTTACTGGAACATAAACTTGCAACAGTTTTAACGTTAACACTCAGAATTGGTACATAAATCAGGTCTGTTGTCGCTAGTTGGTAAGAAT
The DNA here is from genome assembly GCA_036346225.1 of Platerodrilus igneus. Classification (NCBI taxonomy): domain Eukaryota; kingdom Metazoa; phylum Arthropoda; class Insecta; order Coleoptera; family Lycidae; genus Platerodrilus; species Platerodrilus igneus. The sequence continues at coordinate 700,220 of JARFIW010000958.1, forward strand.
TTCCAAAATAACTTTCTACGTTCCTCCTGAAAAGATGGACATAGCGTATTGAGAATGTTTTCTTTTTTGGCTGAATGCATTCTTAATGATTTAGAAAATGGCTGCTGTGGAAACTCAGTTAATATATGACACAGGTGAGGTTCCAATAGATTTCGAAAAAAATATTATTATCCCAATCTCAAAAAAGTCAGGAGCTGATAGGTGTGAGAATTTTAGAACGGTTAGTTTAACTTCTCATGCTTCCAAAATACTAACAATAATAATTAAAAATAGAGTAGAAGCTTTGACTGAGAATTATTTAGGCGAAGACCAATATGGTTTTCGTAAAGACAGAGGGACTAGAGAACCGATACTAATGATTAGGCTAATTATCGAAAAAGGTTACAAAAAATAAAAGACTCATTTCGCGTTTGTAGATTTAGAAAAAGCATTTGATAGGGTTAATTGGATTGTTCTGTTCATGGTTTTGCAAAAAATAAGAATCTCTCATAGGGATAGAAAAATTATTTACAGTCTATATAAAAACCAAAGCGTAGTAATTAGATTTGATGAAATAGAAAAGGAAAGCTAAGATTAGAAATGGTGTTAGACAGGGTTGTATACTGTCTCCCTTGATTTTTAATGTTTATATTGAGGAAGCTTTAAACTTAGCTAGAGAGAGAAAAGAGATAGGTATTAGTGTACAGGGACAGAAAATAGACATGTTACGTTTTGCAGATGATATAGCCATTATAGCAGAGTCTAGAAAAGAGTTAGGAGAGTTTTTAAATATTTTAGATGAGATACTACGGAGTAACCATAGTATGAGAATTAACTCAGTAAAGACAAAGATAATGACAAGTGAGTTACAGCCTAGTTCTAAACCAAAATTAAAAATAGGTAATACCGAGTTAGAGGAGGTAGACGAATTTTGCTATTTAGGTAGTATAATTACAAAGGATGGACGTAGCAGAAGGGATATAGTAGCTAGAATAGCTCAAGCTAGAAAAATGTTTTTAAAAAAGAAAACTTACTAATAGCTAATAGTATTAGTTTAGATAATAGAAAAAGTTTCTTAAAGTCGTACGTATGGAGCGTTCTACTATACGGTAGTGAGACTTGGACAATTAAAGAAGTAGATAAGAAAAAGATAGAAGCTTTTGAAGCTTGGTGTTATAGGAGAATGTTAAAGATTAGTTGGACAGATAGAGTAACAAATGAGGAAGTTTATAGAAGGATAGGTGAGGATCCCTGTATGTGGAAACAATTGAAGGTCAGGAGAGATAGAATGATAGGGCACCAGTTAAGACACGAGGGACTATTTAGTAAAGTCTTAGATTATAGACTATCAAATAAAAATAGAGTAGGAAGGCCTAGACAAAGCTATATTAGTCAAATTATTAGAGATTTAGGTTGTGAAGGGTATGTGGACCTTTTTAGACTAGCTCAGAATAGAAAAGAATTTAGAGCTGCGTCAAACCGACTTTAAGTAAGTTTGAAAACAAAACAAAAAAAAATAAAAATCAGTTAACTAAATGTCACCAGGACATAACTCACAATTAATTAGCGGTCTGGCGTGTTGGTAGCGTTTCGTTGCTTAAGCCTTACCATAACATATAATTTAATAAACGTCACCATGACATAACTCACAATTAGGTAGCGGTCTGGCATGTTGGTAGCGATTTGTTGCTTAAGCCTTACCATAACATATAATTTAATAAACGTCACCATGACATAACTCACAATTAGGTAGCGGTTGTAATTTGAATATTTACCTACCGCGTGAGGGTATCCAATTAACAATAAATAATAAATGGGAAGGATCTCTAACACTATAGTACCCTCACGTTTCGGGACATTGCCTCGCAAGCTGCTGCAGTCGGTGAGAAGGGGAGGTTCATTAAACAACAACACACTGAGACAAAATTCCAATTGTTTTATTAAACGGCCTACTAACTAACTTAACCTAATTACATATGCATACAAAATTATACAGTAATTAACATTATTTACAATAGGGCGCCACCATGGGAATTAAACGGCCCATGGACCGATCGCGGTAATAGCTCTCGTCGCACTTTGTTTGCAGGACAGAAAATACTTCACTTCACAGGGGCAAATCTTAGAAAGTCTCCGGCTAGCACAAACACAACTTAACTAAACAATTCTAAAGTCCTTATTTTATGAATATTAACAACAGTTCTGGGTGCAAACACCCCCAATACATATAATTAATTAACGCTACCGCAGTCTACTTAACTTGCATACTGAAACGACCTTCCTTTAATCACGGGGACATCAATGACAGGAAAAACATGACCTCCACACGGGTCAAATAGTACAGTAACGGAATTCGTGGCTTAGTTATTACAAGCCTCGGACAACGTCGAAACACAATAAAATAAGAAACCCTTCAAAAGATGCGGTCTTTAACAATAACCTAACGGGATTAAATTACTGGAACGGGGCTTTAGCCCGAAGTTGTATGCTATGAAAGTCGACAGATATTGTATTTAAACAAATAAATGACTTATGATGCATAACACAGCCTTGAGTTCATAGTAATACCATATATAATAATTACTTACTCAGAGAAATAAACTAACTTTGAACATAACGGCACTCACTTGAATTCAGAGAAATAAAACATTTACTCAATCTTGCAAGTCCGCGAGCTTTAGACTACAACGCGTCTGGAAATAAACAGCCCCCATTACCACCGGCTGGCATCCTTATATACATTTAAGTTAATTGAAAAATAACCCCTTTCTTGGCTCTCATACTCGGCTTAGGATACGCCGGTCGTAAATCTTTAAGATTAATTAAACTGCCAATTGCCTAAGATAGCCACACAAGTAGCTCTCGGAACTAATTTTTAGTTGAGTGTCCCGCTAATTGAAAAATTCCTTCCGACCACCCAGACATAAATAGGGTCCTAGAACATGATTGACATCTAATTATAGATAGCAACTAATCTGACACGTTTAGTGCCTTTCACGTAAAGTGCCTTTAAAAAAATTAATTGACTCTTGGATTATATCTTCCTGGAGATTCGCTAGGACGCTACTTGGGTGATCTTGCAGCCGTTTAACATTTGCAGAATATTTATGCTACACGACCTTCATTCTAATAATTAGCATGCTAAAATTAAACTAGAAAATAACTATTTTTAGAAATACTAGAACTATTAGAGCGTATTAAAACAGTATGTTACACAGCCCCCCTCGAAAAATTGAAATTGCTCTTAAGAATTTTAAGCAAATTGAAATAAAATAAATGTAGAAATTAACACATCCAACCGCAATTATGTTTAAGCCAACTGAGTCTTTTCAGAAAATTGGCGGAAGGAAAAAATAAAAAAATTGGAAAAATAAAATATTAGTGAGGTTTTAGGTCTTGGACGTGGAACACCCCTAGCGGTTTTCCGTCCATAGAAGATAGTCTATAAGTGGTAGAACCTAAAACTTCCTTCACCTTTGCTTCTAGGAACTTCGGGGCTAATTTTTTATTGAAATGTTTAGAAGCATCTGATAATATAAAATTGCGCTTCCACACTAAATCCCCTACTTTGAAATTTAATGGTCTGCGCCTTAAATTGTAAGAGTGCGTATTACGTTCATACGCCAAATGTATGTTTTTCTGAACTTCTTTAAAGATGGGCGATAATTCATTGAGGTCTTGAACCAATTGTTCTCGAGTATCAATTGCTAGATCCTCTGGATTTAAATCCTTTAATTTATTCTAGAATTCCCCGGTCAGAGGAACCGTGCGTCCAAAAGCTAAAAATGTTGGGGAATATTTTGTGGATTCATGAACAGCATTACGAAGCGCATGGGCAATTTTGTGAATATTATCGTCCCAATTCTTCTGAGAATCTTGAATGTAACTGCGAATGGCAGCTCCAATTACCTTGTTAACGCGTTCTACATAATTAACTTGAGGATGGTAGCTGGCGTTAAACCAAATCGAAGGTATTTTATAATTTGTCATGAGATTGGAAAATAAATTACTTTTAAATTGAGGGCCATTATCTATCATACAAATTTGAGGTACCCCATATACCAAAAATACAAAATTTTCCAGGTAATTACAAATTTGTTTTGTTGAAGCGCTGCGCATGGGATGCAATAAAGTGAATTTTGTAAACCAGTCAGTAACAACTAAAAGGTAAGTATTCCCCAATTTCGAGCGCGGAAAGGGCCCCATTAAATCAATCGACAAACATTGAAACGGAAATGAAACTTTTTTCTCTTTGCCCATAAAACCATAATGGTTGAACGTGCTGGATTTGCTTTGACAGCACGTAACACATTTACTATGGTATTTAGAAATATATGACCGCATTTTGAGCCAGTAATAGAGCTCTTTGATTTTTGTATATGCTTTAAATACACCCAAATGGGCCGAAACTGGATCATCATGGCATTCTTTTAAAATTTGTGCACGGCATGATTTCGGCACTACTAATTTCCACTCAATTAAATTGGCTTTGATATTCAAATTATTCGGAATAAACTTATACATTTTATCATTTTCTACTCTCCAATCGGGATATAGATCTGGCTTTTCCTTAATATTATTTAACATGTTCCTGTGGATAACTTCGAAATCAAATTGTTGGAGTTTCACACTCCATCTAGCTAAACGTCCCGCAGGATCTTTTAAGTTGTGGAGCCAAATTAAAGAATGATGGTCCGTATTGACCTTAAAATGAGTTCCTTCAATATATGGTCGGAATTTTTGAATAGCAAAACACACCGTCAAAAGTTCCCGTTCTGTGACTGAATAATTTTTCTCCGCTGAATTTAAACTGCGAGAAGCATAAGCAATTACATGTTCTTCGTCTCCTTCTCCCTGAGTTAAAACACAACCAACGCCGTAATTTGAGGCGTCACATTGTAAAGAAAAAACTTTCGAAAAATCAGGACTCCTTAAAACAGGAGCCTTTGTAAGAACATCTTTAATTTTTTCAAACGAAATAAGAGCCTCGTCCGTCCATTTAATCGCTTGCGATTTTTTCTTTCCCTTTAATAAATCATTGATAAGTGCTATAATTGTGGCAAAATCCAAAACAAAACGCCTATACCAAGAGCACATACCGGTGAAACGTTTTATTTCAGTGGCTGTCTTGGGTTGAGGAAAATTTACAATTGCGTCAATTTTTGCTGGGTCAGTTCGGAGACCATCTTTATTCACAATATATCCCAGATATTGTAACTCTGGTTTACAAAACTCACATTTTGAAATGTTAATAGTTAAATTAGCGCCTTTCAACTTCTCATACACTTCGTTCAGAATTCTAATATGCTCTTTAAATGTGCTTGAAATAATAATTATATCATCTAAATAAACAAATACCGATTGGGATAATGAAAAATCAAAAATAGAGTCCATGAGCCTCTGTTATGTGCCTGGAGCATTGGCCAAACCCATCGGCATTACATTATATTGAAATAATCCGCGCCTTGGGACAGTAAAGGCTGTTTTTTCCTTGCTTTCGTCACTCAAGGGCAATTGCCAGACGGCTTTTTTTAAATCGATTGAACTGAGAAATTTCGCATTGCGTAATCTATCCAGAATGTCATTTACAAACGGAATGGGATACGCGTCTTTTTTTGTAATTGAATTTAATCGTTTAGCGTCAAAACATACACGAAATTCACCTTTGCTTTTTCTTTACTAACAGCATGGGGGAGTTCCACGGGCTATTGCTTGGGCTAATAATGCCTTGTTCAAGCATCGCATCAATTTCTTTATTAGCATGTTCCAGCATCGCCGGTGATAATGGGTAATACCTTTGTTTAATTGGTTCAACGTCTTCCGTTGTAATATGATGTGAAATTTTAGTGGTTCGGCCTAAGGTAGGACGATCCAGGGATTGAAATAAAGAAATAACATTGTTTAATTCAAATTTCTGGTCTTTATCTAAATCGGCCATAACTTTAATGAAATTTAATTTATTCGTTTCCGCAGAATGAGCATAAAATTCATTTTTTGAAAAATCTACTTTCAATTCAAATAATTGACAAAAATCAATCCCTAACGTTAGGGTACACTCTATTGAGTCGGAAACTAAAACATTTAAAGACCGAGTAACCCCGTTTATAGTCAAGGGCAAATTAATTGAACCTAAAATTGATTGTGAAGTGCCATCTGCGGTTGTTAATATAGACGTCTTTACATTTTTAATTAATTCTAACTTATATTTATCCAATAAACACAGACCATGTCTGCCTAAAATAGAGGTATTCGCCCCGGAATCCAACAGTGCGGTATAAGTTTCCTTAAATAACTCGATATTAATATAAGGTCTTGTATCGCCTTTTACTTTATAAAAATTTGAAAAAACCTTAGATGCTTTACAAAAATTTTTAACTTTACTAACCACTCCGACCACGTCTTTTGTCAGCAGCAATATTATTAAACGAGGAAAAGCAATGGCTGACTACGCGCTTTCCTGTCCTTAGTTTTTTGAATTATTTGAGCAGTTTGGACAATTTGTGGACGTAACTTCCCGCTGCCCACAAGAATAACAAAATATTCCACGTTTCTCCGGACAAGTATGAAACGAGTGACCCCGTCTTTTACAGTTGAAACAAATAGTCGAAAATTTTGCTGTGTTTTTAAAATAATTCGACACGCCGGACCAAGGTAAATTATTATTAGAAAATGAACTCTGTCGAACTTGACGTTCTAAGCTAACTGGTACGTTGGCAGAATCAGAATGTTCCTGTTTAATAAAATTTGGAGGCTTAATGTCTTCTAAAACCTTACAACGAGAAATCAAATGGGAAATGTCAGGCACTTCAACTAGCGCCAGTTGCGTGGCATAAAAAGTCTGTAAATTTCTTTTAATAATTTTTATTTGTTCACGGACTGAAATGGAATCTTCTAATTGAGCAAATAAGTTTACCATCTTTGAAATATAAATGGTAGGTGATTCCTCGGCGCCTTGCCGTCTGGATTTAATTAACATTAAAAGATTCTCTGCATAATCGGCTGAAAGAAAATCTTGTTTTAATTTAGAAATTAATTGATCCCATGAATTTACTGTACATCGCGTTGCTCTATACCAATCCAATGCTGAACTGGTGAAAAGATCAATAGCCCCTTCGAAAAGGTCATCTGACGAAACTTTTCTTGCAACTTGCAGTTCCTTGACGCGTTGAATAAAATCTAAAACCGATATAGAATCAGATTCACCCGAAAATTGTAATCCCCACTTGTGGATCAGGACTGATATCGTTGATTTATTCAAAGACTTAATTAGAGTACCTAAATCATTACTAGAAATCGAAACCGATGGGGTATTAATGGAAGAAACCATTGATGCTCCAGGGCATGAAACCTCTGCTGTTGGTGTTATTGTAAGATCTTTATTACCACTAGCCGAACAATAAGAAGTGTTATCGTTAATCTCATTTTCCCCGTTTACCTGTTCTAAAAGCTCAAAAGCTCTAATGCACTTAGAATCCAGTTCTTTATGTACCTCTAAAAATTCAATATCGAAATTGACATAATTTAGTCTCTGTGTTACATGCATTAATCTCGTGTTAAGTTTAATATATTCTTTCCTTTTAGGAAGAATGGTAAAAGAATTTAAACTGTTTTCTAATTCAAAAATCTTAAGTTTCAATAATTAAATTTCGTCCTTTTGAACGATTTCAATTTTTTCATACTTAGAAAAAACATTACTGTCGACTTTCTCAACAATGAGTTTTGCACGCAAAACTTTTCGTTTTTCTAACACACTTAACTTTGTTGGTTCAACGTTCCTAATTGAAAGCTTGTGACTCAGTTCGTCACTTCTTAAAGCTTCCACCACATACATGACTAAATAAAAGGTGAATGCTAACAATAGCGAAACCTGTTCCTAAATCACTAATATTAAACTGTTAATTCTGCTCAAATCTTAATAGTACTATAGAAATAAAACAATCTAAAACTTTGTCCGTGTGTTGTTTACCATATTTAAGATTTTTAACCACGTTAATGCGCCAGTGTAATTTGAATATTTACCTACCGCGTGAGGGTATCCAATTAACAATAAATAATAAATGGGAAGGACCTCTAACACTATAGTACCCTCACGTTTCGGGACATTGCCTCGCAAGCTGCTGCAGTCGGTGAAAAGGGGAGGTTCATTAAACAACAACACACTGAGACAAAATTCAATTGTTTTATTAAACGGCCTAATAACTAACTTAACCTAACTACATATGCATACAAAATTATACAGTAATTAACATTATTTACAATAGGGCGCCAGCATGGGAATTAAAACGGCCCATGGACAGATCGCGGTAATAGCTCTCGTCGCACTTTGTTCGTGGCGATGAACCAAGATTGCAGGACAGAAAATACTTCACTTCACAGTTGCAAATCTTATAAAGTCTCCGGCTAGCACAAACACAACTTAACTAAACTATTCTAAAGTCCTTATTTTATGAATATTAACAACAGTTCTGGGTGCAAACACCCCCAATACATATAATTAATTAACGCTACCGCAGTCTACTTAACTTGCATACTGAAACGACCTTCCTTTAATCACGGGGACATCAATGACAGGGAAAAACATGACCTTCACACGGGTCAAATAGTACAGTAACGGAATTCGTGGCTTAGTTATTACAAGCCTCGGACAACGTCGAAACACAATAAAATAAGAAACCCTTCAAAAAATTCGGTCTTTAACAATAACCTAACGGGATTAAATTACTGGAACGGGGCTTTAGCCCGAAGTTGTATGCTATGAAAGTCGACAGATATTGTATTTAAACAAATAAATGACTTATGATGCATAACACAGCCTTGAGTTCATAGTAATACCATATATAATAATTACTTACTCAGAGAAATAAACTAACTTTGAACATAACGGCACGCACTTGAATTCAGAGAAATAAAACACTTACTCAATCTTGCAAAACCGCGAGCTTTAGACTACAAGGCGTCTGGAAATAAACAACCCCCATTACCACCGGCTGGCATCCTTATATACATTTAAGTTAATTGAAAAATAACCCCTTTCTTGGCTCTCATACTCGGCTTAGGATACGCCGGTCGTAAATCTTTAAGATTAATTAAACTGCCAATTGCCTAAGATAGCCACACAAGTAGCTTTCGGAACTAATTTTTAGTTGAGTGTCCCGCTAATTGAAAAATTCCTTCCGACCACCCAGACATAAATAGGGTCCTAGAACATGATTGACATCTAATCATAGATAGCAACTAATCTGACATGTTTAGTGCCTTTCACGTAAAGTGCCTTTAGAAAAATTAATTGACTCTTGGATTATATCTTCCTGGAGCTTCGCTAGGACGCTACTTGGGTGATCTTGCAGCGGTTTAACATGTGCAGAATATTTATGCTACACGACCTTCATTCTAATAATTAGCATGCTAAAATTAAACTAGAAAATAACTATTTTTAGAAATACTAGAACTATTAGAGCGTATTAAAACAGTATGTTACACGGTCTGGCATGTTAGTAGCGTTTCGTTGCTTAAGCCTTACCATAATAGATAATTTAATAAACGTCATCATGACATAACTCACAATTAGGTAGCGGTCTGGCATGTTGGTAGCGTTTCGTTGCTTAAGCCTTACCATAACATATAATTTAATAAACGTCACCATGACATAACCCACAATTAGGTAGCGGTCTGGTATGTTGGTAGCGATTTGTTGCTTAAGCCATACCATAACATATAATTTAATAAACGTCACCATGACATAACTCACAATTAGGTAGCGGTCTGGCATGTTGGCAGCGATTCGTTGCTTAAGCCTTACCATAACATATAATTTAACACTTTTCCTTTTTGATGCGGATAACCAAGTTATATTTCATTTCCTTATAAATGGTAATCATGTAAACATGTTTTAGTTCTTTAACAACCATCAGGTTGCTAATATCTATGTAGAGCCAGCTGGATAGGAAAAAGATAGAAGGATATGGGAAGACCCAGACCAAACTATATTAGTCAAATTATTAGAAATTTAGGTTGTGAAGGGTATGTAGAGCTTTTTAGATTAGCACAGAATAGAAAAGAAGTTAGAGCTGCGTCAAACCGACCTTAAGTAAGGTCGAAAACAAAATGATGATGGGAACTCAGTGCTAAACCTCAGTTTTAAAAAATCAGCTTCATTAAAGGTTTTATCTGAAAATGACTGTTTAAAAAAAGGCTCCTAGATTCTTTTCTAAATTGAACAATTCTAATAGACTCCATATATGGAATAATGTTATTTACTCGTTTCGTACAACCTTCTTCGAATGGGAAGAAGTCTGTAATATTTAAAACAATACAACATATCTTTCTGGAGGATTTTTTAATTATCATAATTAGTTGTTCAATGTCGTATATATTTTGATACTTTTTCATTTCAATAGCGATAATACCATACACTGAATTGGCAGACATGAAAGAGTGGCCTGGCTCAAAATATTTAATAATTATTATAGCTGGATCCCATTCAGCATTCACAAAATTAACAAATGAGAAGTACAATGTCTAATTTTTGTTCTGGGCGGAGCAGTTGTCTGCCCAAAGAGTGAAATCGGAAATTAAGGAGTCACTGTTTTTAATTAAATTATAATAGGCTACAGCCACATCTACTCCGGATCTTTCTCTCTCAGCTTCATGTCAAAGTACGCATACGTTTTCTCCTGCTTGAAGAGAAGCAAATGTTTCATTCATAACAAGTAATTTAAAATAAAAAGTAAATATTATACATTTAAGCAAACATGTAAAATTATATATTTATGTAAGTACTACAAACTAGTATGGTTTACCAAAAAAAATTAACGTTATTTTACTATCTCTCCTATAGTTTCACACATTTGATCTTTCTGGTCTGTATCAAGAAGTAAAATTATATTTAAAAGCAGAATACATATCTAATCACCATTCTATTAAAAATGCATGCACTTAAGGAGAAAAATTAAGCTAAACTTACATTGACACAAAAAATGACTGCTTTGTTGACATTTTGGGAAGCAGTAGAACTTTTTGCATATCCACACTATAAATTATTTGAGAGTCAGTTAATTGTTTCTTTGTATCTAATTTATATTCTTTTCTGGCCTCTGTGTATCTCTTTGTATGGTGTTGCATCAAAACACAGGAATCGTGACAATTTTCAGAGCAATTTTTAATTTCTATATGGCAGTTCTTGTACTTTAAACAGACATCACATTCATCTTGTAACGGACGAGTGAAACCAATGTTCTGCTGATAAAAAATTTCCAATAAAGGTCGTAGGATATGCTACGAGTTGAAACAAAATCTGTCAACATGTATTTTATAGTTAACTCGGGAGAAAGATAACGTCTATTCGGTAAATGCATTAAATTGCAATGTGATACCAAAGGGTTAAATGAATTAGGCGCGAGCAATTTGAGCTACGCTCTGTGTTGTTTGAACGACTATCAGCAATTTGGCAATTGTCCCGTGTTCGTGATCGATTGCAGTCGTCAAGAAGAATCTATTAAAAATTCGGCCGTCGATATACGTCTCGAAATCGAATCCAGCAACATTTTCGATCAAACCACTAAAGCATACTGCTTAATTTTGCACGACTCTATATTCGAATACGATCCGTTTACGGAAATCGTTACGCGTCATATTAGCGAATAATAGACATGAAGGTTATTAAACAGAAACAATCTCTACCGGTTGCAAATATGGATCTAACGGTCGAGCAGGATGATCCTTATTCCTATTTTGGAACGCGCAAAAGCACGGAGATCTCTTACCGGCCAGCATAAGATGCATCGTATGCGGACCTTCTGCGTGCGGTAAAACAAACCTGATTTTGAGTTTGTTACTGGCACCCAACGGATTGGAATTTGAAAACGTTTACATTTACTCCAAGTCGCTATTTCAGCCCAAATACGATTTTTGAGTCGAGTTTTGAGACCGATCAAGGGACTAGGCTATTACGAATTTAGCGAAAATTCTGAAATAATTTCACCGCAAGATGCTAAGAGTAATTCGATTTTCATTTTCGACGACATTCAATGTCACGAACAAAACGCGATTCGTCAATATTTTCAATGAGCCGTCATAAGAATATAGACGCGTTCTACCTCAGCCAATCGTATGCAAGAATACCGAAGCATCTTATTGGCGACAATACAAATTTAATTATAGTTTTTTGCAAGACGAAATGAACTTAAGACATATCTATTCGGAGCACATTAATACCGACATGAGCTTCGAAGATTTCAAAAGATGTGCCGTCTAGCGTGGGAAAAAAGACGGCGATGGCAATAAAGCCGGATACGGATTCTTAGTGGTAGACAAAGAAAAGCCATAAACGAGGGCCGCTACCGTAAAGGATTCGATCATTACATATGTATTTAAAATCACGACGTTCGAGCGAACTTTCATCAACGCAATGTCTGCGGCTGCGATGAGACGAGGACGACGACGACGTCACTCTACGAATTTAAATCGAGCCGTAGTGCAGGCCACTAAAACGATAAGAAAAAAGTTTTTAGATTTTAAACGAGATCAAAATAGAGCTCAATTAAAATACGGAATGAAGCATGCTCAATTACTAGAACCGTTAAAATCGCTATCAAAATTCTCTGCAAGTAAAAATCCTAATTATATTCGACGTCAGAATGCGGAGCACGAATCTGATAATGTCGGCGACGGTTCAGATGCCTTACTTAAAAAGTATGCCGACATCCTGTCCAAAAGCGAGGATCCCAATATAGACGATACCGAAATCGGCATTCAATACGACGACCTTTCGAATAAATGGTCTATGGGCAATTCAGAGTTAGCTATTGCAGACGACGGATCTACGATTAATATTAGAAATAAAAAATATCCTATTACGGAGGGCTTACTTCGATTGTTAACTTATAAGAAAATCCCTTCGAATAAGAAAACGCCTGCTGGCAATCCTTCCGAGCTAGATGTAAAAATTACATCGATATTTTGAAGAAAACCAATGCATATAATAAACTGTTTCGCAAGGATCTGCCTAAAACGCCCAAATATAAAAATTATATCGTTCCGAATTTAACACCGTCGCCCGCGGCGACTACAATATCTACGCCTCCTCCCTCGCCGCAGCATGCTTCGTCGCCGTCACCGTCGTCGTTGTCGTCAAGAGAGATGAATACAGCATCGGCGACTCCTACGATTCCCATGCAATTACGATCCAAAATAACGAAGAAAAAGAAAGGTCTCGGTATGGATAATTTATCGAAAAAAAGACAGCCATCGAGTAATATAAGCAGAATTTGGCGATACAAAAAATTCGATAATTCTAATCATGAGATAGAATACGTTCATTGTGCATTGTGCATTATAACCAAACTTTCGGTGGCATCTTTGTTGACGTGGGATATAGCCCTAGCGAACATACCCCTCTCATCTTGTAAGTTTGCAAGACTATCCTTATTTCCCAATTTAGAATTAAAATGGCATGTAATCATACGGTTTGTTTTTAATCCTATAGTATGTAAAAACATTAGTTTACAAACTTTTTGCTTTTCTGTAAGTTCTACAACATCACGCTGACTGACGATTGGTAAAGAATACTATAATGAAAATCTTCGTGGATTTCTTGCATTTTGGCTGCGAAACTTAATTTTTTTTGTCCTACACAAGCCTCTAAAAACAGCCTTTTCCTGCAAAATTTAAGTTCCAGAATTTGTCATGTATTGCTTGTCTACCAATTTAATTTATTTTCAAATTACACTTAGTTTAGCATTTGGCGGTGCAAGCGGGAAGTAGTCTATGTTTATTAGATTTTTTCGTTCTTCATTAGAACTTTTTTTGGTTTGAACGGATTTAAAAGCACCCTGACAATCTGGTGCACAATCTTCTTACAGAAATTTCTTGTATCAAATTTTGCTTTTTGTTTCTTTTTGTATAAATATTTAAGTTATGTTGTATCTGATTGGCAACACTGGAATCATTATCCAAATTGGAAAGAAACGGTTCATCAACTATATTGTATATATTGTATAATTTTCGTGGTCCTTTTATAGTACATTCTGGAGAATAATCTGGGTCTTTATCGTTGTCATCGAAATCAGAACACTCATAGTTTAAAATCGCCATCTTCTACAAACGACTGTACAGGAGATACATTTTTAGAAATATTTTTAAATAAACTCGTATCACCTAAGCAAATGATAACGGAATCTCACCTCTCCAAACATGATTCCAATACCGCCGTATCTTTGCGGGCGTTGTTACCATTAGAAAAAAGGGTGTTTTCTATATCATCATCTTCTACATTCAATTGTATGACAGGATCGCTTCTAAACACAATTTAAATTAAACTTGTCACACAAAGCAGTAGTATTAAATTCTTACCTTTCCAAACACATTTCTAGCATTTTTTTTCCTCTGGATAGCGTACGTACTATTATTATTCACTACTCGACGTAATTCACACGCTGACACTTAAAATACTTGTTCTTACGACGACCTCTTCTTACCAGACCTAGCTACTACCCCTACCATCAATTTGGCGTGACAGATTATATTAATACATTGTACTAAACGTCTGTAAAACCTAGTAACTCTATTTACTTCTTCTTATATAAGCACGACGTGCGGATTTGTCTAGTTACTAGGAAATGAAAATTACTTCTAAATAAATTCTATGTCAAATGTCCGGCATTTTCGCGCCAAACAAAGTTCAAGTAGGTGTTTTGACAACACGTGGATTCCGAATCTGCATAATATTTCAAAACTTAGTAAATCGAGTTACCGGGTTTTCACAAATTAGGGCAGTAGTGTATAGACTAGCTACTTTTTCTTGACGTCCGTATTTGTAATTAGTTTATAACATTAATTTAATAATAGTATAATAAGAACGAACCTTTGTTAAATTCGTTTCAATAGTGTTTTCTTAGTTAGTTTAGTCGAATTTTATTTTCGCATTATTTATTCTTACTTTATAGTGAAATGAATTAAAACACTTTATCATAGTTGTAAGTATATACAGTACAGCGGGCTACTATTAACGCATTGTACTAATTTAGAACAAGTAATAACAAAAGTCTTTATTACTCACTATTCATACGTCTAATTAACAGTATATGCCTTATTTATACATGTTTTCAGGCCAATTAGCAATGAACCACTATCATCCTAATGCTATTTACAAGCACTAATATCTTCTTAAACTAAATCCTTAACCATAAGCCTTCTTAACAACACTAAACACTACTATAATTTATTTATTACACTTTTGTCTATTTATGTATAAGCTGGCTGTACAATATACACGTTCACATAACACAAATTTATATTTACTATAGGACTTTCAAAACGTAATCACGAACTAACTATACACGAGATGATTTATATACGACATTTTGATATACACTAACTTCTACATTCATCGCCGATTCCATATATACCCTATAATTAAATAGATGGCTTATATTCTGGTGTTTACTGGAAAGTTTGAGATTTCTGTAGAATATACCTCGGTTATGCAGCTTGCGTGCTTGACGAGTTGCCTAATAGTTCGTAACAAGATAAATATAAAAGTATAAGGTGAATAAGTAAGATTATTTTGGGATGTACTGTAGGTTGGGTGTCCGAAGATAACCGCACCAACCTTCTCGCGCCAAAGAAATAGAACGTAAAATTAGAAGTTAAAGTTGATTTAAATACAATAGTATTTTTCTTGCAATATGGAAAATCCTAGATGTGTAATAAATTAACTTTTAATTAACCAATTTGTAACAAAGGATTTTCAAGAGAAATTGGAAATAGTTAAGAATGGAAGACCTTGTCGTAACTTACGCGAGTAAATTACAAAACATAAAGGTAAAAAAATACTTACAACTGTTCGAAATTAAACACACTGCTCCACCGTTAGCTCTGTTTGTTATCTCTAAATGATTATACCGACTAAAAAGGTGCAACGGTAAATTTTCACTTTGAATTTATCAAGAAATTGTTTGCCGTTGAAATATATAATGTTTACTAAACTTAATACCTCTATGTGCAACTTCAGGAAATAATATGTGAAACAACTCCAAAGCACTTACCTCGGCGACTCCTAGTTATGTGCTATCTTACGATAACTAATCTAAAGTTGAGAGAACAAAGTCCTCTTGGTCGGAACGGGTTCATCGGCCTTTGACTGCACTAAACTACCATTTAAAAAAATAAAGCTGAGGTAAAACCAAAGCATCTATTGAAAAAAACGTAAAACTGACAAGTTCAGTTCTAGTTGAGTTTGAACGTAAAATAGGTTAACAAATAATGGATGGCCAATTGCATGCAGTTGAATCACAAAAGCTAGAATTGAAAATATGAATAAATACTTGTTTTAAAGAGTATATGTTTAAGTACAAAACAACATTCATATGCAAACTATGATAGCAGATATAATACTCGTCCTTGAAAAAGTAAATACGTTCTTATCCCTAAAATATAATACCGGTCGTTGATAGCACTGCTAAGTTGTTTCTTCACAGGATATTGGAAAACGGATAAAAGGAAATCCTCAGAAATCCCCATACAACTTCTTTTGTCTTTAGTACCCACAACAATGTCCACAAAATCGAACGCAAAAATTCAGCCTTTACAATATATCAATTCCTAATAAAATTTCCCCATAAAGGATCCGATGTACAAGATAATGATTGCGCGTAAAATAAGATAAGCTAATATAAAAAGAAGGTACCTAAGAAACGTAACAATTAATATTGGTTATTAATCAAATCAAAGGCATACTTACACGCTGCCCACATTCAAAGGCAAATGGTTACTATAAATTCCAGCAAAAATGCCATTTACCAAAATAACTACGTAAATTGGTTTATAAAGCTTCGACTAAAATAAATCCCAACAAATTACAATCGGATGGCTATTCATAAATTGAATAAACTTATAAATTTTAGAAGAGCCAGTAACACATCAAGTCTTTTCTTCTTGAGAATCAAAATTCAACAAGAGCTAACGGTTATCAACTTTAAGTTGACGGTCAAAATTAACCTTGATAGATTAATAAAATATAAATATAGGCGAAACACTTTCGAACTAGTACTCAAACGTAGTATCAAAGTTTCACTAACTTGAATTAAAAATTCTGAATATCGAACGAGCATGTACCCTTAAAAGAATGAAAAATCTGATAGAGAAATAATTTTGTAAATCATTATAAGATCAATACTTCGAATAAACAATAGACGAAAATAAATTAGCTTAACAAAACGAAACGTCACTGACCGATTCCTTCAAACAATCAGTTTAACAGAACTGCGCGTGATGACCAGCTGTTGCATTGATATCGATATCTAAATTAGAATAAAGAATTTATTAATCTGGAATAAACTTTGAATGTACTACATCACTCAATAAGTCCGTAGGATGATACATAGATGGCGTTGCTATGTAATAATCCATATGATTTGTAGGAAGTACTAACCTTAAAAAGATATCTGTCAAAATTTCATGACAATCCGACGATTAGTTTACAAGTTACAGAGGTTCAAGTGACGATACTTTTGAGTTTTTCAAAAAAATGAATTCCAAGCAATTTCGCGTGTTGATTTATCATTGCTTTTTGATGGGTAAAAATACCATCGCAGCCAAAGCATGGCTTGATAAGTGTTATCCGGGCTCTGCTCCATCGAGGCAAACGGTGGAGAAGTGGTTTGCTGATTTTAAACGTGGCCGTACAGACACTGACGATGCTGAACGCTCTGGAAGGCCAATTGAGGTGGTTACACCGGAAAACATCAAAAAAGTCCACCGAATCGTTTAGGAAAACAGAAAAGTGAAATTGCGTGAGATAGCTGACACCTTGAAGATATCAGAAGGCAGTGTGCACACTATTTTGCATGAACATTTGTCCATGAGAAAGCTGTTCTCAAAGTGGGTGCCGCGTTTGCTCACAGTGGACCAAAAACAACAACGTGTCGATGATTCTGAGAGCTGTTTGGAGCTGTTCAACCGGAATAAAAGGACTTTTGCGTCGGTATGTGACAATGGATGAAACATGGATCCACCACCACACTCCAGAGTCTAATCGGCAGTCAGCTGAGTGGACTGCAGCCGGAGAACCACGTCCAAAGCGGCCAAAACCGCAAAAGTCGGCTGGTAAGGTTTTGGCGTCTGTATTTTGGGATGCGCACGGAATTTTGTACATCGACTATCTTGAGAAAGGAAGAAGAATCAACAGCGAATACTACATGGCATTATTAGTGCGTTTGAAGGAAGAAATTGCCAAAAACGGCCACACATGAAGAAGAAAAAATTCTCTTTCACCAAGACAATGCACCGTGTCACAAGTCGATCGCAACGATGGCCAAATTGCACCAATTGGGCTTCGAATTGCTTCCGCACCCACCGTATTCTCCAGATTTGGCCCCCAGCGACTACTACCTGTTCGCAGACCTGAAAAAAATGCTCGTCGGAAAAAATTTGGCTCGGATGAAGAGGTGATCGCTGAAACTGAAGCTTATTTTGAGGCCAAAGACGAATTGTTTTACAAAAAAGGTATCGAAATGCTAGAACGGCGTTGGACTGATTGTATCACTCTTGAAGGAATGTATGTTGATGAATAAAATCGAATTTCGCCAAAAAAATGTGTTTTTCTTAGTTATCCTACGGACTTATTGAGTGATGTGTTATATAAATAATGGATAATTTAGAAACGCAATGTTAATCTTAAAATGCTGAAATCTCCGTACTACTTTTCCACAACGGCAAGATGACTAGAAAATCACTTTGAATAAATGAAACGAAAATCTTGCAATTGATTTCCTCTACTTAAAAATTATGAAGCGAATATATTCTAATATTTATTACAAGGATAGTAATAGTTTTTTTAATACTACAAATAAATTATTAATCGTAGAATTTATATAAGAGTAATTGTCATTAATGAAGAATACCCAAGTATATTAACTTCTATAAGACTAAAAACAAAACCGTTACCTATATTACATGTACTAAATCTTAATTACTAAAGGTACAAATACAATAAAATTCATGACAGCAAAACTCGACAAAATTGACTGTCATATACTCCCCTTTCTCCCGAAAGAAAACTTTGAAAAAGTTTTCGACAAAACTATAATCCAATTTCCAAAAGTCTAATATTTACAGAAGAAACTTCCTCGAACCTACCATTTCTCATGGAGATATAGGGTAAAGTCAGGTTTAAGGTCTGATACATGCCAATTGCCCCTACTTTTACCATCTTTATCCTCTAATTTATACGTATTAATTCCCAATTTCTTTTTAACCTTGTAAGAACCAGAAAACTTTTTTGCTAACTTAGCTGAAAATTTTTTAGAAGCATCTGATAGGCTATACTCTCTCTTTCAACAGAAACTCCCTTCACTTAAATGCACGGGCCTATGACGCAAATTGTAATTATGTTCTTACATGAGCTTCCTTAAGTTTTTCAGTAACAAACTGTCTTACACGTTTTAATTTATCACGTTTCTTTACAGTATCGGTGTCTCTACACTCCGTATCTGAATTTTCTACAAGAATATTTTTCTCTTCTACGGTCTTGTAATGTTCACCATTAACTATCATCTCTACTCCAAAATTAATAAAATAAGGGGTGTTATGTGTTATTTCAGACCTATCTGTACGCATTGCACAACCTAGTTTAAATATATTTTTGTCCCAATTTTTCTGATTTTCTCCTATATACGCTGTTAGCATAGTTTTGAAAATACGGTTATACCTTTCTGTAGGATTATTTTCTGGAGAATATAATGGCGTATTTAGTAACTTTACGTTATAATCTTTTACTAACTTTTTTAATTCTTTACTCTTATATTGTGCTCTGTTATCTGATTTCAGATATTCTGGAACCCCAAACAATAAACATTCGTTATCTTCAATAATTTTTATAATTTTTGCTGTTGTAGCTGTTCTGATCGGAAAAAATAGTGAAAACTTACTAAAGTAGTCACATATTACAAGTACAAATCGGTCGCCATGAAAACTTCTCGGGTAAGGTCCTAATAAATCGGTGGAAATGTATTGCCAGCATCGTGAAATTTTAATTTTGTTTCCCATTTCTCCTGCTTTTTTCCTTTGTTCAGGCTTAGTCTCACAACATTTTTTACATCTATTTATGTATCAACAAATGTCTGATTTCATACCTGGCAAATAAAATGTTGACAAAATTCGATAATAAGTTTTGTATATGCCTAAGTGTCCTGATAGTACGTCATCGTGATGTTTTTTAATAATTTCAGAATGATTTTTCTTTGGTACAACCAATTTCCAATTATCTTTCGAATCGTTAAAGACATTATCTACTACATGTTTATACAATTTATTTTCACTAATTTTAACTCGCGTCGCATTGTAATATAAACGGAAATTTAAAATCTGGACACGACAAAATTGATGCTGAAACTAAAGCATTTTTCACCTCCTCAAAAGCTTTTTCACATTCTAGAGTCCATTTAAATTTACAATTTTTCTAGTTAAGTTCGTCAGAGGATATACCATAGATGACAAATTGGATAAAAATTTCCTATAGCACGAGATCATACCTAACAGACGTTTAATCTGGCGTGGAGTTTTTGGAGTTGGCATATTCACCACAGCACTGACCTTATCTGGATCGACATTCAAACCCGAACGATTTACAATATACCCTAGAAACTTTAGTTCATTCCTGCAAAAACTGCATTTTTCTTTATTTAAATTTAAACCACATTCTTTTAAACGTTTAAAAACTTCCTGTAAGATCGCTAAATGAGTGTCAAAGTCTGGTGTAACTACGATCAGATCGTCTAAATATTTAAATAGGTACGGTTCTAGTTCTGGGCCAAATACATTATCTACAAAAGCTTGAAACGTAGCTGGCGCGTTAACTAATCCATAGGGTAATCGGTTGAAATGAAACAAACCGCGTCCTGGAATAGTAAAACCTGTATATTTCTTGCTATTTGCTTCCATGGGGATATTCCAATACGCACTTTGAATATCTAAGCTGCTTAAACAACGAGCTTTTCCTAACTTATCAGGGATGGAACTAATATACGGTATGGGATAAGCATTCTTTTCAGTAACCGCATTTAACTTTCTGAAGTCCACACAAAATCGAAATTCATTATTACCTTTGGGTACCATGAAAATCGGTGAACTCCAACCTGAGTCACTTTTTTCAATAACCCCTAATTCAAGCATTTTATCGACTTCTGCATCGATTTTTTTGTTGCATAATTGGATTGACAGGGTAGTATCGTGACTTATACGGCGGACTACTAGTTATAATTGTATGTTCTATTAATTTAGTACATCCTAATTTCATTTGACTAATTGAATTAAAATAATCATTTACAGTATTTTCTAATAATAATTTTTGATTGTAGGATAAATCACCTGCAGTTTGGATTAAATTCATTTCCATATTTAAATCATTTGAACTAAAATGCCATTCCCCTTTTCTCAAATCAGGAATTATTCCCATTTTGATCAAAAAAATTGTTCCTAGGACTAACGTGTGTTTTAAACTAGGGATCACATAAATATCAAAAAGTTGAATTTTATTTCTTAGACGAATAGGTAATGTCACTTTTCCTGTACACTCTAAATTTTGATTATTAGCAATAGTGCAATTAATATCCTTAACGGGCTTTATTTCAATATTAAGATTATTTAAGAAAGTTATGCCTTTTTGGCCTAAAAAAATTTTCTTTGCACTAGAATCTAACAATCTGTTTATTGTGTAGCCATAAATGTCTACAGTTACATAAGGACATTCATTATCTTCCGCTTGTGATAATACATAATCTAAGATTGGTTCGCTTTTCGTTTTATAGTGTAAAATTTGTTCATCAGTACAAGAAAAAATCGGAAAATTATTGTAGTTGTTATTAAAATTAACCGTTGTGTTGCCTGAAGAAACCCGATCACGGTTTACAATTGGTTTCTTCGGAAGTTTCCCGAATTGCAATAAGGGCAATTTAATTTAGTGTAACCTAATTTGCCACAGGAAAAGCATTTCCTAGCGGTAGAGTGACGAGCGAAATGATTTTCGGAACCACATTTATGACAAATTAAATTGTTTGATGCTGTAGAGTGTAATTTATTTGAATAAAAGTTATTGTTAGGGTATCTATCTCTACTTCTACTATTATTTCTTGAAAAGTTAATTCTATTATCATACTGATTTCGCCTTGTGCAATCTGTTGCTCCTGTATTATTCTGTTTACCCCTATCAATACTCTGACTTCTATCTCTACTTCTATTATATGGAGTTTGTCCCCTGTTATAATTAAAATCCCTTCGACTATGATGTTGTGCACGACTATCAGCTCTATCTGTACTGTATTGCCTATAATGCTGTTTGTCTCTGCTATAATCTCTACTACGACTGATCTCTCTATTTTCATTTCTACTGTTGTCTTTTCTAGAAAATGATGAATCTCTACTATGATTAGTTTTCTCTTGTTTATATTTAGAACTAGAATAGTTCCTATCTATTGAGCTATCTCGGCTACTAACTAATTCAGATCTATCTTTACTTTTAGTTGAGGGTTTGTAATTGTATAATTCAAATCATTGGAAGTATTTTCTTGAAATGACACTTGAGGCTTAGAAACAGTAATATTATTAATTTTTTTCTTACTACCACTTTGATATGTCAAATCAAATTTAACAGTTGTACTATCAATAACAGGAGGGGTAATGTTCATCATGGAATCTTTAGCATCTTCTAATTTCTTACACAACCTTACTAATTCCTCAACTGAATATATCTCAACCAATATCAACTGACTTTGATAAAAAGGAAGGATATTTTTCCTTAAAATTTTTAATTTTATACCTTCATCAACCTTTACCTCAAGTCTTTTAAATAGATTATGCATAACCGCAACATAAATCCCTATAGATTCTTTTTCGCCTTGTGTTCGATGTTTAATTTGTTTCCAAAGTTTTTCTTGATAATTACTAGGTAAAAATTCTTGTTTTAAATATTCACATAACGTATCCCAATCAGAAACTTTATCTTTGATACTCCTTAGCTATACAAGGACTTTACCTTCGAATAATTCTTTAGCCCCTTGATGTAGCTGTTCTTTACGCACGTTTCTAGATTCACTTAGTTCAGATACACGTTCTAAAAACGCATTTAAACCTAAAATATCAGATTCACCATTAAATTTCAAACCCCAAGTATTTATTTTTGAAGATTCTCCCAAACTTAATTTTTCTAGCATTTTTAGTGTTATATCACCACTATACCCAGTTGTAACACTAGCCGAAGCTTGTGTATCAGAGTTAATACTACGAACTTCAGAGGTTGGTAAAATATTTGCGCTTAAATCATTAAAACTTAAATCCAAAATCTCTTCAGATTTCTTTTTTGAAAGTTCTACCTTTAATTTAAAATCCGAAATATAACTCAGTAATATTGAAAAAAGTTTCGATTTTTTGTCTAACTTATTCTTATCAGAAGATGTAATCTGTTCTACTCTATTTAAAATGTGACATAATTTGGATTCAATTTTTCTAATAGAACTTTGAGTTAAAGGTTCAGATAACCAAGTACCAACAAGTTTTAATTTTTCTGCTATAATTTTCAATTCATCAATAACCACAAAACTAATTTCACATTTAAAATTTTTACCTTTTTTTTCTAAATCTAAAAGTTTTCTTAATAAAATCTGTAACTGTTTTGTAGTAGAATCGTCTGGTGGCTGAACACCTCTATAACGCAATTCAAAAATAATTTCCTCCTTGACTAGTCTATCGACCGATAATTGCATTTTACTCATTTTTAATATACAAAAATATAACGTTTACAATTTAATAAAAATTACTAAGGAAATTGGCATATATCGCAAGGATAATATTGTTTGAAGTTGTACGTATTGATATTTTCTAGTTTAATATAATTATTTCAAAGTTTAAGTAACAAAATGGTTTTTTAAAATAACATTTAAGCTTTAATCTTGGACGCCAAAATTTGCAACGGTAAATTTTCACTTTGAATTTATCAAGAAATTGTTTGCCGTTGAAATATATAATGTTTACCAAACTTAATACCTCTATGTGCAACTTCAGGAAATAATATGTGAAACAACTCAAAAGCACTTACCTCGGCCACTCCTAGTTATGTACTATCTTACGATAACTGATCTAAAGTTGAGAGCACAGAGTCCTCTTGATCAGAACGGGTTCATCGGCCTTTGACTGCACTAAACTACCATTTAAAAAAATAAAGCTGAGGTAAAACCAAAGCATCTATTGGAAAAAACGTAAAGCTGACAAGTTCAGTCCTAGTTGAGTTTGAACGTAAAATAGGTTAACAAATAATGGATGGCCAATTACATGCAGTTGAATCACAAAAGCTAGAATTGAAAATATGAATAAATACTTGTTTTAAAGAGTATATGTTTAAGTACAAAACAACATTAGTAGGGTAAAATCAAGAAATCCACTACCTCATTTCCCCCAGAATCCTTCATTTCCCCACACATCTGGACCAAAAAGTTTTCTTCGACTAACCATTTTTCATCTTTCGAGATAAATATATCTTAAATTTTTTATGTTTCGAGATAAATGAGCATCCACATTTCCACACACGAGATAAACCTATTTTTAAGATTTTTTACCGCTAACATTCTGGACCAAATAGTTTTCTTCGACTAACCATTTTTTTTATCTTTCGAGATAAACCTATCTTGTTTGCTATCAATTAATATTAGAATTTTGTCAGCTACCCGAATCTCTAAGAATTTTTCAGATAGCATCACCCCCCAGAGAGCTACCCCCATTTTAAGATTTCTTACCTGTAGTGACTTTTGAGCGTTCTTATAAATTTTTTTATACATGCGATGCATTAAATTAGCTTAGAATTTTATGCACAACCCGAATCTGCAAACAGATTTAAAATCGGACCACGCCTTGCGAAGTTACCCCTTTAAAGCTCTCAAACCTCTACATTTTGCTCTTTGCTTTATAAGCAAAACTAACAAATAGTTTTATTCGTCTAACCAATGCATCTTTTGAGATAAACCTATCTTGTTTGGTATCAATTAACATTAGATTTTTCTCAGCTACCCGAATTTCTAGGAATTTTTCAGATAGCATCACCCCCAAGGGAGCTACCCCCATTTTAAGATTTCTTACCTGTAGCGACTTTTGAGCGTTCTTATAATTTTTTTATACATGCAATACATTAAATTAGCTTAGAATTTTACGCAGAATCTGAATCTGCAAACACATTTAAAATCGGACCACGCCTTGCGAAGTTACCCCTTTAAAGCTCTCAAACCTCTACATTTTGCTCTTTGCTCCCAAATCTGAACCAAATAGTTTTCTTCGTCTAGCCAATGCATCTTTCGAGATAAACCTACCTTGTTTGGTATTAATTAATATTAGAATTTTCTCAGCTACCCGAATCTTTAGGAATTTTTCAGATATCATCACCCCCAAGGGAGCTACCCCCATTTTAAGATTTCTTACCTGTAGCGACTTTTGAGCGTTTTTATAATTTTTTTTAGTCATGCAATACATCTTGTTAGTCTAAAATTTTATGTAGAATCCAAATCTGCAAACAGATTTAAAATCGGACAACGCCCTGCAAAATTATACTTTAAGCTCTCAAACCTATTTAAAATTTTTGCTCGTATATATTTAACTCCATCTTTAAAACCTTTTTCGCTACCCAAGACATATGCTTTAACCAATACAAAGAAAATAAGCACGCAAAATTTTAATAATTTATTTTATCTAATTTACAGTTTAATAATTAATTATTCCAATGTAATGTGTTTTAAATATGTAAATGGAAAGCGCATTTTGCTGGTATGAAATCTATGGGATTTCTCCTGTAATGAAAAGAAGAATGCATTCGTAATTGAAAATGCGTGCTACAACTTTCGCTAGATACCAGCCATGTTAATTAGAAATTTTGTGTATGACATCATTAACTACCTAAATTTCAGAATTAACAAAATGTAATAAACCAGATTAAGTACTGTTCAATAATAATCAGAGTGAAAGTAAATGGGTCTTACTATATATTGAAATCCTACATCAATTCTAAATTACCTTACGTGACGCGGTAGAAGCATTATAATTCAATATTTTCGAAACTTCCAATGTAGTATTAATTCATTTGTAACTTGTAATCCAACAAATATTTTAGATTCTTAACGAACATTTGAATGCTGTATATAATTTCTTTTCTTGGACTTTCTATTAATTATGTTGAGAATATGTTTCAATGACGCACATTTCAAATCGAGATATAATTGCCGAGGATTCACACAAGGTAACCAGCACATATTTAGGGAAAATACAAACCTCATTTAGTAGTATAATTAACGGATTTCAAACGTATATAACGCTGAGTTATTAGAAAAAATTCTATTAGTTTCGCACGCTTTTGTGTTATAGTACATCGAAATTTTAAACCGTTGTTTCGCGTAGTTCTTTTTGTGGAAAGTTTTGAAGGAAGATTTAAGGTAAGTTTACATTTTTTTATTAAAGTAGAACTGAATTTATTTGCAAACACCAATTATTATGTATTCTGTTATTGGTTCTTATTTGTATTTTAAAACATTAATTTTTCCAAAGTAATGCGCTGTTTTACAGATATATTTTTTCCAAATTTTAAAGGTATACTTTTAGCTAGAATAAAAAACAATTCTTACAAAATATTTGATTAAAAATTTAATACATTAACAAAAAGGCCTCAATAGCAATACGTTTTCTTTAGAACAGCTTAAATTATTCAAACAATGGTTTAAACAGTGATTGTACCTATCACCGAATCTTCTTATTTATTTGAGCCTTGGAAGTGAAAATACACTTTCTATGTTTAAAATGTTGTTTGATAAATATTTTGATAGTAACTGTCTTTTCTGCTCGCCTTTAACATAGATAGTAGCATCGGGAGTACGTGTTGGGTGCTGCTGTGAGCTGAATTTCATCACCGTAAAAACCACCTAGAATTGGCCGACCTTCCAAATCTTGTAGCAGATAGGTTATCGGTCTCGTTTGTTGTACTTTAACAATTTTGAATAGTTCTGTACTCCAGTTTTATTTTTTCCGGATGTTCTTCTGCCTCCATAGGCGTCATGTTAATAGCCCGATGCGGTGTATTATTGTATTCTTCCATAACCTTAGGCAAAATATTCACCCATTTATGACTGCCTTGCAAGTAAAATCTTCTGTACAATTTGTTTTGATTGTTCTGATTAATCGCTCAACCATGCTAGCTTTGATTGCGGAATACGTGGAGTAATGGTTTATCTTATATTTTTGCATAAGATTTTTAAACCAGCGGTTGTAGTACTCTTTCCCAAAATCCGTTTGTAGATTGATTTTACGTTATTTTCTCTTTGCAGCATTTTGTCCAATATTTTTTCATAGCATTTGTGACTTCTGATCCAGTTTTATTTTTAAGGGTTCAGCTAAAGCATATTTTGTGAAACAGTCCACCACTATTATAATATATCTGTACCCATTGTTCACACGCGAGTAAGGCTGCATTTCGCACAAGTCCGATTGGATAAGATCACGTTTCACATGTTTCAGATTTGTATGACGACGCTGAAAATTTTTTCTTGCAGGTTTAAATAATTCCTTAACGATGATTTCTTTACTCATTTTGCTTAACACTGTTGCTAAACTAATAGGGTTATCTTTATCCAATTGCACCTTTGACATAAACTGAAGCTTTGGTTTGTAGTATTTGTTTTTTATAGCTGCTGGTGACGCTTCGTAAATCGATGCTATTGCAAGACCGAGCTCCTTCTCATTTGTCTCAGAAGTTGCAGTCAAATTAATAAAAACTGTATAAACGTTTTAAAGTCAGATACAAGCTTATCCAATTTTTCATTTACATATTGTTTATTAACTGCATCAGATGGCTCAACTGGTTGAGCAAGCATTGCGATACGCTGGTTTCTTGCATTGAAGGCTTTATCTTTACGTTGTATATCATCAGAACTTTTTAGACAGTATGAAAAGGCTTGATTCACGAGCTTGATTACAGATTTCTTATTAACACAATCACTATCGTCTTTAGGATCCATTACATCCACTAACCTTCTTTTACGAAAACTAATTGTTTCTTCTCCAGACTTGAATACTATAGTACTCCTCTGATTAACACAATCACTATCGTCTTTAGGATCCATTACATCCACTAGCCTTCTTTTACGAAAACTAATTGTTTCTTCTCCAGACTTGAATACTATAGTACTCCTCTGATTAACACAATCACTATTTTCTTACGGGTCTGATGAATTCACTAACCTTCTTTGCTGCATATCGTACCCATCACCATCCAACGTTAGCACAAATCCTCGACCTGGATGACCGCGTCGAATATCAGCATCTTTACGCTCTGAACGTCCGAAGCGGTCGATAGGCATTTTAAAACTGTGTAATTATTTACTGAGCTCACTGTATTATACCTTCTTCTCTCAACTCTTCTATTATGGACACCATCTCGTTAATGTTTTCCTCGCTTGTATTTCCAGCTCGGTTGGATGCGTTCAACAATCTCAGCCGATCTACAAGTTCATGTACATTATTCCAGTAGACATATTGCACCGGCTTTGAATTTAAACTTTTGTAAAACCGGTTAGAAAAGCCTAAACCCGCTCCCTTGGACTGTTTTCTTCTCTTTGGCTGTTTTCTTTCGGGATTCCTCTGAAATTCTGTGAGATATTTTTGCACATATTTGTTAAACTTTTGTTATTTGTTGAAATCCGCTTAAATCGTGCACCGCAAATGGGTTAAACTTTCTTCTCAAAATCGACGCAGATTTGATCATTTCCAAGTAATTCGGCAAATCTTCATGCAAATTTAAATCACCATCTTCGGGACTGATGTCTTTGTAAACCAGCAGATTGTATAAACCCTCGTACCTGGATATATCACATTATTTAATGTTATATCGCTAGTTTCCGGGTTAATTATCAATACACTTTTCCACAAATTCCATGAGTCGGTTTCCGCATTATACTTTACTCCATAAATTGATTTGTCAATATTTTCGTCTTCGTCTCTAGCTAACACATCTGCATAGTAAAGATGGAACGGTTCTTCTGGAACGAGTTGCTTAATTTTCTTTATAGGTACGTCCATGTTTTCGACTTTAACCTTTGTTGTAGGTATGGGGATTTTTTCGGTGATCGATTGCAACTGGGAAGCGGTTATTTGCAGTGGATCGATCAATTATTTGTGCACCTCTTTGAATTTTTGCTGAGATGTAGCGTCACCCTTTTTGTACGCTACAAACTTTTTTCGTACAGCATCTTGCATAAGATGAAGACTGCGTTTATTCGCAATAAAATTGTTAACGTCCGTCATCATGAAACTTTGGATGAGAACTAGCTTTTTGAATAATGTCAAATATTTATATACTCGTCGAAATTCTTCCGATACCGCCCTTATCCAAATCAAAATCTTTCACAACAGTTATAAAATTATGTTTTGAGTCACCCCAACACTGTAAACACATTTCTTTAAATTTCGGATATGTCATGTCACCACTTATATGATCCGAAAAGATATGGCGAAGGTTTGTATCATCCTGTTTCCATAATGCGATTACATTGGTGTTATCTCTGAGTCTATGTTTTAAGGCACTAGCGTAAGTTTGACATAGATAGAACGAATCTATTGCTTTATGACGGCCGAACGAGAAAAATTGAGTGATTTTACTTTGCTCGTTTACAGGTATATCATCGAAAACCATAATTGAATCTTCTTTGGTATCTCTGGGTTCAATCAAATCATCGTAATCTTCAAACTCATGGTACCCAATTTCTTCTTTTAATGGTGTAAAAACGTTTCTTAACAATTCGTATTTCGGTTGATATAAACTTTTCGAAAATACATACACATTTTGGAATCTAAGACCGTTCTCGTGCAGGATCAGCGATATTAAAGCGTTAGTCTTCCCACAACTCGATGGTCCCGCGAAGATAGCTCGTATGTTAGACGGGAACAATGAACCATGTTTACCATCCTCTCTTGCACTAGCAATAGCAAAGTTATCATAATTCTGTATAGGTATTTTAACTTCTTGTATAGCATCACCCGTGTCTCTCACATTTTCCGACCTAGGAGCACCATTCTTCTTTTGAGGTTTACGGAAATCCAAATGCCTGCTTAACGTTCTTCTGGGTATACCATATAACCTACTTGTAGAGTTAACACTTATACCCTTTTGTATTTCACTAACTGCTTTCTCTAAAGATTCCTTGGTGTACATCTTTCAAATATAAGTTTAAACTGATTCAAATTGAAAATAATATTCCCTTATATACCGGCATGGGCAGGGGTGCGCACGCGCAGGGGTGCGCATGGGCAGGGGTGTGCACGCGCAGGGGTGCGCATGGGCAGGGGTGCGCACGCGCAGGGGTGCGCATGGGCTGGGATGTGTCTGGGCGTACACCGGAGTACGTGAGAAACTGCGTTGGATCACCAAAAATCTTATTAATATTAAAACAACATAGATTTTATACTATTTTATTAAAAATATATACAAAATATTTAATTGTGAATAAATCTATTAACAATTTCCGTAAACGGATTATATTCAAACATAGAGTCATGTATAATTAAAGCATAAGCCTTCATCGATGATTCAAAATTTCTTGAAGCTTCTAACTCCATTCTTACATCAACCGTTGCATCCTTGATGCTTTCAAATTGATGACGACAGTCGATTACAAAGACAGGTGAGTCCTTAAACCTGTTGTAGTCCATTAAACATTTATTTGACGATTTGTTCGGATAGTATTTTTCCATAAAGATGCATAAGACAGGTACGCTGGCAAGTAGTCATTCTGCTCGAAATCCAAATTTAATCGACCTTGAGGGAACATCTGAGAGTTTAAAACACTTTGACATTGGTTATGTTGGCATTCGTAAAGCTTGTAGCATTTTCTTCTTTCCTGTCGTACTTCCCATTTTGCAGCGCCAGTAATATCCACCGAGCCTTCTCTGTTTCGTTCGATACTTTAATTCTCCATACTTGTGACTTTGATTGTGTTAGAGACGGTAATTCGTGAGTTCCCATTTTCTGAATGCAACCATTATAGATGATTGATTTTGCATTTCCGAAAGCAGCGATGCCTTGGCAAGTCACTTAATGTTATATGCGGAACCTCCCATGAAATACGTTGTATTTTGAACGTTACTGTATTTCCAATCGACTTGTAGCAATTTACGTCCGACTTGGATCTGATTAAAATCAGCTCTTGAGGCATGTTGACGATAGTTTTCTTGTAATCTTCAAAAACCCAAAATGGTTTTAGCGGTATAGCACAACTAAACCGTCCATCTTGGAATATGGTATCGGGCTTCCACCCGGTATGTGTAATAGATTTTGTTTCTGATTCTTCCATGGATACTAAACCTTTAATAGTTCTTGTAATTCCAGGGATTCGACAGACATCTATTATTTGATTATTACCCAATTTGTATTGAATTTCCTCAAACAGAAAATATGGTGCATTTCTAGTAAATTCGTAAGCTTTAGGGTCTGGTTCTGCTGCTCTAATCGGGTCTACAGTTGTTGACGCTTCTCTTAATATTTCCGTAGGTTTATAGGTCCCCTTATAAATATGAAACTTTCATGGGGTATGTGATGTTATCACTGCTCTGGATTTCAATTGAAATTCGATCGTTGTTTTCTGCGTTCAATGTAAAGGGAAGATATGTATAATAATCTTCCTTTATTATGGTTTCGTCTAATTTATAACCTCCAAACACATCCAATTTGGGTACGTCCTCATATTAAGCCTTCCAAGTTTAACGTTTTCATCACCGTGGAGATCTAAGCTGCGTTTACTTCTGCCTCCCATCATTTATAACTTCTAACCCCAAAGATTTTAAGAAACGTATTTCTTCTGCTGTAAGTCTCTCGACAACTTGACGCTTTGACGTCGTATTCACTATTGGTCGTCTGGGGGTGTTGTAGCGTGCTTTATATACAAAATCGATAGGCATTTTCAGCTACTTTTTATTTCCAGTCTCACACATGTGTATGTTTCCGGTGAAAAGTTTACCAATTCACCCAAATGATCGACTAGTCTGATTGTAATATTATCAATTTCTGTCACGCTCAGCGGATAATATATGACGTGGTTAGGTTCCTTTTCCAGATTATACCCAGGTGGTACAGATAGACTGAATTCGAATATGCTGTGGGTAAGAAAATTGTTTCTGAACGATCCGCTGGTGATATTGGTTTCCACAAAATGTTTGAGACCGATATTATGTTCACTTGCTGATTAGCGATATGTACGGTATCTGCAGTCAATTTGCGGTTGGTAAACCCCAAGATGCTTCCAATATTGTTTTACGGTTTGCCCAAAATCTATCGGTATACTGCTTCGTATAGAACACTTTAATGTATTATTGTTGGCACTCAGTTTAAAATATTTTTCAATGTTCTCGTTGATGTCCGGCTTCTGACTGAACCATTTTTTGAAGACGTCCTGTATATATGCATTTATTTCTTCTAATTCGTATGATCCAGGTTCAATGGTTATTTTGCGATGCTCTGGATCGTTAAAGTATAAGTTATTGTTTCCTGGATGTATGTTTTGCACAGTGTTACAAGTGTACAGTCCCACTAGACCCAAAGCATATTCACCGTCTTGTTTCAATTTAATTGGTGGGTAAATGGATCCTGTCGATATGACATTACCATACCCGAACACGCTCACTGTTTTAGCCATTGTCACTAAGAAACTTTAACACTAAATGTCCACAATTGTATGTGTTGTAAGTCTGCTCCGGTGCACTGTTGTAGTAAATTTTACAACCTCGAAAATATCTCTTTACTTCTTCCGGCGGTCTCAAGTCTCCAAACGAATCGTAGTAATACACACTATTTTCACGTTTTCGGTACCCCACCCAATGTGTACCCGAACCTTTGGTGGTATCCAAATTAATCACCCCGATTCGTTGACATGCGGTCTAATCTTCTGTAACTGATCTCTAGAAAAAACGTTGCGAAAATGAGGAATGTTAGATGCGTGTTTCCTTATATCTACATCGGTGAGAGCTCTTCGAGGTAACTTGCTTAGTTTTTTGATACTTTTTTACAAATGCCACGCCCCTGTTTGTACGGTTTCAAGAATAATGCTGTGCCTTTTTTGTATGGTTTTAGAAACATTCCATTTCCTTTTTTCCCAACAGTAATGGCTTCCATAGATCTGTTGTGTCGTTCGCTCTCCTTAAGTTGTTCGTTGGCTGTCTTGACATCATTTACTGCTTTAGCTATCCCCGCAGCACCACCTGTTAGGGCCCCTAGGGCACTTAGCCCAGCGAATATCGGAATCAATGGTAGAAAACCTCCTTTCTGTGGAACGGGTATAATACGTGGGACTTTAATTTTGTTTCTCCCACCGGCTCCTTTTATGATTTTTTACCAATTAGAATACCAACATCTAACAGCTTTTTCAAGTTGTCGGAACCAACTCGGTCTACTGCGGAGCGTATTTTCTTCAAAATCCGCCTTTGAAACTTATTTTCTTCTTTAAGCCCATACCCATTTTCTCTTCGCTTTCATAGCGTTTGTCACAAACCAAGCTGCGGCTTTTTCCCCAAACTTTGCGTTTTAGACTTAACTCTCCCCAGGCTTCTTCTTCTAAAATTTTATCTGCTCGGTGTCTGGCTGGAAGATCGTCGGGTACTTGGAGTATGCAATGTCGTGGTCTTTACACAATTTATCTAATTCGTTTATTCCAGGATCACCTCTTGCTAAGCGCTCATCCAACTTTGTACCAGGCCCGCAGTACTGATAACCTGAATATGCAGCTCAAACGGTAACCTGTTTATAGCGCTGTTGATTAATCCCTCTCCAGAACAGATAATCATGTGTTTACTCAAAAAAATCTCAAACTATACTAAATAAATAAACAACAACGAGTCTATTTATACTTTTTCAAAAAATTTACAATATATTTATAATAACAATACATTTACATCCACGTCTCTTGGGCTGTCTTTTATAAAATACTCTTTCTAGTTATCACCATAATCAGAATCTTCAGATTCCGACAAATTTAAACGTCTAAACATTTCCACTAATGTTCTTGTACGTATCACGTCTTGCACAAATATATCTGGAAAACATATAACCAGCTCCAAAGCATTTAGGGCGCTCTGATTCAATTCGTTGTAGAATAAAATATTTCCAATTCGAACTTCGCCTTCAACCAAGATTTTAATTCGTTTCTCCCCTTCAGTCAGAGTATTAAACCAATCGCCATCATTTAAACTAGAATTAGCAACAAACCCTACTAATTCGCTGTATAATGCTGGGAAGTCACGACTTTCCAACTGTTTAAGTTGATACTCAAACAACTCTCGCATATGGAATAGTTTACGGCACTCAATTCATTTATAACTATCGAGCTATCACCCATTATTATTTTTAACTGGAACGTTTCGTCCTCGGTTGTTCCATACACTGGCGACAGAGTGATAAAGAACGGAGCTCCTAGTTGTATGTGTAGATCTTCCATTTCGGGTGCACCATTTAATCGAGTGTTTAGCACGTCACGAGAAAATACGTTGATTTGAAATTCCACTTGAAAATTTGTAAATACTAACCAATTTTCGTATGTCAATTCCAGAACATGGCTGCCACAATATTTCTTGCTACACACCAATCGTAATACGGGTTTTATTGTCTGGTTTATAACAAACCCAATTTCCACATTATGAGGGTGTTCGCCCAATTCACTTAAACTATACGTAAACTTATTAATCAGATTTTCGGTATACGAAACTTGTGCATCATTGACACCTGCAGACTCCATTGCTTTGCACTGATTTCACCGAGATGACTGAGAAGGATGCTATGCAGATCATCTTTTTAAATGTTTCAGGGTTGTTGTTGCGCATGCGTAAATTGTTCTCGGATAATTATACATGTAGTGCGTAAGCAAGAAGCTAATTAATTTTCACCGACAGGCATGAACTAGTTTGTAATCCGATTCAAGGTTAGTTAAGAATATTAGGTTTTACTGGTGTGATTAGACTAGTTTGGAATGTTACTCAAGGTTAAACGACGCTGGGTTTCACCTAATTTAAAAGTAAACTAGCTATTGATTTTCACCGGGTATAAAAGCACCGTGCAATGCAATATAATTCAGTATCTGTTTAGTCTTCGGCTAGTTACAACTGTTAAAAGTCTTTAACCAGTTTTTTAATTTCTTTATAGAAAATGGCTTCCTTTACTTGTGATGTCTGTGGGGGTGGCTTTTCCAGAAACGATCATTTGAAGAGACATCTGCTCCAGCAACATGGGTTAGTCTCTGAAACCAAAAAGGGCTTGTTCACCTGCGATATGTGCCCTGCATCCTTCTCGCGGAGGGACAACTTGAAACGACACAAGGATGCCAAGCATGGCGTGGTTGTTCCCGTTGCAGGTCCATCCGGAATCAAACGAGCGGCTGCGTCCACGGTTGAGGAACCTACCCCCAAGAGATTGCGGAGATGCGTGGAGTGCGATGTGGACGTCACCAACTTGGTAGCCCACCAGCGATCCAACGTGCAGAAAGCTAATGCTAGCCGTGTCCTGGATGGGGGTGTAGAGGTTGTAGCGACCGCATTTAAAAGTCGAATCGCTACATACAGAATTAATAATGTCGACTCTACAAGTATGTATTTTATAAGTATTTTGTGTTTGCTTAGTTTGTATTTTTAGGTCTATTGGATTTTCTCTGTAACCAGAGGGAGAGGTTCATCGCCTTAGCCGGGGAACAGCTACGGATTCACACAGCTCTTAAGGTGAACTTGGAGGTGTTTGGTGGTTACACCAAGATGGCTGCGGCAGAAGGTGTTGAGGACGTGAAATCCTTCAACACCAAAAACACAGTTATCACATCATCCAGCGATCTGGGGGAGGTATACAACTCCTTTGTGGAAAGGATGTTAGCTAAGTCAGATGAGTTCCAAGAACGAGATTCTGGTTAGTTTCTACAATAATTTATTTTTTCTAATTTTTAAATTTTAGGATGGAGTCTGAAAAATGTGTTATACTTGGAGGTGAATATAAACAAGTATAAACCTCTTCGTGGGGGGTCCTACATCGAGCTTCCCAAATGGATTCGGGATAAGGGAGCCGTCGTTAACGTGCAGAACCAAGACAATGCATGTTTTGCGTGGTGTGTTGTGGCAGCGCTGAATCCTGGACATGTTCATCCGCAAAGGGTCAGTAGCTACCCGCATTACTTGACTGTACTCGATGTAACAGGAGTGCAGTTCCCGATGCCCATAAAGGATATACCCCGGTTCGAGGAGCAGAATGCTATAAGCATTAATGTTTTCGGTATAGAAGGCAAGTCGATTGTGAGACCCCTCCACTTCACCAAAAGAAAGAGGGATCGGCATGTCAACCTTTTGTACATCCAGAATGAGAATAACACACATTACTGTTTGATCA
This sequence comes from Platerodrilus igneus, assembly GCA_036346225.1. Classification (NCBI taxonomy): domain Eukaryota; kingdom Metazoa; phylum Arthropoda; class Insecta; order Coleoptera; family Lycidae; genus Platerodrilus; species Platerodrilus igneus. The sequence goes on from JARFIW010000958.1 coordinate 736,620, forward strand.
AAGATTTGGGGAAGCTAGTGGGTAAGCAGCTATCTCATGACCACACCCGTAAATGGATTTGCGATGGATGCTTGGTGTTCTTCCCATCCGAAGACAAATTACACCAACACTCAACAAACGACTGCAACGTGGTTGCGACAAAGATGCCCAACCACTTTAACAACATATTGGAGTTTACGAACGTGTACAAGCAAATGAGGGTGCCGTTTGTTATATACGCGGACTTTGAAAGCGTGTTGAAGCCCATTTCTCGGCAGCACAGGATCCCTCCGGCTCCTTTACTAACAGCACCCACCAACACGAACCATACAGCTTCGCATATTATATTAAATGCTCCTACGACGAGGATTTGGATAAGTTTGAATTGTACAGGGGCCTGAAGCTGCTGCAAAGTGTTTATGGAGAAGTTAAAGGAGGAAGCCCGCAGATTAGGTAAAATCCTTAAAACCAACGTTCCGATGACAGCGTTGGAGCCTTTAGACGAATTGTTATTCCACATGGTTGACGATTGCGGTATCTGCAAGAAACCATTGGGAGACGATCGAGTAAGGGATCACTGCCATCTTACAGGAAATTCCGCTTCGCAGCACATCGCCAATGCAACATCCAATACCGGGTGCCAAATTTCATACCGGTCATATTCCACAATTTAAGTGGGCATGATTCCCATTTTATTGTGAAGGAATTGGGATGCGATAAGGAGCGCGTTACAGTGACCCCAAATAATAAGGAGCGGTTCGTATCGTTCACAAAGTATGTGAGGTTATATGGCGAAGAACCAGACGTAGAAGAAGATGATGATGAAACCGATAATTCCACAGTTCAGCTGCGATTCATCGATTCCTGCGTTTCATGGCATCGTCCCTGGATAAGTTGGTGAAAAATTTGGAATGCGAGCAGTTTGTTAAGATGAGGAAGTGTTTCCCGACGACATACAGTTTTCTTTTCTACGCAGAAAGGGTGTGTTCCCGTACAGGTATGTGACAGACGCTTCAGCGTTAAATAGGTCAAGTCTACCATCCCGAGAGGATTTCTATAATGATCTCACGAATACTGTGATTTCGTTGTCTGAATACGATCACGCTCAGAATGTATGGAACGCCTTCCACATATGCACACTCGGCGAATATAGTGATCTCTACTTGAAAACCGATGTTTTATTATTAGCCGACGTGTTCGAAAATTTCCGGTGTGTGCTTGAAAACCTACGACTTGGATCCCTGCCAATATATGACAGCACCTAGTCTAAGCTGGGACGCCATGCTGAAACATACTGGGTTAAACTGGATCTATTCACCGATGTAGAAATGCATCACTTTGTGAAAAAAGGTATTCGCGGTGGGTTAACCCAATGCAGCGCTCGGTATGCCAAAGCCAATAATAAGTATATGGAGAATTACATACCCAGTAAACCCTCCATATACTTGGCTTACTACGATGCTAATAATTTGTATGGATGGGCCATGTCACAACCGTTACCGATAAGCGGATTCCGGTGGTTGAAAGAGAAAGAGCTTAACCTCCTGAAAGCCCACATCTTCGACATATCTGTAACAGGGGTCAAGGGGTACATCCTGGAAGTAGATCTGGAGTATCCAGAAGACCTACACGAACAGCACAACGATTTACCGTTTTGTCCTCAGACCATGGTACCCCCAACACCATCCTCCAAGACTCCGAAGCTGCTCGCCACGTTGCTCAACAAGAGTCGTTACATTATACATTACAGAAACCTGCAGCAGGCGCTACGTAATGGTCTTAGACTCACCGGCATCCATCGAGTATTGGAATTTGACCAATCGCCTTGGTTTAAACCCTACATCGATTTGAACACCGCCCTTAGGACATCTGCCAGAAATGCGTTTGAAAAAGACTTTTTTAAATTAATGAATAACGCAGTCTTTGGAAAAACGATGGAGAATGTCGACAAGAGTGGATGTGAAGATCGTGCCCGGTGGGACACGATGGAAAAAAATTGTGCGCGAGTGGACTTATCGCCCGCCCGAACTTTAACAGTAGTATAGTGCTAGGAGAGGATTTGGTTATTATACAGATGGATAGGGTAAAAGTCACTTACAACAAGCCTATATATGCAGGTTTTTCAGTTTTAGATATTTCAAAGACCCTCATGTATGATTTTCATTATAACACCATGAAACATTTGTATGGAGCCAAACTCTCACTACTTTACACAGACACTGACTCTTTAGTGTATAGTATAGAAACAAAAAACTTGTATAGTGATATCAGTGCAAACATTAACAATTTTGACACTAGTGACTACCCTCGAGACAACAAATACAATATACCACTTGTGAACAAAAAGATCCCCGGAAAGTTTAAAGACGAGTTCAACGGCGACTTGGTGTTACAATTTGTTGGGACTAGGGCCAAGTCGTATTGCATTCTTAGTGAGAAGGATGTAATTAAAAAGATCAAGGGGGTATCGCGTAGTGTGGTGGCGGAGATTAGTGTGGATAGTTTTAAGGACATTGTGCATAATAATTCTGGTGCCCTTATGCATAGCATGGTATGTATTCGTAGTAAAAAACACGATTTGTACACCCAGTTAATTAATAAAATTAGTTTATCGGCAGAAGATGATAAAAGGTACGTCATCCCTGGTAGTACTTCCACATATGCATGGGGGCATAAGGATATTAGATAGTTGCTCATATTTTATTGTGTATATATAGTATGTAAGTTAGTTATAAGCATATCTACCCTCCCCCATCCTTAAAATTTCCTTCATTCCCGGCGATATGTGTTTACCTCCACGTGGTCTCGCCGGACGGTAAAACATATTGTTGGATTAACAACAATATGTCTTATTGACTGAAAACACGTTTCCTCTCTTTTACTTTAATCTCTTTTTGTTATAGCTCTATTTAAACAACACATTAATCTCATTTTTTGGTACAGGTTAACCTGCTTGGATTCGGCTACACAAACAAAATAATGTTATACTTTGTAAAAATTGTAATTAGCTTATTAAACTGTAAATCGGATAAAATAAATTATTAAACTGTTGTGTTCTTATTTTCTTTTGTGTTGGTTAAAGGACTGTAGATATTAAAAAGGAGAGGTGATTAGGAATTGATCTTGGCAAGAAATCTTAAAATCAGGGTAGCTCCCTGGGGAATGGAGCTATCTAAAAAATTCTTAGAGATTCGGGTAGCTGACAAAATTCTAATATTAATTGATAGCAAACAAGATAGGTTTATCTCGAAAGATAAAAAAAATGGTTAGTCGAAGAAAACTATTTGGTCCAGAATGTTAGCGTTAAAAAATCTTAAAAATAGGTTTATCTCGTGTGTGGAAATGTGGATGCTCATTTATCTCGAAACATAAAAAATTTAAGATATATTTATCTCGAAAGATGAAAAATGGTTAGTCGAAGAAAACTTTTTGGTCCAGATGTGTGGGGAAATGAGGGATTCTGGGGGAAATGAGGTAGTGGATTTCTTGATTTTACCCTACTAACATTCATATGCAAACTATGATAGCAGATATAATACACGTCCTTGGAAAAGTAAACACGTTCTTATCTCTTATCTTATCTCACATCAAGTCTTTTCTTCTTGAGAATCAAAATTCAACAAGAGCTAACGGTTATCAACTTTAAGTTGACGGTCAAAATTAACCTTGATAGATTAATAAAATATAAATATAGGCGGAACACTTTCGAACTAGTACTCAAACGTAGTATCGAAGTTTCACTAACTTGAATTAAAAATTCTGAATATCGAACGAGCATGTACCCTTAAAAGAATAAAAAATCTGATAGAGAAATAATTTTGTAAATCATTATAAGATCAATACTTCGAATAAACAATAGACGAAAATAAATTAGCTTAACAAAACGAAACGTGACTGACCGATTCCTTCAAACAATCAGTTTAACAGAACTGCGCGTGATGACCAGCTGTTGCACTGATATCGATATCTAAATTAGAATAAAGAATTTATTAATTTGGAATAAACTTTGAATGTGTATAAATAATGGTTAATTTAGAAACGCAATGTTAATCTTAAAATGCTGAAATCTCCGTACTACTTTTCCACAACGGCAAGATGACTAGAAAATCACTTTGAATAAATGAAACGAAAATCTTGCAATTGATTTTCTCTACTTGAAAATTATGAAGCGAATATATTCTAATATTTGTTACAATGACAGTAATAGTTTTTAATAATACAAATAAAATTAGTCCTAGAATTTATATAAGGGCAATTTTCCCTTAATGAAGAATACCCAAGTACATTAACTTCTATAAGACTGAAAACAAAACCATCACCTATATTACATGTACTAAATCTTAATTACTAAAGGTACAAATACAATAAAATTCATGACAGCAAAACTCGACAAAATTGACTGTCATAAAGGGGTTATCTGATCAAAGTCGATTTCGTTTGCACAGTATAAGCACGAACGGTTTTAAGCGCATGTTGTTGTAAAATGTAAATTATTTGGCAAACAGCAAATTGAGGTTATGTTTGACCCACAATACAAGTAAACATAAACTAACACAACGAATAGATAAAAAATAGAAACATTCTAAAAATACTTATAGATGCAAGTTGTCTTTATTCAAACAGAGGCTTCATTTAAGAGATCATGATGAATCAGTACGGCATTATACTAACACCAAGTGATGATATATTTGTAGAAATAGAAAGAGAAATTAATACAGTTACTTATGTGTCTATTATGCTGGATAAAACATCAAACATAATGAACAAATCTCAACTGTCAACTGTGATAAGGTATATCAAAAGAATGGTTTTCCTTCTGAGCATTTTGTGGGGTTTAAAACAGTCAGTAAATAATTTAAATAATTTAAAGCACATTTTATGTATCTGAGACATTTGTTATACACACGCACGCACGCACGCACGTACGCGCGCACGTACGCTCGCACGCACGCACGCTCGCACGCACGCACGCACGCGCGCATGCGCGCGCACACGCATGCATGCGCACGCGCATGCGACACGCTTGCGCATGCGCGCATGCGCGTACACGCGCGCTTATGCGCGCACGCGCGCGCACGCATACACAAACGCACGCACGAACGCACGAACGCGCGCGCACGAACGCACCACGCACGCACACGCACACACATAAAAATTTCTTTTTACGCTCCCTTTTTGAACTCCTTATTTTAGCTCACCCTGGCTAGCTCAGCAATCAGCTTCTTTTGTATACCTATCGTCCTAAGCACCTTCCTTTCTCACAAACACAGTCAAATAAAATTACCACTTAAATAATGCAACAGAACATACAACCTTTTATTTACACATATTACCAAGTTTCCATTATTAATAAAATATTTACACCTTGGTACAGACAGTTTGCTAAAACTGTTACCTTCTCAATCAGTAAATACTTTAAAGTCCTTGAGTTTAATATATTTCAACAACTTCTATTAAATACGAGTAGATGGGCCCCACATGCAACCCTAGTTTGACTTTATTCTGGTCTATTTTGAGCTCATTATAACCCAATTCGTCTAAATGCTATTTCACCTTGCATTTTTATTAAAAACAAATTTAAAGAGGCGTTTATTTCTTACAACAACATTTTATAGCATGAATAAACCTTTATATATCATCAATAAACCTTTTTTAATAATCAAAGTTAATTGTCTTGCACATATACCCCTTTAAATAAGTTTTAATGGTAATAAATACACCCCCAATAAGTCATAACACTCAAACACAAAAATATCAACACAAATGTTTATACAAGAAAACAAGATAGTAAGTTTCTTTACTTGGAGAAGTCTTCGTTCCTGGTCACCACTGAAGATGGGTACCAGAAACCCTCGTCGTTGTGTTCATCTACTTCGATGATGCCTGGATCCAACAGATCCCCACCTCTATTCCTCTATTCAGATATTTGCCTTGTCTCAAAATTAACACTCCATACCAAATATACTTCATGCATACTATTTAAGCTTTAGGCTTTGCTTACCCAAGCACGATCCCTTCATCCAATAGAGTCGTAGTAACCGCACCTTTTATCTAGACTACAGCACCAACTCGTGCAATAGCTCTTTTCAACTTTTGCGGTACGTTACTACAGCTTTACATATTTTCTAACAGAATGTTGTATGCAACTTTACGGAATACAAAATAATTAATACCCGTAAGAGCATATAGTATTATTACGTTGCAGATCCAAGCACGATCTCAGATCTTAAAGGAAAGAGAGGTTCAATATCTTTGTTCGAGTATTTATACGCTTTTCTGAACCCCCTATGGAACCTAGTTCTATTGAATAACTTATATTCTAAAAACATTTCTACAAATTTAGGAACGTAACGTCTGAAAAATTCCGGGATTATTATAATGTTACACTAAATTTTGTTTAATCCTTCAACGGACGCACTCTTCTCCAAACTGCCTAGTCTTCAACCAATGATATAGTTTTCCCTCGTCACAACGCTCTACCAATCAGCTATCTTTCTCCGTTTTACTCATATTTCTTGTCTCATTTATAAACCCCTCGCAAGCTACAGAAAATCGATATTGTAGTTGGCCTTCACATTTACCCGTGTATTTAGACGTGACTTGTAACCAATGCTTTATTTATACGCTTCTCTGTCTGTTCTACATTATCGATCGTTTATTTCACTGTCTTCAAAGCACTTGTTATTTTAGCAGCTTATACATTGACCGTTACAAACAAACTTTTATAGAATTTTGTGCTAACGTACCTTTAAGTTTCCATAAACCTGACATGTAACGAACAGGTGTTTCTTAAAGCCACAGACCGTTTAAAATAACAATTCCTAGTTTAACCATTCTTGGGATTTGTAAACAAACGTTTGCTTGTAACAATTACGATTTTCTGTTATTCGAATATACAATTTTATTCAATACACCTTGTCAATAAATATCAAATTTCTATTGAAACCTTTTACTATGAATTCATACATAGTACGCCATCTACATTAGAATAGCCCAAGTAAACTTTAAGTGAACTTCTATTTGCTCTATTTTTAAGAAAGTTATATGGGTAGGGTTGTCAAAAATTTTCTTTTGATGGACAATCATAATTTCCAACTTGGAATTTTTTTGTTGCTCTTAGGAATTTACGATGTCTAGAGCAAATGGCAATTGCCCGTGTGTGAATAGTTTGAACTTAAAGTTAGTTAGAACATAAAGAATCTTATGTGAGTATTTATAGGTCAATAAGTCTTTCTTTTTTTGTTGGTTCATTTTTTTTTGTTAGTGAATAGTAGTATGGTTGTGCATATACAAATACTTAGTGTTGTTTTTTATTCCATTGAGTGACTTTTGAGTGTCAGACCTTCCCGATTAAGCTCTATCTATTTTGTCTTCCCGAATATATCTCCTTTTAGGACGTGTTGTACGCGTTAGTTACTACTACACTCATTCGCTCATAATGTTTTCTGTATTTTTTTGTACTTCCACCTTCCCATATTACTAGTCAATTAGGAAAAATTTTTGATCTTACATCAATGTTTAGGGTTAAGTTAGTTAGTACGTGTTTATCGTCAATTAGTTAGTTAGCTATGTTAAGATTGTTATAAGAACGATTAAAAAAAAAATCTTTGATCCTTCTTTAGAATTCGTTTTGTTTATCCAAGATTTTTTTTCTTTTTGGAGAGAGGCTGTGTAACAATTACGATTTTCTGTTATTCGAATATACAATTTTATTCAATACACCTCTTCAATAAATATCAAATTTCTATTGAAACCTTTTATTATGAATTCATACATAGTACGCCATCTACATTACAATATCCCAAGTAAACTTTAAGTGAACTTCTATTTGCTTGTATCTTGATTCAATATTCCCCCTCTCGGCGCATGTTGGAATAGCTAACATCGCCTCGTAGAGAAAGCCATTTTGATATGAGATGTAGTCCGAAAACCAGTATTATCCAGGTCCTGCAGGTTTTTATTTAAACATGCAGCCCCAAGGAAGAGTCAAGTGGAGTCAACGAATTCCATAAGTTTAGTTTTGATGGCAGCATCGACCTAAGATGATTGGAAATACATTTTTTTACGGTAAGAAAATATTTCGTAAACGTACCTCAAAAATTCTATTCTCTCGTTTGATTTCAGCGCAAGTTTTTTTTATTAGTTTAGAGTTATAAGGATTAAAATACTAATTATGAAATATGGAGATAATTTAATTCCGAGTTCTAAAATGTTAAATTTAAGTAACACGTTATTAAACAATGGAAATTAAATATTATAAGAAAAAAACAATCGTTAATCCTAAGGCAAGCACAAAATTGGAAGGCCGCTTCATTTGTTGCTAGGCAAGAAAGTGGAAACCCCCACATGGGATTGGTTTGAATGAAGGTCAACTCCGGACCCCTGCGTGAGCCACGTACAACGGTAAGAGTAGAGACGCCAATGTTTAAAAAAGATCTTTAAAAGAAAGAAAACCGGCAGACAAACGGATAACCAGCGGTGAGTCATCCTCCATTTTTATACCTATACTATTTCGAAAGAACTTTCATTTAAAAAACACAAATAATTTTCGAAGTAGCTATACACATGTTTATTTAAAATTAATTTTTGATATTTTTGCAAAAGTTCATAGCTCAATTAATTTGCTTCAAATAAAATTTAGTTTGAAAATTTAGTATTTGGATAAGGCATATTTGACCTTAATATTTTCAAAGTATTTTTGTAAGATTATGTTTGAAGTTACAAAGTTGTAGTAAAAGGTTTGCTTTACAAAACATATGATATGATAAGAATTGTTTGCCGAAGCATTGGGTAAAACCCATTGTGTTAGTACACCTGAAGTATAGTTCAATGTCGACCATAAGTATTTTTCTTAGTGAGTTTATTAGAGATAACTATTAAAACTATAGAGCCATAACCTGCAAATTTTTTTTGAATAAGTAATTTGTTTTTTGTACACTGAACAGGATCATATTCTAGTAGCACGAAATCACTGTAATATAAAATGAAAGTCATATAGTTCTTGTGGAGAACTGAAGTAATTTATGTAACTAAATAATAAATGAAAAAAATCATTCCACGAATGTTTAGAGATTTCTATTAAACTGTAATAACAAAACTATTTCGAAAGTCTCCATATAGATAAGTTTATATAAACGATGTACATAGACCATTTTTTTAAAGAAATCAATAGAAAATGTTTAAGTTGTAAAATTTTCTTTCTTTAAAGTCAACAGTAATTGTCCTACAGAAGCAAACAGTTTAGCAATATGAAATTGTAGTATTAAAGAAAAGTATTATTGGTGTTAAAGTTAAAAGATTTTTTTGAACAATAATTTTGACTAGTGGATTTTTTTTTATAATTTTTTGTGATAAAGTGACTAGGCTCTAACGAAGTCCTAGTTTGAACATGTTTAGGTGTGGTTGAATTTTCAGATAGCACGAGATCGTCGTTCCCATTCCAGGTTGCAGAGATTAAAGTAAGTATTTTTGTTTACGTTGCTCGTTGTAAGTTTTTTTCTTTTTCCGAAGATTTCCGTATCTGACAGTGGCGTCCAATAAAATATCTTTTGTTTTATCGTATACCATCCTACGACCCTAGCTCATAGCTCTGCTTTAAGCTGAAGAAGCTTAGCTGGCTAGAAGATCTCTTTAGAGGGACCCTTTTTTCTGAAAGCCATTCGACATTCTTTTTACCCTAGGCTTGACCGTCAAACAGGAACCCCTCATGATCTATCGAGGCTCTGCCGCCTATATGGTAAAGCAAACAAACTATATTTTTTAAGAAGAATTTATAGTTAACAAAAATAGGTTAACATGTTTTTATGTAAATGGAAAGATTTGCGTTTAAATTATTGATTTTCTATACGTGCAAGCTCCCTTCCTGCTTCCATGCGTTTGATTTAAAAGTATTATAATTACTTATGCGTATCCTTGAGTTTTTATGTACTCTAAAGCTTTTTTCCCTTATGCAATTTTAACATTCCAATTTAAAAATAGAAAATACCTTAATAACCGTCCGCTTTCAAGATATAAACTGATTAATTTGGCGCGTAAATAATTTGCTCCTATTTCATATATACACAGTTACAAAATTATATTATCTACACCTATTTAACCTATAATTCCACGTCAATATATATATATATATATATATATATATATATATATAATATATATATATATATATGTACATATATATATTTATAAGAATTCTTATTTATGCAATTAATCTGGAAAGTGGTATTTTACTGAACGCTCGCCGTGCATAGCCCAGTTATAAGTACTGTCAAACTTGACTGCGTTTTATAAATATCTTTAATAATCTCTAATAATAACATGTAAAACAGTATTGATGAGTTTCATAAATTGAATAATCCTACTAGTTTTAAAAAGCTTAAATGGACAAATTTCTTAGACGAAAAAGGCGGAAGCAGCAAAAGAAGTTGCGGAATTTCATCGATGTAAAAAGAAATTACTTTAGGTTGTATATGATATGTTATTCTCAAGGTAGAGATAGATATGTCACTGCAAGTATGGTGAATGAAAAACCAATATCAGAAGACTTCTTAATGATATACATTTAAATGCACCAAATTTTAAAACACGGTCGTACTTTTGTTACGGAATTCCGTGCAGACAAGAAAGAAAGGTAACGTAAGCAAAGAAAATTGCCCGCACCAAAAACCGCAACAAAACAGTAGCAGAATCCAAAGAATTAATGCCGTACTAGCTGGAAATATCGTACAGTAGTGTGAGCCACATAGATAGAAAAATTGGAAATCTTAGAAACTAAATTTATTACAAACCGTTAGTTAACAAGCATGGTATCAAAAAAAAATATTTACAAAACCAAATCGAACATATACATGACGTCCTGTTAAAATATGATAGTAGTATAGCTACGGAGATCCTGGAACAACCCTCATCATAAAGGCGTTAATATCTTATAAATAAGCGGTGTTTTTTCAGAATAAAAGTATGTATGTATGTATGTATGTGTATGCAGGTGTGTGTGTGTGTGTGTGTGTGTGTTTTGGTTTTTGAAGGTGTTATAATAAGAGATTTGTAGGTGTATGTAGAGTATAGCAACGGAGATGCTAGGACATCCTTTATCATAGAAGTGCGAATATTTCTAAATGAGCAGTATTTTTTCAAAATAAAAGTATGTATTGCTATGTAGGATGTATATGTTTTAGAGTTGTTTGAGTCGAACGTAAATATTATAATGGTCACGCAAATTATGAGGTTTCCCATCGACAGAATACCACTCAAAAAAGTATTTTTAAGACAACTGCAAAGAATTCTTAGAAATACAGCCTGCAAACAAACGCAATTAAGAAAGCAAAAGGTTTCGATACAACATGCCGGCTTTCACAAAGTATGTGCACGTGGGAAACTTCCACCTAGTAGTATCCTAACAACGTATGTTCAAACTGTTACGTATGTCTGCAACTCTCATTGCAGCATTATGTGGGTAGGTGTATGACACATGACCTGCCTCCTGTATAAAACCATAGAAATTTACTATTTTGAATAACTCTACCGGGAAATGGAAGCAGGTGAACAATTTTTAATCTGTGTCCATGAACGCCTGTGTGATAACGGAACGCGATAATCATATTTTACGATAAGTCATTAAACGTATTTATTGGAAAGATGTAGATATTTTAAACTTATTTCAGGGAACCCATAATGCAGGGATTTTTAACCTTTCCTAACCATAGCAAATTAATATAAAATATATTCCAAATATTTAATGTTGTAATTAAGCACTTATTGAGATTTGATTGGATGCTAGAGTAAGTAATTATTTCCATTTGAAAGGTAGTCAAACTTGTTAATAAAAATGTGTATAATCGTGAATACAATATGAAATGCGAGGTTGAATCAGAAAATGTACTTCCAGAAATTGTACATGTAACAAATCCCCCTTCACTAACAAAATTAAAAGGTCGGGGTCGGAAGCCAAAACTACGTTAGGCAGTACACTAATAAGATAAACCAAAACAAGATTTGTTTAAAAAAAGCACAAAAAAGCCATAAAAATAAAAATAAATTAATTTGTATTTGGTTCTAAGATCCAATATAAACTAATAGGAATTACAGAAAAACTCAAAAACCAGAAAATGTTTTTATCCGGTTTAGAGGACCAATAAACCGAACCAAATCAAGAAGTGTTAGAGAATATGTGAAAAAGAAAAGGTATAGAAAAACAATCACAAAAAACAAAGATGGAAAAGCCTAACACAAAAAAAGTCGTTGGAGTACGATATCTGTAGTAAAGAAATAGTATACTTATAACCTCAAGAAAAGAAATTGGTTTCTCGCAAAAAACCAAAATGTAAGAAAGAAGCGAAGAAGACAACCAACAGTACAAGCCAAAACGAGATAGCAACATCCAGCCTAGAAGTATGCAAGAAAATGACAAGAATGCTGGATAAAACTATTGAGGTACTTCAAGCTGTGTTATCAAAAAACCGTACTAAACGAACAGTTGAAAGAAAGAAAAGCTAACTACACCGAAAAATCGATTAAGTCGTGGTTTTCGAAGAAAAGAAAAAGATCTATATAGCACATACCTTACATGTGATTTTCCAATGCTCCACCCGAAGGTACTACATTGGCCAGGAAGCGAGTTTTTTTACCTGAAAAATTTGGAATTTTGCCGAACCCTTGATGTTCCAAGCAAGGTAGGGGATCTTTAACGTGCTTGACTACACTCACACACGGGACTTCCATTTTACCTCTCATTCGAACGAGGGTGTATTTTTGTGAAAAATGTTGCCTAACATTTTTCAAGCGGACCGTGTCTAGACTTGAACCCGGGACCTTGGGCGTAGTAGTCACACACATACCACTACGCCACGTAGCCGCCTAGATAGCACATACCGTTCATTTACATTGCCAATGCTCCACCCGAAGGTACTACATTGGCCAGGAGGCGAGTTTTTTGTTGACTGGAAATTTAGAATTTTGCCGAACCCTTGCCGTTCCAGGCAAGGTAGGGATCTTTAACGTGCGTGACAACACTCACACACGGGACCTCCATTTAACCTCTCATCCGAACGAGGGCATAATATTTGTGAAAAATGCTCACCTGCCATTTTTCAAGCAGTCGGCCGTGTCGGGATTTGAACCCGGGACCTTGGGATCCGTAGTCTTATGCTTACTACATTGATCCACGGCGACGCTCAGATAGCACATACCACAAGAAGTGGATCGAAAAATCTATTTAAGTCGGTATGAGAACTGACAGTAAGGGTACCAGCTAAAGGTAAGGGAAAGGAAAGTGGACCAAAAGAAACGGAAAAGTTATACTAGAATAAAAAACTTTAAGAAACTGCACCAGATCCGAAAGAAGACGACAAACTAAAGAAACGAAGAAACAGCCAAAAATATGTGTTTATGTGAGTATGGTGTGTGTGTGCGTTGGACCGCTTTATTTGCCTCTTACGACAGGCAGGTCGTACCGTTGGACTATTCTAATCCTGACGCACACGGGGTAGAGTATAAGCAGAGAAACGAAAAAAAGAAACAAAAATATGTGTGCATGTGGTGTACGTGTATTGTGTGTGCATGTGCGCGTGCGTGCGTGCAAGTGTGCGTGAGTGCGTACCTGCTTGCATGCGTGCGTGCGAGAGTGCGAGCGAGCAAGCATGCGTGCGTGCGTGCTTGCATGCGTGCGTGCGTGCGTGAGTGGGTGCGGGAGTGTGTCTGTATGTGTGTGCGTGCGGGTGCGTGTGTGTATGTGGGGAACACTCATAGAAATCAATAGTATTGTTTAAAGAGCCATATGCTTGAAAAGGGTATGTTGTGGAGATAGTAGGACTACCTCGAGGAGGACGGAGAAGTAGGAATTTGGTTCCTATTAGGAATAGGATGTCAGTTCGGACAGTCGCGTCGAGTAAGTCGAGTAAAAATAGAGATTTCCAAAAATCGGAAACAAACTTTTAAGTAAAAGGAACGGTTTCTGAAATCGAGCAAATTTTAAGTAAAAGACGAAAGTTTATAAAATCGTGACGTTACGATGAGCGCCAAATTTTATATTACGGGATTCCGTGCAGACAAGAAAGAAAAATAACGTCAGCAAAGAAAGTCATCCGAAACGAATACCGCAACAAAACGGAGGAGAAATCGAAAAAATTAATGTTGTACTAGTTGAATATTTCATAGAGTGAGGTGGGTCACGTAGAAAGAAATATTGGAAACCTCAGGAACTAGATTTATTACAAACCGTTAGTTAACAAACATTGGTATCAAAAAGAATATTTAGAAAAACCAACCCGAACATATACATAACGTCCGTTATAAACATAATATAAACGAAAGCGACAACTCGCATATAACACAACATAACTCCCAAAATATACAAATATTTAAACAAACATCCGTTAGGGACTATTTCTCAGTCACATCACTTCTAATTATTACACAAGAAAGAGGCCTATTCTCCCTCGAACTTGAAGATTAATAATTTTATAACTAAATAGAGACCTTTAGCTAAAATTTTATAAAGTTGATTCGTAATACTTACAACTACTTTTCTAAACAATGTAAAAAGCTTTATTCATATATATTAAAAGATAAGGTCTCTAGCGGTGATCCACCTTCTGAAAAAAACCTATATAAGATATCGCACGAATTGGTCTTAAAATCACTCCACGAGTACATCATATAAGAAATGTGTACTTTTATATTGTTGAAACGCGGCATGTGTCGGCTGTTAAGTTTGTGGACATTAGGGCTTACTATAATACATTGTAAAAGTGTTTTCTTACCTCCTTTCATTTCAAAAGGGGCTTCAAAGTTTTTTCAAGACAAGCTTGATAAATTCCTATGGATACACAACCGAAAACCAATCAGTGTGTTCTAATTTATTTAACTTGAGTTTAATTTTTTTTTTCGAGATTGCGCTCAAAGCTTTGTACATTTAATAGCAGCCTTTAATCTGTAACATGTTATGGATATAGAACTTTAAAAAATTATTTGAAACGTTCAGGATCCGTTCATCAAACATATAATTGCTTTCGTCTACCAAACCCCGGAAATTGTATCTCCTGCATCGGGCGTATAATAACAGTTGTACAGCACATATATCTCCGAAGCCTGAATAAAACCAACAACATCGTAACTAGTTTTCTTATGCTTTTAAATTAGAGAGAAACACTTTGTATTTGTTAGAATTTTCAAAGTAGCACCTTTATTATTGAAAAGTACATAACTTACAACGCATACAAGCCGTAATAATTTTAGCTCACAATAGATAGTGAAATACGTCACAGTTAAGATAACATGCTTTACTGATGGTCACCTTGATTATTACTACTTCGTTTTTTTTAGAGCGATCGCGCATGTAGGAATGCTACACTGTACAGTGGCGTAATTATAGTGCGTTTAACGAAAATATTCATTAATTAAAATAATAGGACGGACTTAGCGCAGTAAAAACTGAGTACAAGTTTGATTCACAGAGAACAAATATATATATATATATATATATATATATTGCTGTGATAAGGGGTTGTTTAAGGGTGTACTTTATAGTAAAGGTCGTTTAGAAATGAGAAATTACCATAGGCAGCAGAAAACTGCATTTATTTAGTAAGGAATTGAAAAATGGAGATAGTTTGTATATAGTAAACAGTCAACACCCTGTATATAAAGTATAAATAGTTTTAAGCGACGCAGATAAACATAGGAAGACGCATAGTTAGCGTAGAAACCAGGAACACATGCATTAGGTAAATAGAAAATATTTAATACCCTGTAGATAAAGTTTTAGTTAATTTAGGCAAAGCAAGCAATGATATTTTTCAGTGGAAGCACGCGTATATTTTTAGTAAACATAATAAAGTATAATCAGACACGCATTCAAAAGAGTTCCAAACAATCAGATTAATACGCAGATAGAAATAGAGCTTCAGGTAGCATAGGTAAATGCGTACAAAATAGTTAACCATTTTTGATAAGAAAGCAGATTAAAAATTGCGTGAAACAACAGGCAGATATGAAAATTAAAAGTCGAATTGCATTAGTTGTTTATGGAAAAGCAATTCGATTTATCAAAACACCGCATGTTGATAACGAAGACAGCTGCAAGCAGGTTACAATTATTGGGAAGCATAGGAAATTACATCAGAAACTACTTTGAATGTAATTATTTAATTGGTTAAAAATGAGAGACGAGTTTGTAGACACCCACTGACGGAGTGGGAACTGAATAATATATTAGCAGGTACAGTGATAACGAAGGCAGTTTTGAACTCAACAAAAGCCGAAGTGCGCCACTATAAAATAAAGTGATACGTAATAATAATAATTCAAAGTGAAAATTGTAAAAGTGCTAATATGAAAATTATAATTGCCGATTAAACGTAAGTAGATTATGTGGAATTTTATTTTAAACTAAAACATATTAATAATAGGGCTTTCGAGTACGGGGAGAAAATTCAATCTTCGAGTAAGGGGAGAAAATAAACTAAGATATTCGAGTACGTGGAGAATAAATGCAATAGGGAAAATAAATGATGATAATACAATTCTAAATTTGGGGAAATTGACGAGAATAAGAAGTAATAAGTCTGAAATGAGACGACGATAAATTGGGGTGCATAAGTTATTAATGGTAGTCCAGAGGGTAATGGCAATAATTTAAATGCAATGGTTCAAGCGTGTGGATAGACAAAATAATCCTGAATTGGAAGAAGATAAGTTTGTTTCAAATGGCTGCGTCGATGTGAAGAAGATAAACCAGGTCAGATATTTTAGTTATAAGACATTTTAATTTTCTATATTTTTTTTATTTTTTATTGAATTTGCTTAATATAATATAAATGTGAAAAAGTCAACAAAAGAAGTTGTATACGTATAAAGTGAGTAATATGATAAGAGGTTTAGAACGTTCCACACTTCTTTTTTTTTATAAAGATAATTGGTTTTTTGGTGACTTTGGGTTTTGAGTAAATAGTATATGATGTTTAATAAATGAAATTTACAACATTAACTAATTGAAAAGTGTATTTCAAATAATTTACAAAAGCTGTACAAAATATTGGTTTCATTATATAAAATCGAATTACCTGAATTTAATAATTCCAAACAAATGCTAGTCGAGGTCATAAGATAAAGTTAAGGAGAGTAATTTGATAATTTAAATAGTTCAAGGAGGAGCTACGAGTTGAATAGGAAATTGATGACGAGGAAGGCGGTAACGTATCAAATTTTGTTATTGGTAGACAAGGTTGGTTCAAGATAAAATCCAGTTACGTTTCTGGAGGAATTGATAGCAATATTAATAAGACAGCCCAACGTCGGAGGAGATAATTACAATCTTGTTTATACATAGTAATATTAATATGGTCGCCCAAATGATGGGGCGCGAATAATTTATAGAGGGTCATAGCATAATTAATATAACAGCCCAAAGTAGGGGCTCGATAATTCCACCAGTAGCATAGCAAAATTAATATGGCTACCCAAGCTTGGGGCACGAATTAAAGCACGATTTTGCCACAGTAAAATATAACCTGAGATTAAGAGACACGAATTAAAACACAGTAAAATACAACCTGAGATTAAGAGACACTAATTAAATTAAAAATAAATTTAAAATACGATCGCAAGATTTTAAATAAATTAATTAAACTAAACTGGAGATTTAACGAGTTTCAATTAGCGGAAAAACAAGAAATTTGTACAGTAATTAAAGTTAGATAGATTTATTTAGTATTTAAAAGTTTAGAGTAAATATAATAATGGATAAAAGAATACGGGAAACAAGGGAAGCTTTAAGACAACAAGGAGTGGAGATAGGATCCTAGGAGAGCGTGATAATTCAGGAAACCAGTTCCATTGAAGAAAGGCGAATTTCACAAGAAACCAAAATGATGGAGATCGTAATAGCATTAAATAATAAAAGGGATAGAAGTGAAGAAGCCACAAAAATAGTTACAACAAAAATGGATGAAAACAGCGAAAAATTGGGGAATGAATCAAAATTCTTAGCAATGGACTGAAAGAAACGAACCACACGATCGCTGAGATTAAGGCACAGATGCAAGAACGAATTGGGCGAGTTTCTGAGGAAATAGACGGTCTATGGGACCATATTACTTTAGTTAAAACAAAACAAGAAAAATACGAAAGCAAGTCCAACGATAAAATTACGAATTTAAATATTAAATTAGGTAAAATTGAAGAAAATTGCAAAACGGAGTTCAGATTGATAAATCGAGACATAAATAATTTAAAAAGTAATCCAATAAATTTTAATAGAGAACCAATTAAGCTAATTCAAACAAATCTTTCAATTGAACAGTTTACTAAATTTTACGGGGACGGAAAATTAATCCGAAAATATTTATGAAAAATTTTAAAATGTTGATACATGGATCTGCAATTGAATTATACAAATTAAATTTAATCAAGGTATTCCTGAGGGGAAATGCTGAAAAGTGGTATAATTTAGTAGAAAGTGAAATAGAAACATTTGAATAGTTTGAAAGCAAATTTTTACGTCAATTCTGGAGTGACAATCAGCAAGATAGAATTCGGGATAACTTAAGTATGGGAAGATACGATTCGGCGAAAGGAATAACGCGAGAATTATATGCGATTGAGAAATTTGCTGTGGCGAAGCAATTGGATCCTCCTTTAGAAGATAAAAATATTATAAGATATTTAGCAGGTCATTTTAACGCGGAAGTAAAGCGATACATAACGACGCAGAACATAGTAGATAGAGATACGTTTATTGATTATTTGCAGAGATATGATGATTTGGAATTTGATTATGAAATGGAAAATAATGTTAGGGATCGACGCATAAATTTTATAAGGAATGACGAGACTCGGAATAATTATCGAAGGAACAATTATAATTATGATCGTGGAAGAAATTTTAATAGGGGGAACTACGGCAATTTTGATAATGATTTTAGGCAAAACAGAAATACTGGTCAGATATCAATGCAACGAATGGAGAGAACGAATCATGAAGGAAATTATAATGATAGAGGAATAAATAGGCAGGAAAATGATGATCGACGGACGCAAGCTAGAAATATTAATAGTATGTAAATAAGGAATACGAATCGCACAATTACAGGGATAATGAGTCAGGCAGGACCTTCAACGCGAAATCAGGATTTTTAAGTACGGACGAACCAAGGAAAATTCTACGAATTAACGGATGTGAACACCAGCGCGAGTTTATTAAACATGAAATGGATAATGGATTAGAAAGATTTGAAAGGAACTTATTACCAATAATTAATTTAAAGGTGGAAGATAAAATAGTTAAAGTGTTAATTGATACTGGAGCAGAGGCATCACTTGTTGCAGAAGAGTTTGTTAAACGAGAAAAATTGGGGGATAAAGCGATACCTATAACGAGGTGTAATTTGGTGGCACCAAATAATAAGAGATTTAGTGTGATAAATAAAATGGTAATTCTGAGATGTGAAATGGGAGATCAAATATGGGGAAATGATTTTATGGTAGTACCTGGACTGAAGATAGATGTTATATTTGGGATGAATATGATAGATAAGTTGGGGTTGAAGATAAATGCAGAATGCAAAAAGATTGAATGTAATGGGAAATATATTAAATGGTATGAAGAGGGGAATATTGAAATAGAAGACGACTGCGTGAATATTAATCGGTCTAGTGAAGAAATAGATAATGGGGGTAATGAAAATAAAGATGTTAAGTGTCCAGATGATTTAAGAAATAGGGTGAAATTATTATTGAATAAGCATTCAGAATTAATGGGGTCGAAGTCGAGAAATGCCACGGGTTATGTGCACAAGTTGGAAATAATAAATAAGGAACCGTTTAACATTAAAATATATCCTATTCCAGTAGTATATGGAAATAGAGTGAAGAAAAAATAGAAGAAATGTTACGTGAAAGTATTATAGAAAGCTCCAGTACGAATTTTGTGAATTCATTAGTAGTCGTCGTGAGGACAAGTGATAATAGTATTAAGTTGTGTATAAATACAAGTCAAATTAATAAGCGAACGAAACCGCAATACAATTGTCCACCAAAGATAGGTAGAATATTAGGGAGAATAGGTAATAAAAAGATTTATAGCAGATTATATTTAAAAAGTTCATTTTGTTTGATTCCATTAGCGCGAGAATCAAGGAAGTATACGGGTTTTTCGGTAGAAGGAAAATTATACCAATTTAGGGTGGTCCCGGTTGGTTTGTCCTCGAGTACGGATGCATTAGAGAATGTAATGAAGAATATTTTGGGACCGTATGAGGAATTTAGTATCCACCATATGGATGAAGTATTGATATTTAGTAATAGTGTAGAGGAACACTTAGTACAGTTAGATAGGACATTGTTAGAGCTGAATATAGCTAGTTTGATTTTGGATTTAGGAAAGTGTGAATTTTTTCAAAGTAGGTTAGATTTTTAGGTTATAGGATAGATAATAAGTATATAATTAGGAAATACAAATTAAAAGGACCCCGATTCAAAAGTACGAATAGGAAATAGGGATTAAAAGGACCCCGATTTAAAAGTATGAGTAGAAAACATGAACTAAAACGACCCAGATTCAAGAATAGTAAGAGGGAAGTTAGAAATAAATGTAATTTAATTGACCCATGCAAAGAAACATGAATAGATGAATAAAATGTAAAATAAATTTATGAATAGGTATACATAGGATAATAGAATAGGATTTGAATATAACAATAGGTTTAGGTATGAATAGTATAGTATAATAGGACATAGGTATGAGATTAGATGAATGTAGATATGGGTTTAATAAAGGAAAAGTTAGATTTTTAAAATGGAAATGAAAATAGAACAATTTTATACCAATGTGAGTTTAAGGGCACGTTGGGCGCCAAAAAGGACATTGTTATAAAATTTTATATTTTAATTTGGGGGAATTATGCTGTGATAAGAAGTTGTTTAAGGGTGTACTTTATAGTAAAGGTCGTTTAGAAATGAGAAATTACCATAGGCAGCAGAAAACTGCATTTATTTAGTAAGGAATTGAGAAATGGAGATAGTTTGTATATAGTAAACAGTCAACACCCTGTATATAAAGTATAAATAGTTTTAAGCGACGCAGATAAACATAGGAAGACGCATAGTTAGCGTAGAAACCAGGAACACATGCATTAGGTAAACAGAAAATATTTAATACCCTGTAGATAAAATTTTAGTTAATTTAGGCAAAGCAAGCAATGATATTTTTCAGTAGAAGCACGCGTATATTTTTATGTAAACATAATAAAGTGTAATCAGACACGCATTCAAAAGAGTTCCAAACAATCAGATTAATACAGAGATAGAAATGGAGCTTCAGGTAGCATAGGTAAATGCGTACAAAATAGTTAACCATTTTTGATAAGAAAGCAGATTAAAAATTGCGTGAAACAACAGGCAGATATGAAAATTAAAAGTCGAATTGCATTAGTTGTTTATGGAAAAGCAATTCGATTTATCAAAACACCGCATGTTGATAACGAAGACAGCTGCAAGCAGGTTACAATTATTGGGAAGCATAGGAAATTACATCAGAAACTACTTTGAATGTAATTATTTAATTGGTTAAAAATGAGAGACGAGTTTGTAGACTTACCCACTGACGGAGTGGGAACTGAATAATATATTAGCAGGTACAGTGATAACGAAGGCAGTTTTGAACTCAACAAAGGCCGAAGTGCGCCACTATAAAATAAAGTGATACGTAATAATAATAATTCAAAGTAAAAATTGTAAAAGTGCTAATATGAAAATTATAATTGCCGATTAAACGTAAGTAGATTATGTAGAATTTTATTTTAAACTAAAACATATTAATAATAAGGCTTCTAAAGCCGGGGAGAAAAATTCAAATTCTAAGTACGGGGAAACAGACCACAATCTTTGAGTAAGGGGAGAAAATAAACTACGATATTCGAGTACGTGGAGAATAAATGCAATAGGGAAAATAAATGATGATAATACAATTCTAAATTTGGGGAAATTGACGAGAATAAGAAGTAATAAGTCTGAAATGAGACGACAATAAATTGGGGTGCATAAGTTATTAATGGTAGTCCAGAGGGTAATGGCAATAATTTAAATGCAATGGTTCAAGCGTGTGGATAGACAAAATAATCCTGAATTAGGAGAAGATAATTTTGATTCAAATGGCTGCGTCGATGTGAAGAAGATAAACCAGGTCAGATATTTTAGTTATAAGACATTTTAATTTTCTATATTTTTTTTATTTTTTATTGAATTTGCTTAATATAATATAAATGTGAAAAAGTCAACAAAAGAAGTTGCATACGTATAAAGTGAGTAATATGATAAGAGGTTTAGAACGTTCCACATTTCTTTTTTTTTATAAAGATAATTGGTTTTTTGGTGACTTTGGGTTTTGAGTAAATAGTATATGATGTTTAATAAATGAAATTTACAACATTAACTAATTGAAAAGTGTATTTCAAATAATTTACAGAAGCTGTACAAAATATTGGTTTCATTATATAAAATCGAATTACCTGAATTTAATAATTCCAAATAAATGCTAGTCGAGGTCATAAGATAAAGTTAAGGAGAGTAATTTGATAATTTAAATAGTTCAAGAAGGAGCTACGAGTTGAATAGGAAATTGATAACGAGGAAGGCGGTAACGTATCAAATTTTGTTATTGGTAGACAAGGTTGGTTCAAGATAAAATCCAGTTAAGTTTGTGGAGGGAATTGATAGCAATATTAATAAGACAGCCCAACGTCGGAGGAGATAATTACAATCTTGTTATACATAGTAATATTAATATGGTCGCCCAAATGATGGGGCGCGAATAATTTATAGAGGGTCATAGCATAATTAATATAACAGCCCACAGTAGGGGCTCGATAATTCCACCAGTAGCATAGCAATATATATATATATATATATATATATATATATATATATATTGCTGTGTTACCTATAAGAATCGAGCCTCACGAATTGGGCGTCATAAAATTGCTGTGTAAATGGGATCAATTTTAAAACAAATAGAAAATTGCACACAATAGAAAATTTTTCAAAAAACTAATTTCTTACCCAGATTCCTGCTTCATAACTTTAATTGCTTTCTTCAACAGCTCCCGGGCTAGATCAGTTGGGCCTCCTCTTGGATACCTAGATTTACTATCACACTTGTTATCGTTCACGCACACTCTCAATAAAACCACAAAATAATACAACAATCATACAATATTTATTTACCACTATTTACAAATAAAAATTCAAGATTATTTACATTTCGGTGCTCAAGTTACACCTCAATAAATTCTATTTTTATAAAGTTCAGGATTTTAACTTGAAATATCAAACACATTGAATGTAACCGAAGTAAATGGGCCCTGAATAATACATTATTTTTCTTTCTTTATTTATAATTAATTTTAATTAGTACACTCTGGAGTATGGTGAGCTCATGATAACCCAGTTAATTATGAATAATGTATAATTATACTTTGCATACTCTTACAACAAACACAAAAAAACTAATGTACTCTTAACAAAAAAAAAATTAAATTCCTGAAGAATGTTAATAAGCTTTCTATACACCTTTAGATTTATATTTAAATACCATAATAAAAGTTAGTTATACGTATTACTTTTAATACGCAAAATAATGTAAAATACCTTCATAGTTCACTCTCACACATCACAACAATTTTCATAGTTTATAAAAACAACAAATTCTAAAGCGTTACCTGGAATTTCTTAAAGACCCTCTATTCCGTTGACGATGCGGTTAAGTTGTTTTCGATCTTGGTTTTGTGGCTCTGCTCTGCTGGCCGCCTCTAGCTATTTGTAGATGAACACCATCTAAGTTGTGCTGCCTGCTCTACCTTCACGATGCATCCAAATCCAAGTTTTTTTACACTTCTTTTATAATTGCGTACTTTAATTTAATTTAATTTAATTTACGTTACTTCAGTCACTTCACGAACTTGTTAAGATATATACTGCACCTCAATAAAATTTAGACTCGACACAATCCGCGTATCAAATTATGAGGCCAACACTGTACTATTTAAATTGAAAGTTTTTTATATACTTACAAGCTCGTGGTAAATTTCTGGCCGTAGTCTGAAGCGATGAAAGTACTAAGAGAGCAATGCTAATTCTCTTAGAGTATTTATACAATTCGAATGCCACCTCTCGGACATTCTTCCCGCAAAATACCTCATTTAAAATAATACTTCCTCAAATTTTGGTTCAACCGTTTTTAAAATCTTCGAAATTTAGCGCGTCGTTACGATATTTTCCGAAAAGCCCGCATTCAAATTTTCCCGTGCTTGTCTGTTCTACAACTAACTATATCGACCAAGGATATATCTCGTGACGTGTTAAAAACTCTGCCTATATTAACTCTATTCTTCTCTTATGCATATTCTATGTTT
This sequence comes from Platerodrilus igneus, assembly GCA_036346225.1. Taxonomy (NCBI): domain Eukaryota; kingdom Metazoa; phylum Arthropoda; class Insecta; order Coleoptera; family Lycidae; genus Platerodrilus; species Platerodrilus igneus. The sequence goes on from JARFIW010000958.1 coordinate 761,003, forward strand.
CCTTCTAACCTCGCTTGAGTGGTAGAAAATCGATATTACTGTCCGCGTTTCAAACTAACCCATGTGGACTAAATACGTGCGCTTCGAAGTGAAATGCTATTATGCCTGTCTTATTCCGAAGCATATCATTGATTGTCCATCCCTTCTGCGCTTTAAGGAAACTTTTAGTTAGCATTTATGCGAAACATTCTACCGTTTGCACAATATACCTCGAAACTTGTCTTTAATCTACACAAATTAGGGGAACATAACCTTTCCAAAACATGCAAGTGTTCAGTTAACGAACGTTTTTAAACCAACATTTCTAGGAGTTTACGCTTCAAGGTATTTTATATTCAATGGCTGTTTATGTTCTAGCACAGCGTTTCTTTCACCTTAGTATTATCGATTTTTCAAGCTCTTATGCATATTAGACGTAATAACCTTTTCAACTAAACTCAATTAAATTAATTAATAATTTGCATTGACTTCTACAATTTATTTTCTTTACGAACCTAACTAAATTTTAATCAATAACTGTAATATTATGGTAATACTTGTTACTTTAAATTCACTAAATGAAATAAATTTCTCACGTAAAATCTGGTTGTTTCCTCTATACAGGGTGTTTGAAATTGTCTTGTTTAAACCTAAATTTAGCCCTTTAAAACCACTACAATATATATATATATATATATATATATATATATATATAAGTAGTGGGGTAGGGCCGGTCCTAATTCAAAACGTGTTCAGACGTATTTTCCATATGTAAAATACACGTGCACCGTTTTGAATTAGATCGGTCCTATATAATTTCAATGTAAAATAGTTGTAAAAACATTTCAATGTAAAATAGTTGTGAAAACATGAATTGTTATATACTTTCAATGTCAAATACTTGTGGGCACGTTTTGAATTAGGATCGGCTTTATATTACTTTCAATGAAACATATTTCAACTCACACGTATGTTGAAAAATGTAAGTGCAGAGAAAAAATGTGTGTAGCTGTTTTGAATTCGGTTTTCTAGCGAGACGTTACACGTGCACCGTTTTGAATTAGGATCGACGTTATACACTTTTAATGTAAAATGTGAAAACATGAATTCTTATATACTTTCAAATGTAAAATACTTGTGGGCACGTTTTGAATTAGGATCGGCTTTATATTACTTTTAATGGAACATACATACTTCAAAACACACGTATGTTGAAAAATGTAAGTGCAGAAAAACGCGTGTAGATGTTTTGAATTTGGTTTTCTAGCGAGAAGTTATAAAGTATGACAGATGCAAAATATCGCATTCAAATCAATTGTGTTTAATTAAAGTGGATTCTGATTTATGTTTAGAGGCTGCAAATACACATGGGCCGGTTTCAATTCAAAATATGTTCACTCTTGTGATAGCTTGAAAAGTGGGTTGGCAAAGTACACAGATGGTGGTAATCTGCTATATAAGGAGACTGCTCCTAATATTAATTTAATTAGTCGAAGAAAAGCAATATGGATTTTAATACTCTTAATAAAACCACATATCGCAAACCTTATGTAAATTCAAAAGATCTTGTAGTGAATAAGAGGTTGGAAGTTTTAAAAGTGGAAACAATCAAGACAAAATATGGAGAAAGAGTATTAGTGGAAACAGGGGAGTTCAAAAGTATATTGCCATTGAGATATTTTGAATACCTTCAAGCACATGGAGTGAAACAATTAAATGAAAGTATTGGCTCGAACAAACACGTATACATAACTAGTAAGGGATCGATCGGTCTAACTGTCAACATAGAATTTTCAGAATAATATGTCACTAATCTAAGAAATTAGTTTATTATTATAATAATATACATCTTGTTCTTTACTGTTTAAATTATTATAACACATCTAAATCGATTGTATAAAGAATGATGTATTAAATTAAAGTGGGTTCTGATTTATGTGCGTTTTACTTTGAGTTTACTACCTTGTTTAGAGAAAGTCTTGTTTCAAAAGAGAAACTTTTATAAAATATTTTTTTATTTTACAAATTGTTGAATATTTTGATCTAACTATTTATAAATGAAAAAGTATTTATTAACTTCCGTTCTTGAAGTATTTGCTGCTCCCTCGCAGCCAGTTCCTCTCTTTTTTGCTTTATTATTTCTAGCTCCAAATCTATACGACGCAGTAGCTTTTCTCCACGCTTTTTAAATGCGTTAAGCAACTCTACTGTGTCATCTTCGTAGGATTTGTCATCTTCACAGCAAACAGCCATATTAGATTCTGTACATAACTTTTTCATATCCAACATGTTTTTGCCTGATCTGTGAGCATAACATAAAAGATTATTGTAGGTTCACCTTTTCTTTTGTATACTATCTGATGTTTCTGAGAGGATCAGAGTGTGTCAACGATCCGATGATAGCCTCAGAATTTCCAGAATGGTTTTTTGATCTAATGTAACTTATAAATTAGTAGTGTTTTAAAAACACATGTATAAATGTGAAAAAGCACTTACCGTGATATATCTATTACGTCACTATCAAAAATAGCAGCAGTGTCGAGTTGAGTCGAAGAAGAACCAAAAACTTCTTTAATCAAGTCTTCGTCAGAATGTAATATAATTTGCTCTAGAACTTTTACGTTGGTACTATTACAATTTTTGATTGATGATAAGTTACTCATTTTTAAAAGTTGCTAGTAATAGTAACTAATAATTATACAAGAGATCTGATTGAATACTATTGGTGAAATCTACGTGAAGTATTTATATTAAATAATAAACTTATCTGTTAGAAAAAATTAAAAATTTGCATCGTTTTCTGAAAAAATTCAGCTCTGTAGTCTATTCTAATGAACAAAACAGTATGTAAGCGAATATAATTATACCTCAGCAGAAATAATGAATTAGATTCATTGTCTGAAAAAGAAATTGCAATGAAGGCACATAATAAAAAACCTAAATTAGATTAAATTCGTTTTAGATTACGGCTGACATAATTTATATGCATATATAGGTAATTGTGTGTTTACGCGATTTATGCCGGTTAAGAAATTTTTTAAAGGTACTGCTCAGCAGAAATAATGAATTAGATTCATTGTCTGTAAAAGAAATTGCAATGAAGGCGCATAATAAAAACCTAAATTAGATTAATTTCGTTTTATATTACTGCTAGCATAATTTATTTTCCATAAAAATTAACAAAAATTGACTTTATATGCATATATAGGTATATAGTAATTTGTGTGTGTGTTTACGCGAATCATGCTGAATAATAAATTCTTTTACCTCAGCAGAAATAATGAATTAGATTCATTGTCTGAAAAATAAATTGCAATGAAGGCACATAATAAAAAACCTAAATTAGATTAATTTCGTTTTATATTACTGCTAGCATAATTTATTTTCCATAAAAAATTAACAAAAATTGACTTTATATGCATATATAGGTATATAGTAATTTGTGTGTGTGTATGTTTACGCGAATCATGCTGACTAAGAAATTCTTTAATTCTATCAACGTACTGGAAAATGTTTTTCTTAATATTGGGTTTTTAAAAAAACCATGAGTGCGTAAAAATTATTATATTTTTCTTTAGATTAATTTCGTTTAAAATAATGCAATGCAAATGATCCTTAACTAGTAATATATATAGAATAAGTTTTAGATTACCGCTGACACAATTTATATGCATATATAGGTAATTTGTGTGTTTATACGATTTATGTCGCATAAGAAATTCTTTAAAAGCACTGTTATATGATAAAACTGCAGAATATTTTTTTTAATACTGGGTTTTTTAAAAACCATGAGTGCGTGTAAATTATTAAACAAAGACGGTTTAATCTGAGACATTTTTTCAAATTTGCTTTGTTTTTTATTAAAAGATTACTTATGTAACCATAAAAAATAGCGCTGTAATGATAGTGCATTTTCTGTACACACATCATAAATCAAAGGTCGTATAAAACATTTTTATTACTATACTGCAAACAAGAAATTTTTTGTCGTAAACGCAGCTGAATGAAAAATGATATTGTATGCTAATTCTCTTTACAGTTGTTTTGCTTACGTCAGATGATATTTTTATATAAATAGTAAATAGAGCTATACGTATATTAAGTAGTGTATTTGATTTGTATATAATCATGAATTCTGAAACCGTGTCCGAGATTAGTAGCGCTATTTTGAGATTAACTGTAAAATGTGTGAATCTAATCAAATCAGTGAATGAAATAACGAAACACATTTTAATTATCAAAGCAAATATTAGTATATTGAAGCTTGCTATTAGAAATAAGGTATACGAAGACAATCAACAAGAAAATCCTAGTAGGCTGGAATCTAATTCGGCACATCTTAAAAGCTACCTTGTACGATTGAGACACTTGAAACGCTCTTTGGAATATCGTGGTAAAGGTGTTGATGCAACGCTTTCTAGAGGTCATACTCGAAAAAATTTGATTTGGCATGATGTACAATCATGTTTTGGAAGTTGAATAATTACGGGACTTATTACCAATTTTAGTTATAGAGATACTCTAGTGTTCTTAGACAAGGCGTTCGCTAGTTTTAAACGCAAGATTGTTGCTTGCTTAAAAAAGTCAATGTTGAAAGTTAATGTAATATTTGTTGCTAACTTTGTTAAGCCTACAACTGGTGAAATAGATTTGAAAACTTTTCATACTGCAAATCGTCACATCGATATACATACTAATCTCAAGCGGTGGTATATGGAGAACGTATTGAACAAGATTTCGAAGCGATTAGAAGAATTTAGCGAGAAGGATTCTGGTTGGGCAATCCAAGAAGTTTTACACTTGAAGGTAAGTATAAACAATCATGATCCACTTAAAGAAGGGTGTTCAACGTTTATACCGGTTCCGGACTTTATAAAAAAAAAAGCTGTGGTAAATGTAATAAATAACGACCAACATAGCATTCTTTGGAGCTTGGTTTCCGCTTTATATCCTGCTAAACAAAATAGTCAGAGAATATCTAGCTATCCACATTTTGATTCAGTATTACGCTACAATTCAATTCAGTTTCCAATCGCATTAACAGACATTTTAAAAATTGAGAAGCTTAACAATCTCGCAATTAACCTATATTGTATAGAAAATACTGAAATACTACCATTTTGTATAAGTGAAAATTTAAAAAAATTAAACCTATTAATCTGTTAGTTTTAAATAATGATTCCTTACAATATTCTCGTCCGACAAATGCTAATGAGAATCACTTTCATTTTACTTGGATTAAGGATATGTCAAAATTATTTGCAAAACAGTTGTCTTCACATCACCATAGAAAATTTTTTTGTTATAGATGTTTAAATAATTTTAGTACAGCAGCATTACTTAAGCGTCATTCGGAATTATTGCGAAAAACAGAATACTTCCTCAATAAGATTACCCGAAGAATCCAAAAAGTATCTAACATTTAAACATTTCCACTATCAAGAAAAAGTATCACTTGTAGTTTATGCAGATCTCGAATGTATATTAGAACCATGCAATGAGTCTGAGGTAATATTAAACACAGTCCGTTACCAAAGGTATATACCCTTTAGTGTAGCGTACTATTTGAAATGCTCGTATGATAATAAATACTCCAAATTTCAATTGTATCGCGGAAAGGATTGTATAGAATGGTTTGTTGCTCAATTGAAACTGATTTCAGAAACGACTAATAAAATTTTCTGTAACCCAAAACCAATGAATCCTTTAACAGAAGAACAAAAGTCAGCATTTAAATTTGCCCTTCACTGTCACATTTGCAATAAACCTTTTGGTATAGATGATATTAGAGTTCGCGATCACTGCCACTTTACAGGTGAATTTCGAGGAGCTGCTCATCAAGATTGCAACATCAATTATCATAATTCTTATATGATACCGGTACTTTTTCATAACTCATCAGGCTACAATTCGCATTTCATTATTAAAAAAATCTTGTTAGAGTTTTCAGGTTCGTTAAACATTCTACCAATAAATAAGGAAAAATACATATCTTTTACAAAATATGTAAAATGTATGAAAGTTTGTTTTAGATTTATCGATTCATTCAGGTTTATGGCATCTAGCATCGAAAAATTAGCTTCCTACTTAGATGATAATAAAAAATCCATCACCAGGGAAAATTGTAACACTGATAATGAGTTTCAGATACTTACGCGTAAAGGCATATTTCCCTATGATTACATTAACTCTTGGGATAGGCTCAATGAAACCGATTAACCCTGTAAAACAGCATTCTTTAATCGTTTGCGCAATGAAAAAATCTCAGATGAAGACTACAATCATGCTAAACACGTTTGGCAAACATTTAATATAAAAACACTAGGGGACTATTCAGACCTATATTTAAAAACAGATGTACTGCTCTTGACTGATATATTTGAAAACTTTAGAAAAACTTGTATGTTCACGTATAAGTTAGATCCGTTTCACTACTTTACGGTTCCTGGTTTAGCTCTAGATGCAATGTTAAAAACGACGAACGTTAAACTCGAGTTGCTTACTGATATTGAAAAATAATGTTTTAGAACGGGGAATTCGTGGCGGTGTTTCTCAATGTTCGAATAGATATGCTAAAGCAAATAACAAATATATGAATGCAGATTGTGATCCAAATTTCGATTCTAAATATTTAATGTATTTTGATGTTAATAATTTATATGGGGCTGCAATGTCTGAATATCTTCCATATGGAGAATTTGAATTTTAGATGGTACCAGTCCAGATATAGTACGTTTAGACATACTTAATATTCCTGATGATTCTGATGTAGGATATATTTTTGAATGCGATTTACACTACCAGTATCTTTACATGAAATTCACAGTGACTTACCTTTGGCGCCTGAACATATGATACCACTAGTTACCTTCTAATAAATCAAACTTAAAGAAATTACTTACAACTTTATATCCAAAGCTCAACTATATTATTCACTACAAGAATTTAAAATGTATTTAAGCTACGGTTTAGAACTGAAAAAGATTCATAAGGTTCTTCGGTTTAAACAAGCCCTTGGTTAAAAAATACATTGATTTGAATACGAAATTAAGACAACAGTCAAAAACAGTTTCGATAAATGCTTTTATAAAAATATGATAAATTCGGTTTATGGAAAAATGATGGAAAACGTACGGAAAAGGAAAGATGTGAAATTAGTAACCGAATGGGAAGGACGGTTTGGAGCTCGTAGTTACATAGCAAAGCCTAATTTTCATTATTGCACTGTGTTAGACAAAGATCTAGTCTTAATAGAAATGAATAAAATATAGGTTTATTTAAACAAACCCATTTATGTAGGTTTCTCTATTCTAGATATTTCAAAAACCTATTTATATGAATTTTACTATAGTTATATAAAATCGCAATTTGCTAGCAAAGCAAAGCTGCTATACACAGATGCGGATAGTTTGATATACGAGTTTAGCGTTGAAGATATTTACTCTTATATCAAACAAGATATTCATAGATTTGATACTTCCGATTACGACCCTCATAACAAATATCATGTTCCATTATCAAATAAAAAGGTTCCTGGTATTTATGAAAGATGAAAACAATGGTGATATCATGCTAGAGTTTGTAGGGCTTAGATGTAAAATGTACACTTACAGAGTTCAGGATAGGATAATAAAAAAGTCAAAGGGATCTTCCTTAGCAAGTATTAAGCAAATTTCATACGACGATTATAAGAATGCTTTGTTTTATAAACAGACTGTACAGAAACAGCAATGTTCAATTAGATCAGTCAAACATGATGTCATTACTATTAAACAAAACAAAACTGTTCTTAATCCAAGTGATGATAAAAGAATTCTTAGTACCTCAACCACTGATACTAAACCTTGGGGGTATAACTATACACTCAGAAATGACTTGTAAAGCTTCAACCACTGGCTCAAATAAAAAATGCAATTTATTTTATCTCGATTAACATATAATATTTTTTAGTTATAAAACTTCAGTGTTATGTTTGTACCTGCACAAGTACGCCGTTTTTCGTTTTTGGATGTATCTATAAATAGGATTCCTTTCAATCTGCCCGAGTTTGAACTGTATTAGTATAAATGTATTGTAGAGAAAAATAGTAGTAGTAACCGTTCCGTTTAAAAAAAAACTAGTTTGTTAATAACATACCAGTTAGTTTATTTGAAAAATGTATAACAAAACTTTTATTTAATATTGTCAATGTTTATGGCTGTTTACTAAATCACTTAATAATTCAAACATGTAAAAGATATTGTAAAAACATGTAAAAATATTAATAAATAGACTGTGATTGCTAAATGATTTATTGTTTTTTCATAATTTGTAAAGGTACAGTAATAATAATAATAATAATAAAGTAATTATAATATTCTTATGCTGTTTGAGAGTGGATTGTATTTGACTACCTTATCATGAAGTATAAGGCAATGACAAGATGTATTTGGCAAAACGTTTCTGCTAGTTTCAAATTCTGTTCTAATATCGACAGTACCAGATTTTAACGCTTCGTTTTGTTTAGAACAATCTATGACTACTAATGGAGCAAATACTTCGTAAATCTTCAGGATTAAAAAGTGGTTCATTTTCCTTTTCGTAGTATGATTGCTGAAACTGAGCATACATCTCATATAACAACGCAGTCTGTTTATTCTCAAACTTCAAATTTAAGTTATCGTACGGAAAAATTTCTGAATTTAAATATAGTTTCATGTTGGTTAAATAGCAATGATCAAAACGACTGTAGTTGCTCATGTATCTATTTTTTCGGTTGGTTTGGAAACCAACAATCACAAATCTTGGTTTTTCTAATTGTGTTGTTGTTTTAATGTGCCATGTATGACGTTGCGTTTCTTGTAGAAGTTGATATTCATGCAACTCCCATCCTCTAAACGGAATATGCAAATCCTGATTTTGTGCAACGCATTCTATTAAATTAATTCGTTGAGTATCATCAACGGCTACATGCGGCATTTTCCATAAAACTTTGTTTAAAACAACTTTTATTTCTTCATCGGGGGTAGGATTAATTATAGCATTAGTATCAAAATTAGAACGTAGTAAGACTAACTCATGACGTAGGTTTAAAATAATTTTTTTAAAATCTTCGCATGATCCGAGAACCATTGAAAGGTTTATTGCAACATTAAAATTCCCATTGGCATCAACTATCTGTGAATCATCCATAGGAAACCACCCAGCGTTTTGTAATTGTTTACTTTGATTGCTATTATATGAAACATATCCCTTCATTATAGACGTTAATCCAGGATTCCGAACACGATCTACAATGATACCACCAATCTCATATCTAATTTCATCAAAAAGCAGCAAAATTCCATTATTTACAAATTTTGCTGTCTGAGACGGCGTTCCATCTGTTCTAATTAATTTGCCTTCTATGTACAGCATGCTCTTCGATGGTAAGGTGTATACATCTTGTTGTTGTATAGGGATTCAAATTTCATCATTATTGTTTAAAGATGTGTTAGCATAAGGTTGATGAGTATGTTTTTCAATATTAACAATTGCATTGTCGAAGTCAACTTTTTCACGCACGTTCAGTATTTCACTATTCATTTTACTTTTTAATTAAATAAATGCAGCCCTAACGATTGTAGAAACTGACGGTTTTGTGTTGTTAGCGGTCTTGAAACAATCAATCGAGTGTCGATTGCTTTGAAATTTCCAGCATTTATAGCAATTCTTGACATGTTGCATGCATTATACTTAATACCCATGGCTATTGCAGATTTTTTTTAAATGCAACCTTACAGTTAGCAGTTCTCCTCTAAAATTAACTAAATTTCCATCTTGATCTAACACTTTAACTATTATTTCATTTATTATACGTGACCTGATTGGTAGATATATAATCGTAGGTGGGCACTCGGCAATTTTAAAACCTGCAGGTACTTGAAGAAAAAAATCGTGTATTACATGGGCTGGTTTACTATTTAAATAGGATCCACTTGCAATATTACAATCGATTAAAACTGCATTCACTTTACAAATGTTGATCGCGTAGTCTGCTTGATGCGTGACATATGCTAGCAATTTTCGCGGATTGAAACCAAGTAGAGAACCAATTGAATCCTTTTTGGTAAAATCCACATCTAGACAACATTTATTACTACATTTAAGTGTATTATTGTCAGCTGTAATTTCTATATACACTGGCATCTTTCTAGCGCTTCGTGATTGTTCCATACGACCACGCCATCTTTTATCACCTAAAGCTTTTTGAAGATATTTATCAATTTCTCTAATCTCATAAGCACCTTCAGGTATTTCTATGAATTCTCCGTTAGATCCATAATAAAATTTATTATTTATTCTTTTTTCTATGTTTGGAATTGTGTTATAAGACTAAAAATTTGTTAATCCTAATACGTACTCCGAATCGCTATCCAAGTTTATAGGCGGATTAAAATTGCTTGTTAAAACTGAAGTGTTTCCCGTTAGAGTAAAAGTGTACGACATGACAACTTCGTACGCAGTTCTATGCACTACTTAGAAATTGTAAGCATAAATGGCCGCAAAACACAGTACGGCACGATTGTTCTTGGTTAATGTTATAAAGAATTTTACATTTACCCCCGCTATTCAAAAAACTTATCAACTCTGTTGGCGGGCGCAGGTTTCCGTAGCTGTCATAGTAAATAGCGCTACTACCGTACTTTTTATAAGAGGTCCAATGCGTGCCTAAACCTTCTATTCCATCTAAATTAATTATACCACATTCTTTTAAATTAACTTTCTTGGGAAGATTGTTTCTCATGAACACTCCACGGAAATATGGTACTTCTAATTGCTTAACAAACTCTATTAATTCTACATTGCTTAGTGCTCGATTAGGTAAAATCAAGTTGCGTTCCTTTGAGGTTTTGCAGGGGCTAAAAAAAGACCAAAACCTTTTTTATAAGGTTTGATGTACATGCCGTTTCCGACTGCAATGTCCTCCAATGCCTTGTTATGACGTTGTTCTTCCGCTAGTTGTTACTTAGCTATTTTAGTATCTGAAACTGCTTTTGCAACAGCAGCTGCACCTCCAGTAAGAGTACCAAGAGCGCTTATGCCTGCAAAAATTGGTATTAGTGGTAGAAAACCTCCTGTTTTAGGAATTGATATAATACGAGCTGATTTAATATGCATCTTTTGTTTTGCTGTATTGGCTGCCTTAATTGCTATGTTGATTGCATCCATAATATTAGATCCTTTAGCCTTTTTTAAAGCTGTACCTGCTTGTTTGATAATACTTTTAATACCTAGCGTACTTCTTATTTTACGTTTCTTTATCAGTTTTCTTATTTTATTGATATTTTTTGTTCTCAGTGATGCACAGGCACCCATGCCAAGTTTTACTTCAGCTTTTATTGCGGTAGCTACTCCAAATGCTGCTACTTTTTCACCTAAAGACGAGTCACCAGAATTTAGTCTTTCTGTAGCTAACTGAGCTAACTTCGAATCTGCTTGATGGCGTTTAGATAGATCCTTTTCTTTGGAGTATGCAATATCGTGCTCCTTACAAGCCTCGTCTAACTTGTTTATTTCCTTATCTCACCGAGCTAACCGTTTGATTAGTTTTGTACCCGGACCGCAAAATTTGTAACCCGGAATATGCGCTTCAAATGGTAAATTGTTAATTACAGTATTTAATAGTCCGTTCCCAGTAGTTTTAGAATTATTATATGTAATCATTATCGGACAACTGTCCTCTCAAGCTGTGCAGTAAATAAATAAAATATTGTGAATTAATGATTCTTTATATACTAGCCGTTTCTTTTATATATATATATATATATATATATATATATATATATATATATATATATATATATATATATAATTCCACTTTTTACAATCGAATTTAGTACTTGCAAACATGCGTGTTGTGAAACAATCAACATCTTTAACCATAAACAATAATGACATTGGCGTGCAATCCTTAGCTAAAAAGAAAAAACATAGCGTTCTTCTGCCTTCATCTATTCGATGTCTAGTTGTTGGTTCATCAAATTGCGGTAAAACCAACGTTAGGATTGGGTTGATAGAACATCCTAATGGTTTAAAGTTTGAAAACGTATATGTTTATTCTAAATCACTTTATCAACCAAAGTATCAATACCTTGAAAGTCTACTGCGACCAATAAAAGGGATTAAATATTAAACATTTTCCAGTTCTGATAATATTATATCTCCATCTGATGCTCGAAATAATCCTATATTTGTTTTTGATGATGTAGCTTGCGATAAACAAGGCATCATTAGGGAATACTTTAGTATGGGGCGTCATGAACAAGTAGACAGTTTTTACCTTTGTAGTTATACTCGTATACCTAAGCACTTACTACGTGATAATGCTAATCTTTTAGTTTTATTTAAACAAGATGATTTAAACTTAAAACACATATATGACGATCACGTCAATACTGACATGAAGTATGATAAATTCCGTGAAATATTTGCTGCTTGTTGGCAAGACAAATACGGTTTCTTAGTTGTAGACAAAGATAGTGATCCAGATCAAGGAAGGTAACAAATAGGTTTTGATCACTTCATACATATTTAAACCTTGAGAGACGCAAGTATCGTTAGTATCGAAGGATTTTTTTTTATTACAATAAACTTTTTACGCAATGAACAAGGAGGCGATAAAACTTAAAAGAATTTTAATTAAGAAAAGAAACATTGTAAAAAACAAATTGCGCCAGCTAAAAGATAATGAAATCGTCCAAGTGGAATCAATCTTACCCATAACATCACAATTAGAAACTATTGCTAATAAACTGGATGGGGAAAGTGTGGTAAAAAAGAAAAATTTAAAGAATAAGAAGAAGAACTGCCTCATAGCAGCGTAAAAAAAATTAAACCTAATTTGCTAAAAAGGAACGTTGACTATATTGATTCGCCGGTTATTGCTCAGCATATACCGAATATAAAAAATGATGCCATAGAGGAAGATGATGATGATGATGTTGAGAATGAATACGAAGCAGAAGTTAATCGAAATGCACAAGAAGCCCAGGAATATATACAAAGCTTTGCCGATTCACCTGGTATGACACATTATCTCAAACAACTACATCCGCTACCTCGAGAATATATTTACAATATGTTGAAAGATGTTAAGAACGAATTTGATCATAAATATGGTATTAGGTTTAACCCTGATTCAAATGGTCTTATGATAGGCAATTCGAATTTCGCGTTGGATGATGAAAATGTTCTAATAAATGATTTGAAATATAAAGGTACTCCTGGATTATACGAACTACTGTTTAAAAAATATTCTCTCGGGTACAGTCCGCAAGATCTAAAGTCGTACCTTGATATTGTGAAAAGAACAAATGTTAATAGAAGATATTATTCTGAAACAGAACAAATTCAGGGTAATACTTCATATAAGTACAAAAGTATAATATCTACATTAAATATACTTCCCCAAACACCCCGTAGACCAAGAACATTACCCTATAGAAAGCGTCTTGGAGACGGTATGACAATGGAAGTATCAAATAACGCTATAGATTATTTATATTGGAATGATCCCAATGAACTTGTTGATAGATTACGACTTTTAGTTTCATCTCAGACTGCTGGACACACAGGTCACGGCAACGAAATAAATTCAATCATTGAAGAATTGCGTGAGGCGAAAGTGATTAGATGATATGACAATTGACAAATTTGGAAGGCACTTACATAACCGTAAATTAGATATAAGTGAACAGGAATATGAAAACAAAGGTGAAGGTTTTGAAACCTTGATTGAGTATAAGTTACATATGCTACATTACACGGCAGTAGCAACGTTTTACTCTAGTACATTTCTCGACGGTGACAAGACATTCCTTATTTTCAACATTAAACATAATTATGAATTTCCTTATGAGGAAGCAGTCATTGAGAATATTAAAGGATACCCGCAAGACATTAAAATTCTTATAAACGAAAAAAGTTATGTAATTGCACAGTTACAAGGATTTTTGCTTAAACGTATGGATGTAATCAGCTTTCGTGACAGCGGTGCTATCATAAACAATACCACAATGTTTCTTGATTTTATATTAAAAGTTCCTTTCAAAGCAAGTGGAGCCCACGACATTCAAACATAGAAGTATTTATTAATTGTATTTAATAAATCCTGATTAGAAAAAAGTATTATGATAGTTGCTCAATCGAAAGTGAAAGAGAATATAGTAAACGAACTTCATAAACCTGCAAGAATAAATTTCAAGAGACGCAAAGTGAAAGTAAAAGGTTTAAATGACCTTCTTCAGACCGATTTGATTGAAATGCTACCATATTCGCAAACAAACAAAGGATTTAAATACATTTTAGTAGTTATTGATTGTTTCTCCAAATACGTATGGGCTGTACCACTTAAGAGTAAAACGGGTATTGATGTTACTGCTGCAATGAAAACAATTTTAAATAAATTTAAAAATCCACCAAGAAATTTGCAGTCTGATTTTGGTAAAGAATATTATAACAAACACTTTCAATCCTTAATGCAGACATATGGCATAAACCATTATAGTGTTTTTTCTACAATGAAAGCATGCATTGTGGAACGTGTAATTAGAACTTTAAAGGGAAAAATGTGGCGCTTGTTTAACCTGAACGGTTCTTACAATTGGATAATAAATTTAAGCGATATTGTGAAACAATACAACAATACAGTTCACAATACTATCGGAGTCAAACCTGTAAAAGTTGATAAATTAAATGAAAAAACTATTCTTAAATCATCATTTACCCACATCAAACTTGCAACCAAAATACCAAAATATTTAATTAAAGACAGTGTGAGGATTAGTAAACACAGGGAAGCATTTACGAAAGGTTACACACCAAACTGGTCAAATGAAATTTTTAAGATTAAAAAGGTAAACGTAACCAATCCGACAACATATATATTAGAAGATCAAGACGAGAAAGAAATCAAAGGTGCATGTTATGAAACGGAGTTGTAAAAGGTTAAACATCCAGGAATTTACCTGGTAGAAAAAGTCCTAAGAAAGAGTGGAAATAAAGTCTTTATAAAATGGTTAGGCTTCTCTAACGTACACAATAGTTGGATCGATAAAAATAATGTTTGCTACAAGTTTTTATAATAATAATAGTTAATAAGGCTAACATTGTAAAATTATATTAAAATAAATAATACAGACACAATCTTTCTATTGTTTTTTTTTATTATTATAAGGGAATTTTGTAAGGCTAACATTGTAAAATTATATTAAAATAAATAATACAGACAAAATCTTTCTATTGTTTTTTATTATTAAGTCATTCTTTTAATAAAAAGGTATTTTGTTTGGCGCATTGCAAATTATTATTGCTGTGTCTACAACAATGGATGTTATATTTTAAACGATTGTTGATTTTTAACTCCGATAGCTTAGGACAACCTAGTGCAAGCATATCAGTTACAAAGTTTTGCATTATATATGTTTCAATCAATTTCTTCTTTTGTAGACCTTTCACAAATACTTCTTCACCGGGTCGGATAATTTGCTTCACATAAAGCGTTATATATGATGACAGCATTCCAGCCGTTGAAGATTCATCCCAAGAAAGACCATGAATATTCCTTGTCACCCAGTCGCTATGTTTTATATAATCTTGACCCAAACAACTAGACTGCATTGGCAGTTTAAAAATCTGATGCCAAACATCACCTAACAACAAGTCCAAAACCGCAATTTCTTTGCACACAAACTCGTTTTTCTTGTATTTAAATCCTTGAATATTAATTATATACATGTTTGTATGTAAATATATGCAGCATACTTCGACTAATTAAATTAATATTAGGAGCAATCTCCTTTTATAGCAGATTACCACCATCTGCGTACTTTGCCAACCCACTTTTCAACCTATCACAAGAGTGAACACATTTTGAATTGTAACCGGCCCATGTGTATTTGCAGCCTCTAAACATAAATCAGAATCCACTTTAATTAAACACAATTGACTTGAATGCGATATTTTGCATCTGTCATACTTTATAACTTCTCGCTAGAAAACCAAATTCAAAACATCTACACACATTTTCTCTGCACTTACATTTTTCAACATACGTGTGTTTTGAAATATGTTCCATTGAAAGTAATATAAAACCGATCCTAATTCAAAACGTGCCCACAAGTATTTTACATTGAAAGTATATAAGAATTCATGTTTTCACATCTATTTTACATTGAAATTATATAGGGCCGATCCTAATTCAAAACGGTGCACGTGTATTTTACATATGGAAAATACGTCTGAACACGTTTTGAATTAGGACCGGCCCTACCCCACTACTTATATATATATATATATATATATATATATATATATATATATATTGGTGTAACTACACTTGCGTGTATCGGTTGGATAGTAATTGTCAAAGATTGTGAATGTATTTTCACCGTTCCGATTGGTTGCTCAAAACCATGTTGCACTCAGAAATTCGAATAAACCCTAAGAAACTATGCAATTAAATTGTCAATACAATAAAAATGTTATCTAAAAAAACTTTCTGTTATTCACGCACGTTTCAGTACAAAACGCGATATTAATTAGAACTTGTATTTTTTCATATTGTTTTAGTACCGAGAACGAGTATGGTAGTTAGTGAAATTCCTGTATTGTGTTGAATGCCATTCTAGGTCATGTCCTTTAAGTTATGATGCAAATAAATTGAACAAAAAATCTTTTTACAAATTCGTTCTTCAACACTTGTTTAAAAACGTTTGTTTTTGGTTTGTGAAATTTTCAGTTATTAATAATAAATTGTAAGTATTATAAACAAAAGGTTTTGTATGCAAAATGCAGTTCAAAACCGTTGATGATGGTAAATGGTATTCGAGTGATGGCATTGCTACAACAGCAACAATCATATGTAATTGTTGATTATGAATTAATCCCCCCGTGAAATTTATAGTATATACTGTGAATAATTTACATTATGTTAATGAGAAACATCTTTCCACGATATATTACTTTTTTGGTACACCTGCCATCCGTTTCTGTTTTATATTACTAAATGGTAAAATAGTTAGAGTATGAGTGAATGGTGTATCAAAAAGCAGCTTCATAAAACCATGGATAAGCCTGCATATATTAGTTTAGCTTGAATATTGTCACGACTAACACTGTAATTTAGAATAACCAGAAAAACCATGCGGTGGAAGCTACCTACTAATTTATTGTTATTACTATAATACCTATTAAAGTTAATATCTATTACAAAAATGTGCTTTAGTTGTGATAATCATAATTTATGGAATAGTAAGTGCAGCAAAGTAAATGTTAATATCTTTCAATAAATGAATTATACAAAAGCATTATTTTCAGTTTTCGATTCTTCAGACGATGAAACGAATCATCGTCTGTTACGTGCCAAAAATTTTGGCACTAGACATTTTTTTAATCAAGTTTTAATATGCGGGAATTTCGCGCCATAAATTTAAAAGCCTGGTTGCGCGTATTTCCGTCACTTCAGAAGTGCGTTGGACGAATTTCGCGCCGACGCGTGTGGGGGAAGAAAAGTGGGAGAATTTCCGCAAGACGCTTAAGGACTTACCTTTGAAACGCCAAGAAAAGCAGGGGTCTGGTATCGTATCGCATCTTTTAATTATTTTCTTTGTTATCTTTGATTGTCGTTCCTCAACCCGTTCCTTATCGTTCCCTACATAGAAAGAAGACGACGAATCTGGATACAACCTGGTAGAAAATCCACGACCCGAGAACACGAGAACCCGAGAACCTGAGAACCATCATGAAATAATCCTGAAGGAAGCCCCGCAGCCGCAATTGTGAAATAATCCTAAAGGAAGCCACGAGCCGCCTTCAGGAAGTAATTCCGTAGGAAGATTTACATATTCACGTAAGTACTCCGCGTGGGTTTTATAATATATTTTAGAAATTTGAAAATTACGTGCCATACTTTGCATATTGTGTGACGTCATCGAAATTTGAGCGTCGATTTTAACATTTGGTAATATCGTTACCAACTGTCTTTTGTGTCTCGCGTACCTCGTTTACGGGACTATAATAATGACGCCTCAACGTGTTTTTGGTTGTATAAAAATCTTTTCTTTTGTTTTTATACTTTATAATATATTAATTAACGATATATATATATATATATATATATATATATATATATATATATAGCTTTTTCATTTAAAAAAATATAATTTTGATTATTTTTATTATCTATTAACCATAAAAATTTATTGTGGTACCTTTGAAGTTACTGGAGATTTTCCTAAAACGACATGACAGCTGTATGATAATTTATCATAAACCACCATTTTTGACTATGGAAATTCATAGCTTATGGTTTAAAATGTTTTGCTAGTCTAATTAATTCTCTATAACTTTAAATGTAGTGTCCTTCATAACTGAAATTGTTTTAAATGTGTGATTAGTTTCTTTTGAATGGTCTTAAAAGTGTTTTTTTAGGAGTAGTTATTAGCATTATAACCTTACTTTCCAATCTCACACGTAGATACATCTAAATATAAATAATTAATTGATATATGCCTTATTCATTGTTTATTAGGAAAATTATCTATTTTATATTAGATTAAACATAACTAATGCTTGTTTTTTGGACTTTAAAAGGTGTTTTTAAATCATGGATAACACTGCCTTGTTTTAATATCATTTTAAACGTGTTTTTTAGTAATGGAGATATTTAGTTATGATTTACAAATTATTTTTAAAGAAAACTTTGTGTTTAAAAACATATACTGTAATTAATTGACCTTTTAGTATATGTCGTAAAACGTTGAACTAACGTTTTTTGTTACATTCTTTCTCTTGAACACTGTCTTGCCCTGATACCGTTTAAATAACACATATAATGTATCTTTCTATAATTTTGAGTGTCTTTTTATAACCTCAATCATTAAGTATAATTTACAATTACCCCCATCTCGAAATATAGATTTTCTAACTAAACTGAGTTTTTAGTGTGTCTTTTAAAGTGGTATATTAAATTAACCGTGATGTATTTCTATCGTTAAACACTATTTTGCCCTCTTACTATTTTAAAAGTGTTCCCTTAGTAATTTAAACAGTGTAACCTATAATTGCCTTTTTAAAAAAAGATTTTGCTTTTAAATAAATTTAACGTAACCAATTGAAGTTTGGTATACCATTTATTATCTTGTGAATTACTATAGTATCTTATATTTAGTATATCTTTTGTCTTAAATATTATTTCAAAATAAATATTACACATCTTAAGTCTTTGGAGCTGAATTACGAAATCGAATGTAGAAATAATACACCCGCGTCTAACCAAAATGATAGGCGATTGAAACTTAAAGCTATACCAGCCCAAGAAACCAAAGGCCTACCTATTTCCAAAGTAATCGTTTCCGATTTAACTCAAAATGTGTTTGAAATCAAACAATCCCTTGAAGATATAACTAATATAATAAACAAAATTTATTCCGGCCCAAGCGAAATCGAATTAAAATGCGTGGTTTCCCGCATAATTTATCTTAAGCAAAGAATAGACTTGTTGTGTTTTTTTAACAATGAACAAGCGAACCAAGCTAAACAAACTTTCTTATCGGATATCTTGTTACTTGAAGGAATAGTTCTTGAGAGACTTAATCCAAATTCAGACACAGATATATCTCTATCTTTATCAAATCTCGTAATTTCTCAAGCTCCACCATTGGGAAAATCTATACCTGTTTATAAATGGGGTTTAACTTTTCAGGGTTTTGAATCCCAAATTCTTTAATGTCTTTTCTGGACAGAATTAACGATTTCAGAATTTCACGGAACTGTACCGACCAGGATTTATTTGTTTCAGCGGGTGAATTGTTCTCTGATTCTGCGTTAATCTGGTACCGTAACATTAGAGCTCAGATTTCTACCTGGGAGGAATTAGTTAACGTGTTTAAAACGGGACTTCTTACCGTATGGGTATATTACCAACCTTTGGAATGAGATACGAAATCGAACCCAAGGACCTGACGAAAATGTAATTTCCTTTATTACCTCAATGGAAGCCTTATATAGTAGACTTGATAATAAACCTTCAGAATTTGAAATTATCGATCAGTTACGCAGAAATTTAAATCCTTATTTTTCCGAACGTCTAGCTTTACAACACATTTCTTCCTTAGCTCAATTCAAAGATTTATGTCGTTCGCTTCAAGAAGTAAAGTTGCGGGTGGATAAATACCGTCCTCCTCCAGAAAAACAATCTGGTTTTTTAGAACCCATTTACCTGTTGGAATTGTAAGAAAAGTGGACATAATTACAACGTTTGCACATACCGCAAAAATATTTTTTGCTATGGATGTGGTCGTGCTAATATCTATAGATCTAACTGTACGAATTGTAATTCTAACGTATCGGGAAACTCTCGTCGAGATATTTCTACCCAGGGCGTGAATATCTCAAGGAATCAAAATCGTCCTCAACACCAACCATTCAACGGACCCAGACGTCAATAAATTTAAAGCATAAAACTACCTCTAACGCTGTACCTTTATTAAATTTATCTGACAATAATATTGCTACTTTGAATTTACAAAATGCTTTGTCGTCATTAAAAGAATTATGTTATACTACCCCGTCAGAATGGTCTAATTGGCTACAAACCGTTAATTCCTTTTGCCATAAAAAGTCTGCTGCCTTACAACTTGTTATAAAACCCTTCGATAATCGTCTACATTTACCCATCTCGATTGGTTTCTTAAATGTAATAGCTTTACTGGACACAGGTTCCTCATGCTCTCTCATAAACAACGAAGGTCTACAACAATTATCTAAACAAAATATTAAAATTCAAATTGCTCCCAAGAAAACTTCCATAAATTTAGCTGACGATAATCAAATATATGTAACGGGTTCTCTTAAATTAAAAATTGGAGTAGAATCACTTGAACGTGAGGTTCCATTTTTGATAGTACCGACATTAGCTTATCCATTCCTACTAGGTGTAGATTTTTGTAAACTTTAATTTGTCGCTTTATTTCCAAGATTTTTCTTGGCAAACTTCTCTTAAAACAAATTCCTGTGCATCTGCAGGAATATCTAATAAAATTTTTCTTACCGATTCTCAAAATGTAATTCTTAACTCTACAATTGACAAATTTCGTAAACTTAATACCACTGAACTTGGTTGCGTTACTACCGCAACACATGTTATCTCTACAGGTGATGCCCTCCCTTTTAAACAACGTCAATATCCGTCATCGCCTGCATTACAAAAGCATTTGCATTCCGAAATAGATAAAATGTTAGAATCTAGTGTTATCTCTCCCTCAAATTCACCATGGACGTCTCCCGTATTATTAGTTCGTAAGAAAAATGACGAATGGCGTGTTTGTTTTGATGGCAGAAAGTTAAATTCTGTAACTGTCTCTGACGCTTACCCTCTACCAAGAACTGACTCAATTTTAAGCCGGCTTCGAAACGCAAAATTTATCTCATCTATCGATCCTAGACAAGCTCTTTATCAGATACCCCTCGATTTACCTTCCCGTCCTAAAACTGCTTTTTGTGTTCCAGGTCGAGGTCTTTTCGAATATAATTTTTGCCATTTGGTCTCTGTAACGCACCACAAACCTTACAACGTACTATGGATCAAACGTTAGGTCCTATCTTACATCAGGAACGTGCTTTTGTATTTTTAGATGATACTTTAGTTATTTCAAGTTCCTTTGACGAACATATCGCCACATTGAATGAAGTTGCAGAACGCCTAAATCCAGCAGGTTTTAAGATAAATTGGGAGAAATGTCAATTTTGTTGTTTGTCGCTTACATTTCTTGGTTTTATTATCGATGGAACTGGTCTACGAGCAGATCCTGCTAAAGTCGACGCTATTACTAAATTCAAAACACCTAAAACTATTACCGAAATCAAACGTTTAATTGGAATGATTAGTTATTATCGCATCTTTTTACCCAATCTTTCAACTATATCTGCACCCATTACCGCTTTAATTAAAAATAAAAAGAAGTCCCAAACTATCGAGTGGTATTTAGAATCTCAACAGGCTTTCGAACAAATCAAAACGTTAATCACTTCAGCACCTATCTTAACTCGCCCAATTTCAATGAAAAATTTTATATACAAACCGATGCCTTACTTACTGGTTTAGGTTCAATGTTGTTCCAGGTGAATGGCTTAGAACACCCAATTGCTTATGCAAGTCGTGCCTTAACTTCTGCTGAACAAAAATACTCAGCTACCGAACGAGAACCATTGGGAGTTATCTTTGGCATCGAAAATTTAGAGGATATGTTGAAGGTACACATTTTACCGTAATTACTAATTGTGCAGCCCTCACATGGCTAAATAACTTAAAACAACCTGCAGGTCGTTTGGCAAGATGGAACTTGCGCATCTCTCAATTTACTTTTGATATTAGGCATAGGCCTGGCAAATTTAATTATCGTACCTGATGCCTTATTTCGTGATGTTGTCTCTCTTAACCTTCCAAATCTAATTCCTGATACTTGGTATCTTAATATGATTAAAAAAGTTTCTGATAATCCCGATAAATTTCCTATCTTTCGTGTAACTAATAATAGATTATATAAATTTGTATCTTCTTCACCTCACAAAATATCTAACATTCCTGAATGGAAACTTGTCGTCCCCACCGCTAACCGCAGTGAAGTGCTTAAATTATGTCATGATGATCCTATAGCTGCCCATTTTGGTGTTACAAAACTCTCGCTAAAATATCTGAATTATATTATTGGCCCACACTAAAACAATCTGTCTGTCGCTATATTAGGAACTGTAAAATTTGTGGTTCTCATAACAGCTCACAAGAGGCTCGTTCTGGCTTAATGGGTAACTTTAAACGTGTATCTTATCCCTTTCAATTAATATCACTTGACTTATTAGGACCTCTTTCCAGATCGAAAAAAAGTAACCAATATCTTTTAGTTGTCGCCGATTGGTTTTCTAAATTTGTTATGGTGCAACCCTTACGTAAAGCTACATCTGCTGCTATGATTAAATTTCTAGAGCAAAATGTATTTTTTATCTTCGGTGTTCCTCAGATTATTCTTTGTGACAATGGGGCACAATTTATCTCTAAAGATTTTCAAAATTTCATTTAGAGTTACAAAGTACAAAAAGTTTGGTTTAACGCAAAATACCATCCTCAAGTAAACCTCACCGAAAGAGTAAATAGAGTTTTAATTACCGCTATCTCTTCCTATATTGATTCAGACCATACTACATAGAATGAAAATATTTTTAAAATTGCTCAAGCTTTGCGTACATCTAAACACGGAGCAACCCAATTCACTCTGTCATTTTATGTTTTTGGAAGATATACCCCAATCGATGGGAGTTATTATGGTTTAGTTCCTGACGATACTAACGTAATTGAATTTGACGATAAAGTACGCTGGGACAAAGACCAACAATCATTACCTTCTATCTTTAACGACGTTAGAAAAAATTTGTTAAAAGCTTACGAAAAGAGTAAGGACCACTATAATCTACGTAAACGAAATATCTCCTTCGCCTTGGGCGAACAAGTTTGGAAAAGGAATTATGTATTATCGGATGTATCTAAGAAATTTTCTTCAAAATTAGCCCCAAAATTCATTCTTTGTAAGGTCACCCGTGTCGTTAGTCCTCTTATCTACAAACTTCAAGACGCTGAAGGAAAACGCCAAGGCAAGTGGCATATTAAAGACCTTAAGCCATTCTCTGCTGATCCAAATGCTAGTTAAGTTTTTTACGTTCCATTCCCCTTACGATTTACCTAATATTTTTTGTTCTCACCATCAATTAGTACCTTTAATTACTTATTCTTTCTCTTATACGCTTACCTCTTATACGTTTAACTTATTTACCTTAAAACTTTTTGCTTTTAGTTGACTTTTCCTTGAACATACCGTTACTTATATATCGCTTTATTCTCTAGACCCCCCACTATAACTCTGTCGCTTCATTTAATTAATCCTCGAACTTATCCCACAACATATTATTTGGTTTTTATTGTTTATCTTACATCGTTTAATTGTGTGGTAATTGTCGTAACTTTGGTTGCAATAACTCATTGAACTTTTATGATTGGTTTGAGCTGATGTTAGAGTGGATGTTTTTTTTCTTTGGACTCACATAGGAGACGCGGCCTATGCCATTGTATAAATAGTTCATATTCGCAGTTGCAAAAACTAGGACTTTCTATTCCATGTGTTTTTCCTCTAAATTATTACAGTCGCTCACATTATACTATACCATTATTTGTTTCTTTTCCTACTAAATCACCATAACTTATAAACATTTTTTCATTGTTTTTTATTGAACTTTGTGGTGAGGCGCTATCGCTTCTTATTGATATCTTATCAAATTTCCGGTTGTTTTAGCATTGGGACAGTGTATCTGTATTTAATTGCTTATAATTAGGCATCTTTGTGTGTTTAGGGTGTTACCATTTTAAAAAAAATTACCTTGAAACAGTTTGTTTTCGTGTGGTTGTTTCTGTAGTGATACTTTTAAGTTGTTGTGTCAACTTTGGTCTGATTTTCTTACCGTAGTAGATGCACTTGTTAGGAAAATGACTGTATTAGTTCTCTTAAATGTCTAGTGAATTTTTTAACTTGTGATATACCTTGACTTGTAGGATTAATGTTGCAGGTGGTCCTTCAGACCGATCTGTGTTTTAATAGGGACAACTCTCTACCTTCTCTCGGACGTTTGTCCAAAAACTCTACTTTTTCGTATCCTACTGTCTCCGTTTCTGCCTTATCTTTCCTTCGGTAGACCTGTTCTCGTCCCGGAACACCCGTCTATCACATAAGAGTGATTTTTTTCTCACTCCGGGCTACTGACTACATTGGCTGGTTGAGTAGTGCTTTGCTATCTACCTTTTCTGTCTCTTTAGCTCAATGCGAGCCCTTCCTCTATTTTTTTTCTACCTGGAAGTGCCTCTTATGCATTCCAAATACCTACCTCCCTCTTTCTACCGTTCCTATTCCTCTGCCTTTTCATTTCCGTCAGTCACCGTGTGGTTGCGCGGAGGGTTTTCACAGACACCCGGACCACGTCTCTGGGAATCTTTCGTGAGGTCATGCGGTGCCGCAGTCAGCGCACATGGTCGCTAACAGTGAAGGTATTTATGAGTGTGTGAATGTGTGAGTGCATGAGTATATCTATGTATCGATATATCGTGTGGATATCGGGTGATTATATCACCGATATCAATTAACGCCGGGTGCAGGGATGCACCCAAATGCCTTTGTTGGTCCCTCGTGCCGTATATTGCAAACGGACCTGCTTCGCAGGTTGCTCTTTTTAGGGGGTACGAGAAATTCCCATTTAACGGCTCCACGGAGACACTCTATCGTTATCTTATCTATTATCTTTGATAATAACTTAAGTTAATACCTTTATCTTATTTATTATCTTTGATAATAACCTTAGTTTAATATTGTTATCTTACCGATTACCATTAATAATAACTTTAGTTTAATATCGCGTTATCTTACCTAGTATCTCAAATAATAGCTAAAGCTTAATATTGTTATCTTACCTATTATCTTTGATAATAACTCAAGCTCAATATCGTTATCTTATCTATTATCTTCGATAACAACTTGAGATCTTATTTTATCTTTTTATCTTCCTAACGTTTGGTATTTATGACCAGACGTGGGAATTATTTTTTTGAATATTAAGTGAAAAAGCTAACCTGATGGTAGAAATGTAATTTGTTAGGTTAGCAATGTAAGGATTTAGTAAGGTGGTACTTTGGTACTTTGGTACTTTGTTGATTCACAACCGTGTCATAGACAAGTTTTGATGTGTATTGTTTATTAAACCAAAGTACCAGTAACTAAAATTTGCTAGAGTGTAGACTAACTCACTCAGATTTAAAAATGCGAGATTTGTGCAACGAAATATAAGCTGATCTATAGATAGACGGCTTTAATTTGAGACCTTTAATTGGAGACGGCTTTAATTTGGAAGCTTTAATTTGGGATTTCTAACTTTGGACATATTCTAATTTTGGTGATATTTTAAAAATAGAGATATTCTAATTTTGGAGATATTTTAAAAATAAACATTGTTCACGCCTTAGCGTAGCGGCTGGTTCACAATAGCAAAAAATGCGTAATAAAATTGTGTAATAAATATGGTTGCATAAAAAACTTACCCCGTGTTCAATTGTCACTTTACACTCACCACTAAATACATAATTGGTTAGGTAGGAGAGGGTGCTGAAGGAAGGAATAGAGGTACCCACGTTGTTATTTAATTAATTAACTAATGCCGACAAACTGGCGCGAGTGTGACATTTAATAATGGACTGTGTTCTAAGAGAGAGCTGTGTCGACTCACTTATCTTATTGTTGTAACCAGCGCTCACCTTGGCGATGCGCGAATAACAAATCGCCGTCGACAGATAAGAGGAGCATGCTTTTATTTTATATTAGGCAAGGCGTAAACATAACCGCCCATCTAAAACTGGATAAGTTTTATACCGAAATAAAATAAATAATTTAAAAATACACCCTAGAAATGTTAAGGTTGCTAGGCAAATTAAAACAAAACTTTAATACAACCTTAAAATTTTTAAAATTAAACGGAACATAAATAAGAGAGAAAATAACCAAAATAAAATTTATTCATTCAAAGGGAGGATAATAAGCTTACTTATTGGACGTGTAACTAAACCTGCAGCGGTTTTTACAGAAGCTACGATTAGAAGACTTGATCATAAATGGGCCGGCGAAATCTACTCCCACATGAGTAAATGTTCTGGACAGTTGAACACGGAAAGGGGGTAAATCGGCCATGAACGGTTGAGCAGTTGTCGCACGGAAGCGCGAACAAACAACGCATTTATGGATCCTCTGACGAACTAAGGAACGTATTCCAATAATCCAGAATTTTCGCTGAATAAGTGATTGCGTCATGAATGCACCTGAATGCATAGATAGAAGGTGATAATTATCACACAATAATCGCGATAAAGTGGCTTGTTTCGGTAATAGAAAGGGATGTCTGTTATCATAAGACAACAAGGAGTGACGCAAACGTCCGCCCACCCTAACAAGACCTAGCGAATCAATAAAGGGGGACAATTTTTGGAGTTGTTTAGAACAACCCTTGTTTAAATTTAGTTGATTTATTTCTTCGGCGTAGAACTGCTGTTGCGTAACTCTTATGATAGTTATCAATGAGATATGTAATTCATCAGAAGAAAGAAAGCCTGATAATTTTTTATCAGAGTTCTTGCAATTGTAAATAAAACGGTTTACATATGCCACAGTACGCTGAAGAAAGGTGAGAGAAGAAAATTTATCCAAAAATTGAGTGCAACTTTTTTGTGTAGAAGTAACTAATATATTAGGGGGAGATTTTATTTCTGGAAGAATTTCTAGAGAAGGGGGAGATTCCAAATTCCTGGAAGCCGTAATTAGATCGCTACAGTTAGATGGGACATGCCACCAGATATCGTTGTCAATCAACTGGTGCGCAATAAGACCACGAGAAGCCATATCGGCGGGGTTGTTTTCACCAGAAATATGGTACCACTGTTGAATGGCAGTGTATTCTAAAATAATTTCCACGCGGTTGGCAACAAATGTTTTTAATAAATAAGAAGGAGTGTTAATCCACGCTAGTACCACTTGAGAATCGGTGAATAATCTTATTTCCTTTAAGGGATAAGGAAATTTATTAGAGATTATAGAATATACTAGTCGAGATAACAAAACAGCACCTAATAATTCCATACGGGCATTGAAAGAAATTTTAAGGGTGAAATTTTACTTTTAGCTTGTAGGAGATGGCAATTCGTGTTATCTGAAGTCGTGCCATGTAGAAAACACATGCAGCATAACCTTTCTCACTGGCATCGCAAAACCCTAAAAGTCGGTACTGTCCCGACTCTAAAAACAAACAGCGAGGAATTTTCAAATTTGATAATTCAGTAAGGCGGGAACAAATTTTCTCCCACTTCAAACACCAGTCGGTGTCCGGCGTGTCGTCCCAACCTAAACGTTGTACCCATAATTGTTGTAAAAAATGTTTCATTAAGAACACCATCGGAGTCAACCAGCCGAGAGGGTCGAAAATTTTAGCCATATAGGAAAGAACGGAACGTTTTGAAATATTCCCTTCGAAAGGAACAACATAGCAAGTGAAATTATCAGAATTCGGGTTCCAAACTAGTCCCAATATTTTGATACCAGAGATTTCATCAGAAAATGCTACGGAGGGTTCTAATTCAGATTCCTGGAATTGATTTAAAAGAGAGTTGTCATTGCTGGACCACTTTCTTAACTGAAATTGGCCAACAGACAGCAATTTTATTAATTCAGATTGCAGCTGCTGAGCTGCCGCAACGGACTTGGCTCCTGAAATCACATCGTCCATATACGTGTGATTCAGCAAGGCCACAGATGCTAGAGGAAATTGTTGTCCTTCGTCGATCACCAATTGTTTTAACACGCGTTGCGCAATAAAGAGGATGGTGAAAGACCATAAGTAAGCGTGTTCAATTCGTACTCTTGAACTCCGCTGTCGAGGAGGGTCGCCAGAATATATGTTGGTATATTCTATCTTGCGCACGTACTAAAATTTGGCGGTACATCATTCGTATGTCAGCACAAAGTGCTATTTTGTGGGAACGAAATAAAAATATTATTTCGGGCAAACCTGATTGCAGTTTCGGACCAGCGTAAAGACGTTGATTGAGGGACTTACCGGTCGAATCATTAGCAGATCCGTTAAACACCACTCGTAGTTTGGTAGTACTGCTTGTGGTTTTATGAATGCCGTGGTGTGGTAAAATATAATTGGAGGGTTGCAGAGCAACATTCATGTGATTTAGGGATAGATATTCCTTGAGAAATGAATCATAAACCTTTTGATTTTCGGTTGAATTGCGAAGTCGCCGTTCTAAATTTAGATAACTGTTATAAGCAATTTTACGATTGCGCCCTAGAGGTTCGGCATAATCCTTGAAGGGTAGGGCTACAATATAACGACCTGTTTCATCGCGAGAGTGGGTACTAACAAAATGTGCTTCACAATAATTGTCGTCAATATTCACAGCAGGAGGTTGAGAGACTTCTTCGAGCGCCCAAAAATTTTTTACTTCGCTTTCAAGAGGTTGCGACATTATACAAAGCGAAGTAGCGTTTGACGGTCCTTGCGGAGAAGGCACCTGTCCCAATAACACGTATCCAAAAATAGTGTCAATCGCTAGAGGTTTACCAAGACGGTTATTTGCGTTATCCGAAAATAATATTCTACAACATATGTCCGCTCCTAATAATATGTCTACCTGAGCGGATACATGGAAATTAGGGTTAGCCAAGGGTAAATGTTTAAATCGTTCATAAATTCCACGTGGTAAAGAACAACCAGGAATATTACCCGTAAGTTTTGGAAGAATAGAGGCACAAAATTTATTCGTTGATCTGCATAATTGGAAAGTAGAAAACAATCGACTAGCCCTTTAGAATTAACAGCGGCATTGGCTAGTCCACACACCTTACTGTAACGTTGCACGCAAGCAGAAGTGATCGCATTGATTTGGGACCCTGAATCAAGCACGCACCTTACAGGTTGAAAATCGCCATTGATGTTCCGAATCTTAGCTTGGATCGTTCCTAAAAGCACTGTATAATTTTTAGGATTGTTAGAGACATTGCATGTAGAAACTGTTTCTTTCATATCGGATGTGGAAGGGGTCACAGGTGTTATCGGTCCTGAAGTCGAGACAGGCGACGCATTATGCAAAAAGGTGTGATGATATCTCGAGCTACATAACCTGTATCTTCCCTTAGAGTTGCAGCCCTTAATATGATTGCCTAAACATTTGAAACAACGCAACATTCTTTTTACCGCGGTGTATCTATCGGAAACATTTAATTTTTGAAAGTTTTTGCACGCGTAAATTGTATGCCCTTCATTACAATAGGGACACGAATTACGATCGCATTTTACTTGCGCATCGTTAGTGGATTCTTTACAAAAAGACTTATTTAGATTATATTTGAAGCGCGGTGGCATATTTACGTTGACGGGTTTTAAAGGTTGAACATCTTCGTGCATTTCTGAGGTTTTATTCCGCGCGGTTAAAATTCGAACAACTGAGCACAAGTCGGCACATTAGAATCGCGCGTGCATCAAATGCATGTTGTAATTTAGGATCCAAATTACGATAACATAGAGAAAATAAAATAAAGTCCGATAAATCTTCAACGTCGGGGCAGATTTCAAAGTGCTTACTGCGTTGAAATGTGTATTTATGAAATTTGATAAGGAACCAGTAGATTTAAATTGAAGAATTTTATTCAAATAAAATTAACAATTCTGCGTGGAGAATCGTACCGATCTACCAGTTTTTAAATGCTTGCTCATACAAATTGGGATCTAACGCTAGATCAGAGACGACACTTAATGCTTCCTTCTCGAGATACGATCTAAAATATAAATATTTTAATGAGACTGGAATAGATTTGTTTTCGTGTACAACACTGCGGTAAGTAGTAATGAAATTATTCCACTTATCAATGGAACCATCAAAACAGGAATTTCTAGGGTTTTAAACATTCAACGGATGGGCCCTTAAATGCCAGAGCATCCGCAGAAACCGATTTTGTAGAATTTTCTTTCAATTCTAAATATTTTGCACGAACTACGTTAAATAAGTCGTCGAAAGCTGCTAGATTTAATTTTATATGTAGTTTCGGGTCAGGTTTAGTAGCGTTGAATTCTATTATTGCTACCTGTAGTTTTTCGAGAACATTTTCAATAATCGGACGCCTTTGCATTTTTGCTTCTAATAAGTTTAATTTACTTACATTTGCGGAAATAGCATAATCCCAAATGCCTTGCAAGCGACCAAATAAGGCTTCTTGTTGAGCTTGCAAAGAAATGCTGTCGAAAGACATTTTCAGAATAGCTTAAACTACACGCAAATATGTAATTGAATTAAAGTGTATTTTATAATTAAAATTGAATGCAAATATAAACAAACACACCTGTTCTGATAACCGTTTATCAACATGCAGGTCAAACTCAATTACGAGGTTAACAATTCGATAAGAGTGAATTTATTTCAAATACTTTAAGAGCAACTTTGTAATAATTTAACCTAAAGCAAGCTCCTCCAAAAACCACGACGACAATTTTATCACGCATACGGGTCGAAGCGACCAAAAAAATAAGGTATGTTCACGCCTTAGCGTAGCGGCTGGTTCACAATAGCAAAAAATGCGTAATAAAATTGTGTAATAAATATGGTTGCATAAAAAACTTACCCCGTGTTCAATTGTCACTTTACACTCACCACTAAATACATAATTGGTTAGGTAGGAGAGGGTGCTGAAGGAAGGAATAGAGGTACCCACGTTGTTATTTAATTAATTAACTAATGCCGACAAACCGGCGCGAGTGTGACATTTAATAATGGACTGTGTTTTAAGAGAGAGCTGTGTCGACTCACTTATCTTATTGTTGTAACCAGCGCTCACCTTGGCGATGCGCGAATAACAAATCACCGTCGACAGATAAGAGGAGCATGCTTTTATTTTATATTAGGCAAGGCGTAAACAAATATATTCTAATTTGGACATATTCCGATTTGGGACGTTTTAATTTTGAATGTACTGTAATTTCGTACGATTTTAATTGAAAGCGATTTATGGGAGGCGATTCTTATATGGGGCCGGCATATTAATAAGCAAAGCGGACACAGCAAGGAGATGCAGGTCATAGACTAGGATGGAACTCCAGAACACATTCCAGGTTAGCAACCCTAATACACTTTATTATTGAATAACTGTTTTTGATTTAACATTTGCCACACATTGTATATTTGTAAGAGTCATCAAAAAGTCACTGAAATAATATGAAAACAGAGGGAGGTATCTTGGAACGTTTGAAGGTCCCTGAATATAATTAAAAGATATTTTTGCTGGCTTTCAGAAAAGCGTAAATCTGGTATATGTAGATATTTTGTACAAAAAGGAAAATTTTGAGTGTTGTAAATATTATCAATTATTATACTGTGTGTGCTAGAATTAATTTATTTGATACAATAAGATTTATTCAATAAGCTAGTCGGAGTAAAAATCCTAATTTAACATTTCATAACATTGGACCTTAAAATAATAAAAGGAATATTACAGCAATAAATATGGTACGCCCAATCGTGGGGGGAATTTCACAGCAAAAAATATGACACCCACCGTAGGGGTTCGATAATCCTAAAATAGGGCATATCATAGCAATATGTATTGAAAAAAGCATGGGTGTTTAAAAAATTTTTTGGGATTGAGTATCGTTCGGAAAATTATGTGTTTATATGCAAATGAAAATCATTTGTTAATAATCGACGTTGCGGACTGTATTTAAACCATGATAACCATTCTGTAAAATTATAATACAATTAACTGTTATGCACATAGCAAGATACTTACAGAAACTTGATTTTTTAAGATATTAAATTAACAAATATGTAGTAACTATTACATTTTAAAATTGCATAATATATGCGTCAGTTTTTAAAATACTTTCAAGATTAACAGAATTTAAAATTAAAAAGTGTAAGTACAACAAGACGATCGGTATTAGTTTGACAACGATGAGTTTAATGTGTTATACTAAACAATTGCTAATCGAATCGAGGCCAGCATATGAGTGAGCCATCCGGTAATACAGCTGTGTGATATAAAATTCAATAATTTAAGGATTGAGAATTTAACGAAAAATGTAGAAAGATGGTATTTGTTTTATAACTAAATTAGACACTTCTCAACGTATGTTTAATTACATGTACAATTATTTCTCTTCTGAATACGCGTTCTATTGTTGAAAGATATTCTTACTGGCATTACTTAAAATTAATAACGGTCTATGTACAGAGTGTTAAATGCTTGCTATTTACATAATGTATGAATTATCTATCTTTCTGCTGCATACGCGTTCTATTGTTGTATGATATTCTTACTTGCATTGTTCAAAGTTAATTACGGTCTATATACAGGGTGTTGAATGCTTTCTATTTACATAATGTATAAATTACTAAATTTTCTGCTAAATAATTGCAGTTTTCTGATTCCTATTGCCATTTATTGTTGCTACATAACCCTTACTACTCAATACACCCCTAAACAATCCATTATCACAGCATTATTCCCTCAAATTAAAATATAAAATTTTAGAACAATGACATTTTTGGCGTCCAACGTGAGTTAAACTCATATTGGTCTATAAATTCGTATATTTTTATTTTATTTGTAAACCTAACTCTCCCTTTGTCAATCCCCTATTTACATTTATCTAATCTTATACCTATGTTCTTTTAACTCATACTTGTTAGTTCCTTGCTTTATAATTCTATCCTTGTTATCTATTCTATATCCTAAAAATTTAACTCTATCTTGAAAAAATTCACACTTCTTTAAATTTAACCTTAAACCAGCTATATTTAACTTTAATAATATTCTTTCTAAATGAACAAAGTGTTGCTCTACACTATCGCCAAATATCAACACATCATCCACGTAGTGGATACAAGATTTCTCATACGGTCCCAATATACTCTTCATAGCCTTCACTAATGCAGCCGTACTCGAGGACAAACCAAACGGGACCACCATAAATTGGTATATTCTTTCTTCTACCGAAAAACCCGTATATTTCCTTGATTCTCGCGCTAATGGAATCAACCAAAATGAATTCTTTAAGTCTAATTTGCTACTGATTTTTTTATTACCTTTTCTCGCTAATATGCAATCCATCGTTGGTGGACAATTGTATTGCGGTTTCGTTCGCTTATTAATCTTTCTCGCATCTAAGCATTATCTAATGATATCATCACTTTTCTTCACGACGACTAATGGATTCACAAAATGTGTACTAGAGCTTTCTATTATACCTTCACGTAACATTTCTTCTATTTCTTCCTTTACTATATCCTTGTATGCTACTGGAATAGGATATATTTTAGTGTTAAACGGTTATGTGTTTACTACTTCCAACTTGTGCACATAACCTGTGTCAATTCTTGATTTCGACCCTATTAATTCTGAATGCTTTCTTAATAACAAATTTACCCTGCTTCTTAAATCTTTTGGACATTTAATCTCTTCATTTATATTCTTATTTCCCTCATTCTCTATTTCATCATTAAACTGATTAATATTCACGCAGTCACCCTCTATTTCAATATTACCCTCTTCATACCATTTAATATATTTCCCATTACACTCGATTTCTTTGCCTTCTGCATTTATCTTCAACCCCAACTTATCTATAATATCCATCCCAAATATAATATTTATCTTTAGTCCAGGTACAACCATAAAATCATTTTCCCTTTTTACATCTACCATTTCACATCTCAGAATTACCATTTCATTTATTATAGAAAATCTCTTATTATTTGGTGCCACCAAATTACACCTCGTTATAGGTATCACCTTATCCCTCAATTTCTCTCGTTTAACAAATTCTTCCGCAACAAGTTATGCTTCTGCCCAGTATCAATCAATACTCTAACTATTTTATTTTCTACCCTTAAATTAACTATTGGTAATAAGCTCTTTTCAAATCTTCCTAATTCATTTTCTGTTTCATGTTTAACAAATTCGCGCTGATTTTCGTATCCGTTTATCCGTAGAAATTTACTTGGTTCGTCCGTACCTAAAAATTTTGTTTCGCGTGGAGGGTCCTGCCTGACTCGTTATTTATGCGTATGTGCGATTCGTATTCCTTATTTGATTGAGATCAGTATTCCTCGTTTGCGTCCGTCGGTCCTCATGTTCCTGCCTAATTATTTCTCGATTATTGTTTCCCTCATGATTAGTTCATTCTGTCTGTTGCCTTGGTATCTGACCCGTATTTCTACTTCGCCTGAAACCATTATTAAAATTATCATAATTCTCCCTATTAAAATTTCTTCTATGATTGTAATTGTTTCGTTGATACTTACTTCGAGTCTCAGTATTTCTCTGCGTCCTTATAAATTTCGTGCGTCGATCCCTAGCATCATTTTCCGTTTTATAATTTGTTTCCAACTCATCATACCTTTGTAAATATTCTATAAATGTGTCCCGGTTTACTATATTCTGTGTTATGATATATCTTTTTGCTTCTGCGTTAAAATGCCCTGCGAAATATTTTATAATTTGTTTATCGTGTAAAGGAGTATCTAATTGTTTTGCTACGGTAAACTTTTCAATAGCATATAATTCCCGCGTCATTCCTCTATCTGAATTGTACTTTCCCATGCTCAGGTCATTCTTAACTTTATCCTGTTGATTATCCCCCCAAAAGTGTCGTAGGAATTTCTGTTCGAACTGTTCAAATGTTTCTATTTCGCTTTCAACTAAGTTATACCACATTTCAGCTCTCCCTTTTAGCATTGATATTATTAAGTTTAATTTATATAGTTTGTCTGTTGAGCTCTGTACTAACATGTTAATATTTTCCAAAAAGATTTTTGGATTCAATTTTCCGTCTCCTTAAAATTTAGTATATTGGTCAATTGAAAGATTTGGTTGAATTAGCATAATTGGTTTTCTACTATTAAAATTTCCTGAATTTGTTTTTAAATTACTTATTTCCCGATTTATTGTCCTGAATTCTGTTTCACAATTTTCCTCAACGTTACGTAATTTGATATTTAAATTCGTGATTTTATCGTTTGACTCGCTTTCAAATTTCTCCTGTTTTGATTTTACTATTCCAACTTAATCTCATACACAGTCTATTTCCTCCGTAACTCTCATAATTTTCTCTTGCATTTGCGCCCTCATTTCCGCAATTGTTTGGTTGGTTTACCTTAATCCATCACTCAGAATTTTAATCTCTTTACCTAATTTTTCGCTTTTCTCGTCGATTTTCCTATTCATGATTTTCATGGTCTCCTCATTTTTGTCCATTTTACTGTTCAGTGCCATTAAAATCTCCATAATTTTCGTTTCGTGTGAGGTCCGCCTTTACTCGCTAGAATTCCTTTCCTAGATTATTACACTCTCTTGGGATCCTATTTGCACTCCTTGATTTCTTAGTGCTTCCCTTGTTTCCCGTATTTTTTTGTCCATTTTTGAAATTATTATATTTACACTAAACCTTTAAATACTAAATAAATCTGCCTAAATTTAATTAATGTACAAATTTTTCTAAAGGTGTATTTATGCGTCTTTGAGACTGCGTTTTCTTATCAAAGCGCTTATTGTTTCCGCGTATTTGCATAAAGCTTTGTTAGGTTTTATCTACTCTACTGCGTATTTGTTTTATAACTAATCAGACACTTTTCAACATATGTTTAATTACATGTACGATTATTTCTCTTCTGAATACGCGTTCTATTGTTGAAAGATATTCTTACTGGCATTACTTAAAATTAATAACGGTCTATGTACAGAGTGTTAAATGCTTGCTATTTACATAATGTATGAATTACTTAATTTTCTGCTGCATACGCGTTCTATTGTTGTAAGATATAATTACTTGTATCGTTTAAAGTTAATTACGGTCTATATACAGGGTGTTGAATGATTGCGATTTACATAATGTATGAATTACTTAATTTTCTGCTAAATAAATTCAGTTTTCTGATTCCTATTGCTATTTATTGTTGCTACATAACCCTTACTGCTCAATACACCCTTAAACAACCCCTATCACAGCAATATATATGTACATATATATATATATATATATATATATATATATATATATATGTATGTATATATATATATGACTGTGATATTCAGAGGTTAAAAGGACATTAATTATTCATTTGGTAGTTTATTCCGTGGTTCAGTCAGCATGTGCAAATAACAAACAACGTTGAGACGCGTTTTAAGATCAATAGTTTTAGAATTTAATTGGTTTGGAAAACATTTCAAGAAGCTAAAATGTAATTTAGCTTAATTCACACAGATAATTACTCATAAAGATAAAAAGCATGGCATTTCGTATTTAATTTGTAGGAACATTTTCTAAAAAGCTGTAACTTATTTCAAACCATTGTTGTTTCCAAGTAGTGTTAAGAAAAGCAAAGTTGGCAGTTATATTATTTGTTGAAAGTTTTAAACATGCATCGAAGGAGCTATTTTTCCGTGTATTTAATAGGATAGATTATGTTGCATAAACAACAGCAAATTCCAGGAAGTTATTAGTTTCTACGTCAATTAAAAAAATGTATACTTTTTAAAAACGAAATGAAACTTGAATTGGAGTAGGTTATTGTTATCTGTCACAACCGAAACTTGCAAACAAGGTAACAGACAGAGTTTATTCGATAGCATGTGTATAAGTGGGATGAAAATAAAATGTGTTAAAATAGGCGTAGTTTGAACGTTAGCGTTCGTTGACTTGGGTGAATACACAAGGTTATTAGAGGGGGTTGCGGTTGTTGGTTGTACAATGGGGAATGAAAACTAAGTAAGAGATAGGTGATTTTTATCGCGTATGCAAAAGTGAGATGAAAATAACAAATATCAAGATAGGCGTAGTTTAAACAATAACGTTCGTTAGCTGGAGTGTTGTTGTGAGCTTGAAACTTGTGTTTTCGAAGATCGTGTCGCTTAGAGGATGAAATACATAGAGTTTGTTTGTGGGGGGCAGTTTTGAAAAACTGCGACCGTTGGAAGTAAAGTGATTTTAAGAATTGTGTACGAATGTTTGCATTACAGGAAATTTGAAGAATTTTGGCAGGCTTTGAGGAGTGGAGAAACTAAATATAAACCGCCAAACATGGATAGGAGGCTCTCTTACTTCATAATCAGCTTACAGCTCTTATGTTTTGACAAAAGTACGTCGCTCTTGATTTTCGATAAGCTGACGGCTCCAAGGCTAAAATGCTTTTACGTTTGCATAAAAGTTCAATCAATGTACGCCAATTGATGTAAGTAAAATCTGTAGGATTTCAATTTGCACTGAATGTGCCAAGTATGCAACTTTAAATGGAGTAGATGTCAGTACTTGGTTGGTTTAGGTTAATTACCAACAATTTATGGTATTAGTAGAAGAGGTTTGGAGTTTGGATGACTATCAAATTAGTAGAAGAAATTACTTCTTGGTGATATGGTTGCAGCTTGCAGTTGCGGTTATAGCAATCTCATTTGGGGTGTCCTTGAATGCAGCTGTTCCTGAAACAACGGTAGCTGGCCCTTGGGTCAACATGAAATCCAGGTAACTGATGCTTTTCATTGTATATGTGTGTAAATAGGTGCTTAATAACTTAGTGCATTGGGGAAATAATTTTATGAACTAAAAAGACAAACAGGGGATGAGGTCCGGATTGAAATTTTCAAGTTGAGTTATTATTATTGTATTTTATATGGGAATTTATGTTAAGGAGTGATATATGACATTTGTAATATTTGATTTATGTACAACGTAAAAGGGTTTTTTTGATTATTGATGTCCAAAAATTTGCACGAAAGGATAAGGTTTTACTATGGGCTCATATTGAACCAGAGTTAAAGTAAGAAATATGGTAAAACCCTATTACTTTCTCTGATTTAATTAGAAGAAAATATTTATCTGTGGTAATTATTGATATCAAAATGTACTGTTAAGGGAGTATTTTTAAGTGGGATTAATATAACTTATAATTAAGGAGAGAAAGAGGAGTTTAATTTTGATTTTAACGTGTACATTTTTTTTCTGGTATGTTAATAAATATGGGCTATTTACCGTCGCAGCGTTTTATTGTTGAGTACTTAGTTTTGTATTTCAGGAGGCAGCTGAGCAGCCGTGGAAAACTTCGTTAAGCAGAGGTAGTATTTAAAATAAGTACATCACATCACCACAACAGTGGATCTTGTAGTCAGAAGCACGTAGGTAGAGCATTTTGACAAAGACGTGAAGCTCGAATTCAGATAATGTAATTTATTTCAGAAAACTGACGACCAGAAGATTAAGTGTTAAAGCGGTCATTTTTTATTTCATTTTACTCATTTCTCTTTCAAATCTACCTAACTGATCCCTACATGAGTCACTTAGTTCCGTCATTTTGCCATTAATTTCCACCTCGCAAAAAACTCTCACTGCCGTTTTCAGCTGTCCTATTTCCTGTCTAGTCCCAACTATATTTTTTTCATTCCGTTCTACACGCACTTCCACTTCTTCCATTTTTACATTCAAGCTATTTTTGATATCACTAAATTCCTTCGTTGACTTATATATTTTTTCACCTATCTGGTCAAACTTCCTGTTCGACTCTTCCCTACCTTATTGCATTTTCTCTAACATTATCAAAATCAATTCGCTCCCTTGTTCTTCCGATTCCCTCTTTGACTGATCCATTTTACTTCCTCTTTCCGCTTTCATTTACTTATCCACTAAAGCACAATCACTACTTCCTATCTCAACTTCTTGACTTCTCAACCACTCTTTTCTTAACATACGTTCAAAACACCACGCTTACACACAAAACAAAAAAAATTCTCCAACGCAATCAACCCTTAATCTTCTGGTCGTCAGTTTCCTGAAATAAATTACATTATCCGAATTTGAGCTTTACGTTTTTGTCAAAATGCACTACCGACGTGCTTCTGCTAACAAGCTCCACTGTTGTGGTGATGTGATATATCTATTTTAAATACTACCTCTGTTTAACGAAGTTTTCCACGGCTACTCAGCTGCTTCCTGAAATATAAAACCAACTACTCAACAATAAAACGCTGCAACGGTAAACAGCCTATATTTATTAACATGCCTGAAAGAAAATATACATGCCAAAATCAAAATTAAACTCATTTTTCACACATTAATTATAAGTGATATACATCCAATATAAAAATACTCCTTTAATAGTACATTTCGATATCAATAATTACCACAGATAAATTTTTCCTTCTAATTAAATCAGACAAAGTAATAGGATTTAAC
The DNA here is from genome assembly GCA_036346225.1 of Platerodrilus igneus. NCBI lineage: Eukaryota > Metazoa > Arthropoda > Insecta > Coleoptera > Lycidae > Platerodrilus > Platerodrilus igneus. Next base: position 800,849 of record JARFIW010000958.1, read on the forward strand.
CACATTTCTTACTTTAACCCTGGTTCAATATGAGCTCACAGTAAAATCTTATCTTTTCGTGCTAATTTTTGCGCATTAATAATCAAAAAAGACCCTTTTACCTTGTACATTAATCAAATATTACAAATGTCATATATCACTCCTTAACACAAATTCCCATATAAAATACAGTAAAAATAATTCAACTTGAAAATTTCTATCCCTACCTCATCCCCTGTTTGTCCTTTTAGTTCATAAAATCATGTCCCCAATGCACCAAGTCATTAAGCACCTCTTTAGATACATCTACAACGAAAAGCATCAGTTACCTAGATTTTTGTTAACTTTAAGTTTCTAATGTGGGACAATTCGATAGGTTCGTTGTCGAACTATTATTTTAGATCTATCTAATGAGTATAATGGTCCGAATTAAGAGATATTCCTATGGAACTTCACTAATAGATTTATAGCATTGGATTCTGAAGTTAGCATGTACGAAGTTGTTACTTTACAAGATGGAATTTTGTGCTAAATTACTTTAAAACTAATTCATTTCATCACTCCGTGATATGTACAGACATATATCTTAGGTCAGATCATGATTTGCAAATAGGTATTAGTCAAGGAAAGTGAAGATTTACTCTGTTCATCGTTACTTCTTCTGATTTTGATGCACTTAGATTTTCAGGAAAAGATTTTGGTATACTGTGCCATGTGATCCCGCTGATGTCGACTATAACCAGCTGTTGATCGCAACGGAACGTCCGGCAGGGCTGTGAAAATTCCTATTGTTTGTTAAGTTTTTCCGGTTGTTCATCGCACAAATGCAGGTATCACGGTGTTGAAATTAAGCTTACTTCACTCAAACTGGCGGGTATTTTACCAATGAAGGCAGCGTTTTCTATTTGGGGTATCAATTATAAAATTTAATTTTTTAACTAAATTCTTGATTTAGAATTTACTATGTAAAGTGTAACGTTGGCTAATGTTTTTCCTTCAGCCACAAGAAAAAATGCATTTCGACTCGTAGAGAGGTTATTTCTTTGCTACTGACTGTAATTTACCGTTACTACTCTTTTTGTACTTGTTTATGCAGAATTACTTGTGGACAATACGTAAGTATGTCAGTTTATGACTATTTTTGTATCAAAGATTTAATATTGGATAACTACAGGACTGAAAATTCATTTTTTAAATTTTTTCTGTACAAACACTATCATTAAAGTAGCAAATTTGGTTAAGGTAATTAAAGATAGGTATTAATTATTATTGCGAAAGTTCTTGCACTATGTAAATCCTTCTGAATATTTTGAGTAAATGTTTCCCTCTATACGAGTTGCTTTTCCTTTTTTCAACATGTTGATTTTTTAAAGGTTTATAAATAAATTGTATTTTTTGAGGTTTCCTTTTTTTCTGTTTGATCCAACCCACTCTACGACGTTCTTAGCTAGCAAGGCATTAATTTTTTCGATTTTCCTTGTTTTTGTTGCGGTACTTGGTGCGGGATAAATTTCTTTGCTTGCTTTGCTTTTCTTTCTTTTGCGCAGCACCGTTTACCGTAACAAACTTACCCCTTTATTAAATTTTTAATTTTTGTTAATTTTTATGACATGTCGGACTGACGTTCGAACGCTTTCTACATGCCGGGAGTGACGTCGGACAGCCGCTTGGACTACTACTGTGAAATACACAATCATATATAATTTAAAAACCAACAATACACATTGTTCGATTTCATCTTACTACTACACAAAAACCTTGGACGACTTTGTAGATATCCGTAAGCTAAACGCATATCGAGCTTTTGGCAACAGTCCGCGGTCTAGTTACTACCTATCACAGACCGGAATCGACAGGTTAGTAACCCTCGATACTGTCCACGCCATAATTAACCAGTTCAGATTTTATACGACGTCAATATATGTACAAATGCGTTTTATGCAATTAAAAAAATTTAGCTTACACTCCTAGTGGAAAATGTAGAATGTACTTATTTTCGAAACATCAAGTACTCCATTTGACATCCAAGAGATTCTAGTATTAACACTAATTCCACCAATTTATTTATATAATCTCATGTTCCTTCGTGTACAACAGCGGCTGCAATGCAACATGCCATGGCCTTATTGAAATTTTTGCATATAAAACAATCCTTTTGCCCTTGTGCAAAATACTGCTCGTGCGAACTTTCGCAACGTACGTTTCAAACAGGATATAAAATTATTTATCACGACCATTTAATACCAAGTGATTATGGAACGTTTGACTATATGCCACCCAGACCGTTATTAGGTTAGAAATATCTTGTCGATGCCGGTTTATTTAACGGTTTATTCACCATTCCCTTTGAATATATTTTTTCTTTGAATACTTCAATCTTATTGGTATTTTTTAAGCAAGGTACGCCTGACGTAAAAAACAAACCATGGCCGACAATTATTTTCACAAGATTTTTCATTCTAAAATATAATATAATGCATTTTATATGTGCGTAAATTTCAATCTTTGACGGTTTACTAAGTTGTATAAAAAAATCATAAAATAAGTTCCTTGGTTTGTATATGATTAACCACAAGTAAAACAACTTTATCAATTTTTGAGGGCTTGTTGGTCGGCCTAGAGTAAAAAACTTACTGGACAAAGATTCTCTGTAAAAAAATCTTTTTAAAATAGCACAAAAACGACTATTTTACTTTAAAGCAAAAAAATTGTACCAGGTGTTGCATAATTGAAAATATTGGGAATATATAGGGTAAGCCGAAAAAAAATTACTTTGAATATGGCGCTTAAAATGACGCCAGTTGTATCAATAAATGTGTCGCTAGTGGGCGTGGTTATGTACGTATTTAAAAAATGACGTGTAAAAAGTTGTACCGGGTGTGCATATTGAAAATATTTTAAATATATAGAGTACGGCAAAACAAATTAATTTAAAAGGTGTTACGTCCACTTTCCGACGGTGTACTAAACCTAACGCCATTTTGGTTAATTGTTCATTCGCATGGATTCTGCTTTTGATACTCATATATGATCCTGTATATTAGATTTTCCAATAATAGGCGAGCTTTACTAGAATTTCATTTAAATCTATTTGCTGCGAAATGGAAAGTTCTTTTATAATCTACATAGTTGGTACCTTGTTTTAGGTATCCGTTGGTTTATACATATTATTGTAGAGTGTGATTATTTCTGGTAATACTCAAACCTAAAGAATAGTTGAAATAATGGATCACACTCCTCTGATAAGTCTGTTTCGAGTTTCTATTATCACTTGTGTGTTTGATAGCGCTGGGATTGAATCCTGTATATTAGACCTTCCAATAATAAGCGAGCTTTACTAGAATTTCATTTAAATCTATTTGCTGCAAAATGGAAAGTTTTTTTATAATTTAAATAGGCGGTACCTTGTTTTAGGTATCCGTTGGTTTATACATATTATTGTAGTGTGATTACTTCTGGTGATACTCAAACCTAAAGAATAGTTGAAATAATGGATCACACTCCTCTGATAGTCTGTTTCGAGTTTCTATTATCACTTGTGTGTTTGATAGCGCTGGGATTGAATCTAATTCTTGCTATAAAACAAGTTTATTTTTGATTCTACAGTTCGCGCTTTCATAAATTTTTTGGATTGCGCATCCTATTGCTAATCGCTCCAAGAGCGATGCGCGTGTGTTTTGACAAGGAGTGGTTATCTTGGCTGCATCAGTAAGTTCCAGCGCGCTTAACCGTAATAGTAAGATTCTTAAATTGTGTTTACGTAGAAAAACTGCTCTTGTCTATAGACCGCAGTTGCAGTTATGATTGCCGCGTGGACGACACTGACTCCCGGAGCGAAGTGCTGCTGATTTACCATCGATGGCTTCGCTGTAAGATAACTGTCCCGACACATAGAGGTATGTGACTTTTTTGGTTTTTTTTACATACCGGAAGATAAACTCAAGTCACATGGTGCTGACGAACAAAACACGTTTAAAGGACCCGCTTTAAAATTAGCTTCGCTAATGTTTCTGGTCATGTAAAAAAATCTTACTAGAAATGATTCTAAACTTAATATTGTTTTTCTTCTTAACGAACATGCTTACACAAAAGTATTAGCATTAACTTTTTTAACTGATTAGATTTATTACCCGTTAGCTACGAATTACGCACTACGTGGAACAATTCTTGAATGTATTCATAGAGTAAAAGTGTTTTTTTTATTTAAATAGTAACTTTACTTATTTTCTTTCTTTGCTCGTTTAACTACAAATGTTTATTTTTTTTGTAAATAGAAAATCGATGGCAGTATATTTTTTTTGCCTATGTGAATCCCCAGCTACTCTCCGCGCTTGTAGTTAGTCTGGCATTTTTAAATTCCCTTTATCTTTTTAGGCGTTTTTTACCATTATAAGATGGCGCTCAAAATGACGTCGATAACGCAAACAAATATGACACTAAGAGGTGTGATTTTCTGACGTAGTTTAAATAATGGCACGTAAAAGTTGTACTGGCTGTGCAAAATTGAAAATATTGGAAATATACAGGGTAAGTCAAAAAAGAAATCATTTTAAAGATGGCGCTCAAAATGGCATTGATGACGTCTACAAATATGTCGCTAGGGTGCATGGTTATGGGATGTAGTTAATTAAATGGAGCGCAAAAGTTGTACAGGGTGTGCAAAATTGAAAATATTGGAAATATACAGATATAAGTCGAAAAAGACTATTTTAAACATGACATTTAAAATAGCGTCGACTACTTCAACAAACATGTTGCTAGAGGGGCTGTTTATGTGACGTAGTTTAAAAATAGCGCGTGTAAACTTAAGTCGAGCGACGGAAAATTGAAAATACAATTTTCTATGGTAAACAAATAGGAATCTTTACCCATTTTTTACCCCGGCAAACAAAGCTTGACCTGTTCTTGGTGATAGTTGAACAACCGAATATATGCACATTTTTGGATAACGACACGCAGTTAGTTTCTTGCTAATAAATTTTCTAATGCAAGAAAAAACGAAAGTCTTGCTTGTATGAAAATATTTAAAGAAGTGGTAATAAATAAATGCTTATTTATTATATATATAAAAGTAATTTAAATAGCACGATATAGAGATGGTATTTTTATGCGTACCGGAGCGTAAATTTAAAGCATAGGACTACTATTCTGAAAGTTTTCGGTTCAAATCTTGCCTTTTCCTCCATTACAATTGAGTGACGATTTTTAAATAGTATTAGTAGAAGGGTCGAATAATTAAACTCGACACCTTCCTCGATTCTAATTGAATCCCCGTATAACGTGATCGATATACATTAAGACGGTTCTACATTACGATTGGTTATCCGGTTAAGTGTGATCTTTTGAAGCGTGCTGTATAGGTAAAGTGGCGTGCCGAGGTAATCACAGATCTATACAGGGCGCTTATGAGGAAAGACGGAGCCTATTTACACCGGCCCTTATAAGAAAAAAGTGGTAAGAGCAGGTATTGTGCGTCAGAAGCCCCATTCTCACCTTCCTCTCTCTCTCTCTCTCTCTCTCTCTCTCTGTGTGTGTGTGTGTGGTGGGAATAAGTGCGGTTATTATAATTGTAGCATAACTGCGATGGTTGAATAGTTAGACTCGGAACGTTAGATATTCCTATTGGTCCGTCGTAAAAAAAAGGACGACATACACTCACAAAGTGGTCCGACGTTCAAACGCAATTAAATACTTTGATTGCTGGATTCACTGAATATGTAATTAAACGCGTGAGATTGACTTTAATTATATAGGGAGGTCATGCAGGTGCTGTTGCAATCCCGCTCATAAGCGTCTACTTAATAGAATCAAGAGAACCCGTGTGACCGTGCCTCTAGGGTTTTAGCAGAATAGAATTCTAGCTAGTCGGAAGTTTTCCTTTTTTTAGACTATCAGTCAAAAAAACAGGGCAGTTTATTACCTTTTTCAAAGAAAGAAAATTTTTTATAGATGTTCGCTACAAAGGAATGTAACGCAAAATACCGCTGGATCAACTTCATATGCAGTTCATTTACATTTCCAATGCTCCACCTGTAGGTACTACATTGGCCAGGAGGCGAGTTTTTTGTTGCCTGGAAATTTAGAATTTTGCCGAACCCTTGCCGTTCCAGGCAAGGTAGGGATCTTTAACGTGCGTGACAACACTCACACACGGGACCTCCATTTAACCTCTCATCCGAACGAGGGCGTAATTTTTGTGAAAAATGCTCACCTGCCATTTTTCAAGCAGTCGGCCGTGTCGGGATTTGAACCCGGGACCTTGGGATCCGTAGTCTTACGCTTACTACATTGATCCACGGCGACGCCTGGCAACTTCATATGCAGAAGGAAACTTGCGGAAAAGCATCTTAAGTTTTTTTCGATTATTTATAAAAAAATACTACTTCCAAACACGTTAAAAGATGTATTGGAGTTGAGACCAAACGCCAATTGGAAGATGTCACAATATTAGCTCGTGATACCTATGCATCACAAATATTAGAACCTGAGAGTGAATTTCACAACAATGGTTAGGACAATGAATTGAGCAGGGAAAAGATACCAACTTATATCACAATTCAAAGAACAGAACTACATTCCATTGCCATGATGAAATGCAATGGAAGCACTATGACAGATTACCCGGCTAAAATTAAGAAATCGGTTATATTGCTAAGTGCACTGCATCAAACTGCTGCAATAGGTAGTGCTAGAATTATATTATAATAAAACAAATTTATAGTGTAGATATTCTAAACAGAATGACCAAAAAAATATTCTACCGAAGCTAGATCATGCAGATGGATAGTACATGTCGTTTACAATGTACTGGATCTTACCCCTAACAGTGCTTGGTTTTTCTGTAGAGAAATTTCAGGTACTAAAATAAAGAGTAAAGATTTTATTTTAAACCCTGCTATAGAATTAAGAGAAAGCACTTACATTTAAACAAAACCACATTGCTTTTACAAGTCACACCTCTGGCAATGCTGAAAACACAAAGGTGTCAAATCTAAAAATATAATAAGAACAAATTATCTTAAATGTGTCTTTCGTGTAAAAAATACATTTGTTGATCATGTATGGACAATGTTGTGACAAGTTGTGTTTGAATTATATTGTTTGAAGTACCTGACACTATAATAGCCAAAAATGTTAGTTTTACAAAGTCGTATTAGGTCTTACATCGTTATCACATTTTATACAATACTCTAATTAGATGTTCAACTAATTTTAATTGTATTGATTGACAGTAGAAATTACCCCTTATGACAATTTTAGGTATTTTTAATCCATGGCGGTTCTAGTGATAACCAACACATTGATTGGTCAAAAGTATGCCAAAATCGTTCAAACCTATACAGTTTGGTTTTCTTCGTAACGCAACGCTGGTTTGTAACCGTTTAGCATACGAATAATCCTTTTTATATTTATAAAAATGCATTTTAAGAAGTCGAAGTATTTAAACTATTTGAAGCTTTTTGAATGCATACCTTACGTACCCTTTAAAATATAGATGTGATATAATACATTCGTGTTCTGATTGATGAAAATATAGAATTGAACAGTATATCACTCTCCTAACGGCGGCGGCGATAGGAGCTTTAATATCATCCACAAAACGATATATACGCAAGTTTTCCTTCAATTTCTTTGATTTCTTATAAAAGACCTGCAAAGGCGCGCTTTGTAGTAAAATATGGTATAGAAATTTATATTGCCCGTAGAAAATATAAGGAAACACAATTTATTAACCAGTAGATCAGTAAATTAAGTTAAAATTATTTATTTATTTTTTGGTTATAGGTAAAATCACAAAATATTTTCGAAACAGGATAAAGCTTATTCGAGCATACGGTGAACTAAGTATAAAGTGTTTTATGAAAGTGGATAAGCGATTGCAAACACATCAAAAAGACAGGAGTCTTCTCTATTCTACCAAGCATACGTTATGTCTCTTCCATGAATTTATAGTTTCGTTCGCTAGAAAGTTCTAAAATAAGTTTGTCATGCGAATATATTTCGAAGGCTATGAAACTATTAAATTTAATTTATGACTGCACTCTAACAACCGTACCCATAAGATAGTTGCATCTTCTTATTATCCAAACTTTCAAATTTTCAATTAATAATATTTTATGAGATTTATCAGCTAAGTAATTCAATATTTTAAAACCTTTCATGACAACACGTGCTCATTATGTGAACTTAGATAGTCCCGACCTCTGTTTGAATTAAAAGAGTAATAAATCAATCTAACAGCTGCTGATCAAATTGAACACAGCGTGGTTAATATTTTAATACCGGTAATTCATACAATTACGAAAAATATAAAGTGCTTTTGTAACTATATCACAAAATGTGCGAGTGCTTCATAAAATCTAGCAATTTATTTCAACATATTGGCTTATATAGGTTTGTACTAAATCTCTTCAAAGGGGAGTTAGTTATATCTACCAGTTTTTGGTAAAATATCGTAAGCACCATTGCATGAATTTTACAGGAAACGTGTTTTTTCTGTATATTTCCACATAATAATGGTATATCTCTGAAACATTGAATATTGTTAGTCCGCGCTTATTAATTATTATCTGCACCGTTGTTTTCTTCAAAACGTAGTATTTTCCAGTAATTCTGGTGCTTAAGTTGTTCTGCTGGTCAGAAAAAATTTCACAAGCAATAGAAATTTGTCATATACAATGCACACACGATGTTTTGCAAGGATTCACAATTTTTATTTATTCTGTCGATAACCACAAATCTTAAGGTTGTTCTCTATTTCCTAACGGCGAATCAATAGTAAAACCAACTTTAGTCAAAGACCAATAGACGAGCTAAGTTATTAGATGAAAATACTAATTCTAAAAATTATCGCTCCGCACTTCTTTTTTATCATCTTCTTCATATGTTTCTGCCAGAATGTCCATTGCAGCTTCATTATATAGCAGGTTCTCATACTTCTTTGTAAATCGAATTGGAATAACTTTTTTTCACAAAGTTGCTTTAAATCCATCTACTTTAATGTGTTAATTGGATATGGTTTAGAGTATAACAAAACTTTGATCTGAAGTTAAGGTGTTTTTTTGAAGCTCTAACTTCAAAAGAAATTTGTAGTAGGTTTTGAATTTATTCCAAATATTTTAAATTAACCTTTGCGTTTTTGAAAGGTAGGTAGGATGACCTGGCCATCTGATTCATGATACTGATACCTTATTTTAACATAGGGTCGGTCTCTCTAAAAAGTTGCAATTCAAACTAAACTTATAAGAAATTTGACGCCTAGCGCTTTTGTAGCTCTATTTGAAAGTAATTCCTAAGCTTAATTTTTCCAGGATGTTGCACCCTATCTTTTTCTGGGTGTATTGAAAATAGTAGGTGCACGAGTTGACCGTGTTTGGCTGCGGAGACTGCAAAAGACTTAGAGTTTCGGGGGAGAAAATAAGGAAACGTATAAAAGCTCTAACCTTATAAAGAAGATATTACAAAAAAAATATTGAAACGCAGATTTTGGAATAGAAATATTTCATTATTATATTACGAAAAATTTGGATTGTAATAATTCGTTTACAAGACAAAATATTAACTTAACAAGGCTTTGGCCATTAGTCAAATATAGTAGCAAATCACAAAGCTTACGCTTGATCATATTATTTTTAAATTAAATACTTGGAGGCTTAAGGCCATATGTTCTTTCGTTCTTAAAGTTAAATTAGCATTTCATAACAAAAACACATGTTGTAACTAAAGTTTTTATTTTGGGCGCCAGTGAAACTAATTTTTATTGTTTTTGGCTGGATGGACGCCAGTGAAACGCCAGTGAAACGAGTTTTTCTAAATGGGCGCTAGTGCACAAAAAATTTTTTCGCTTTCTTCACAGAGAATCGAAGAAAGGGCCATCTTCCGACATAGCTAGGGGTCTATTCCTGGGTACAGTAATAAGAAGTGGGGGGGGGGAGTCAAATTTTGTTTTCAAACAAAAACTAAACAAAGTTAAATAGGCGCCACCAAGTCCTGAGATAATCACGATAAGAGCAAAGCACAATTCTAAGGGCAGCCGGTGAAACCCAAAGACAAAACGATCGCCTTCGTTAACAAAAACCTGTTTTATAAAAATAAGACGCAGCTTCTGTAAGAAATTACAAAGATTAAATAAAAAAAAATGTAGAATACCATTTGTGTCCTATAAAAGTATCAAAAATAAAAAAAATGTATATCCAATATGATATTGGCACAAAATTATTACCCAAAAATTCTACTTTTATGTTATCAGATTTGATCACATTTGACCAAAATAAAAATCTCAAAGTTTAACTAATTGTTTACTGAAGTAAAAAAGAAACTTTCTTTTAAAAATTCTTAACTTTCTAACATGTAAAAATTCTCAACAATAATGTTTATAACAAAATCAAAATTTTGTCTTTTTAAAGCAAAAGACTGCTCTTTAAACATAAGCTTGTTTTAAATATTTAATCAAAAAAAATTTGTAAACACAATGCATTGAACTATCATTTCTATCCTGGGCTGATCTCATCAGGTAGATTACAGTTTCATAATTATTACGCAGCGTGTGTTTAAATTTTACAATGAAGTAAAATAACCTTCCATGTACATAACAAATTAAAAGTAAGCAAAAGTTCACTGCTATTACTTATCAAGTACTTTTTGTATTAAGTATATAAATTTTCATAACCTCAAAAATGTTGTATGAACACAAATGCAAACACTTTGCAATTGTCACTAAACGAGTTTAAATTTTTATACTTAGTTTTTACAATTTATATGTGAATAAAAGCTAACTTCAGGATTGAAGAATGTTTAATTTGAATTTTAGAAAAGCTACACAAAGCGTCTGCTTTCACGGCAAATATCTTTAAAATGTTACTACATCACAAAAAAAGTATAACGTCGAAACTATACTTCGAAATTTATCTGAAGTTCGAATGTGAACAATGCCTACAAATATATGAACCTAACCTAACAAAACTTCTTTCAACAGTTTGTAAAACCAGTTTAACAATAATCGAAAGTGAAACAGGTCATATGGTCATAAACATGATAGCAATTTTCGTGTTTTTTTTTAATATGACCGTCTGTTTATTAAAGACAAACGACATTCTAAACACATGCAAAATTTCTTAAATTTAATAACGAACCAAACTGGATCTGATTTTCCCAGACAAATCCCATCAGAAATTTCCATCAGCTTCAAACAACACTATAAACCATTTCTTGGGGTAACAGCAATCACGAGCACATGTTCGCAATCTGAAATCCTTGTACAGAACCATACAACTTACAAAAACAAAATTCTCACTTGTACTTCTCTATAGTTTTTTGTAGGCGCGCTAAATAAATGAAACAAAATTAAATTAATTTCGTAAAATGTATATATTACAAACCGTTAGTAGAAGTTATTGGAATCTATTCAAGTCCACCATGACTTGAACCACTCACACAAATAATTTAATCGGAGGTCGCAAGCCTCTAGTCTGGAAAACATCTTGAAGAATTGATAGCTAGGCTGCGACTAACAAACGATAGTGACGATTTAAAGACTCGCCGTTAGAGGTAGGGAAATACGAAGGCAACAAGATTGCTAGAGATGCTCGACAAAATAACTTTATGTCACACAGATATTTTACTACAAGAAGATTATTAAAACGAAGCATTCCATTATGTACTATATGGAACATTAATAAAGAATAAGGCACGCTTGGCGCATTATACTTGTAATTCAATGCGAACAAATACTGAGAAAATTAAACATATTACAATGTTTAACAGATAAAGTGAATTGAAACATATTTTGTATAAAGATAACAGTGGTATTAATTTCAAAGTGATCCTGAACTGGCAAACATTTGTAAAATGTTAGGTTTGTCTAACACTTTTTATATCACTTTGGCTTTACAAACAGTCTGTTAACTTACCTTTTTTTAGAAATTTAGAAATATATGTATCTACAAACTTCAATTATTTTAATAATATAACTTTCAGCACAACTAATTTGAAAAAGCACTAGATCTACTTCCATTTATAAAATGGGTGAATCAAAACCATCCCTTTTACAGTAAAGATAACTATATAGCAAAATTTGTTATTTATCTGTATTCTACAAAATCGCCCAAGGTTCTTGAACCAAGGGAGTACAACTACTAAAAAGCACTTAAAACTCATACGAATAACATCCTGGCGCAGGAGAGAGAAATCTTTTGTAAGGAAACATTATTCATGTGTAGTATTAATTATAAAATAGTCAAAAGTTATAAATAAAATGATGGGAATATAAACAATCATCGGTGCATTGATATTCTTTATACATGTGTAACGATTTGATAATTAATACCCCATATGAATAACGTTTCCTTACAAAAGTTTTCATGTATAAACTCCATTCCACATAAGATGATTTTATTTATTTCATAATCAATTAGTAGTCCCTCTAACGAACAGTATATTAGAGAACACCAGATAAAATATAATAAAAAAAAGTCCCTAAAACTAGGTTGTGTTAGGAAAGATATTTTCCACGTGCTAACAAAAAAAATAAAATTATATCTGAATATATTTTACCATCATTTGCTTTAATGATGGGCTTTCAGGTATCGGTACAATATTGGATTATTTGTCATTATTTCTATAAGAATACTTTTAAAAAAGACTCTAAAAATTTATAATATATCATATACCGTTCAGGACAGGTAAGATATTCTTTCTCGGTTGTTAAACTAGAAACAATCTAACACTCTAGCAAAGGAGACGATTCTTAGTGTAGAAAGAGAGGGGGGAGGGAGGGAGGGAGGAGAGAGAGAGAGAGAGAGAGAGAGAGAGAGAGAGAGCAACTTTTATTACAGAAGTTGTGTATGGGTGAGATTTAATTGCCAATCGATTAAAGGAAAGCATTTTCTAAATTTAACAAATCAAGAAAACTATAACAACTCAACTAAAACATACAAAATAAATGTCATCAATCCATTGTTCTTTAGTTTTACTGCATTTGGGAATAATTTCGCATTTTACTGCTTTGTACTTGTTTTCCTCCTTCGCCTGATCTATTTTTGTATTTTCGCCTTTATCTCATTAAATTCAGAATATCTTTTGTTTCCCATGCTTTCTTATTTTCTTTTTGCGTACACCTCAGAGTACTTTTGGCTACCATATTCAAGCCGAATTTGATGCTTGCTCATTCTGTTTCTACATACTTAGTATTAAAATTTTTCCGATGTCTTTCAGTAATTCGTTTGACTTTTTTTCAACTAGTTTGCGGATATCTTTATCTTTGAGCTTCTGAAAGTCAAGGTGTCTTTTTCCATTCCTTTATTAAAATTTTTTAATTAAAGCGCGGCTTTCATAATAACCATGTTGTGGTCAAAGTTTATATCTGCTTCTGTGTAGTTTTTAGAGTCTTTTACTTGATTCCTAAACCGTTGTGGAACATAAATGTAATCTATTTGATATCTCCCTATAACTCTTGGCATCTTTCACGTATATCGTCTTCTAGCACGATGTTAAAATTATGTGTTAATGATGTTTAAATTGCTTTTGTCGCAAAACTCTACGACCCTATTTCCAGCGTCGCTCTTTGTTCCTAAACCAAATAAACCTATTACCACTCCCTCTCTATCCCTCACTTACCACTACTATCATCAATAACTTGGACCTCTTGTACAGACGACCTACTGGAAAATGAACGACTAGAAATCGAAATTTTTTTTATAGGAGTCGAAGTTTTATTTCTTGGTAAAGGATTATTAATATGATTTTGCTTAATATAATGTTCAGGCGGAACTACAAGTGATTTTGTTTTATCCAAATACTTTCTTCAATTTCTAGACAATACTGATACAAAACATCAACATCCTCTATAGGTAATAAAGAAAGACGATCGATCAAATTCAGTATTAAACTGTCGTATGTATCTTGCTTTTGTAAATTCTGGTGGTGGAGTAACTATTCTATTAAACAATTTCTTCATATGAGTTATAAACACTACAATTGATACACCTTTTTTCTGTCGACGAGATCTTATTTCATCCCACAACGTTTTTGGTTATACGGAGGTCAAATACCTTTTTTAAACGACTTACGAAAGATGACCAGTCTGTTAGGATTCACTAACACTATCAAACTAAACTTGTTCATCACCAGATAGAAATTCGATTGCAATTCCAAACAACTCTACTTCAGATACCTTTCTAGCTTTAGCTAACTGTTTGATCCTTTCTAAGAATAGATAGAGTTGATCAGCCTCTCCAGAGAATTTGACAGACCATTTGCCCATCGGAATAGCGAATGGTACAACACAAGTAACAGCGGAACTTTAAGTATTTTCCGAAGAACTCGGTAAGACTCTTACATTATTAGATTTACTAATGTTACGAACTATTAGGCAACCTGTCAAACACGCAAGCTGCATAACCGAAGTATATTCTACATAAGTCTCGAACCTTCCAACAAACAGTAGAATATGAGTCTCTATTTAATTATCCAGTATATATAAAATCAGTGATGAGTGTACATAAGTTAGTCTATATTCAAATGTCGTACATAAATCATCTCGTGTATAGTTAGTTGGCCATTACGTTTTGAAAGCCCCATAGTAAATATAAATTTGTGTTCTGTGAACTTGCATATTGTACCGCCAGCCTATACATAAATAGATAAAAGTGTAATAGATAAATTATAGTAATGTTTAGTGTTGTTAAGAAGACTTATGGTTAAGGATTTAGTTTAAGAAGATATTAATGCTTGTAAATAGCATTAGTGTGATAGTGCTTGATTGTTAATTGGACTGAAAACATCTATAAATAGAACATATACTGTTAATTAGACTTGTGAATAGTGAGTAATAAAGACTTTTGTTATTACTCGTTCTAAATTAGTGAAACGCGTTAATAGTAGCCCGTTACACTAACATTACCTTTTTTTTTTATTACTACATTTCTCTATAAAACCTGCCTCTAATAAAAGTACATCAGACAACATTTCGCTTTCGTGCTTGGGTTGCAGACGCTTAGTATGACCGGAGATATGAGTTAATTTTGACATACCTCTTTTATAACTTGAATTTGTCATTTCACCTTCAAATTCTGAAAGGATATTTTCCACAATTTTAAGCGATATAAGAATTCCTTACATTTATCAGCAAAGCTAGCTTCATATTTTGAAAGATCAACATAACTATAAGGTTTTGAAACTTCGTTTTTTAACACCCTTGCTAGAATTTTTTTATTATTCCGTACATCTCTATCATTAATTATTCCTCTAACTCTTAACTCATAATCTAATTCATCTTTGTTTAAATGAACCACTTGGAAAGTATCAGCCATCTTTATCAAAGATATCTTACAAGTTAATATCAAACTTAAATTGTATTAATTAAGTAAACGATGAAGTTCAAGTTTCAACTTAACAACAAATTAATCACAAAATTTTTTCTCAAATAAATTCTGTTCAGCAAGAATACTATTATTTAATTACAAGTCGATATAAAAAATTCAATTAAAATAATCGAATCAAAAGATCAAGTGGATCGACAATACAATCAAACAAGTTACAAGCGCTAACCTACAATAAACAATTTCGACTCAAAAGAATATAAATAATCAAGAGCATGAAAAAATCACATCTATAGAATCAAAAACTTTTGATATTAAACATAAGTATAAATCTGAACAATACAAACAAAAATTTTTTTTCGAGTCCCTACACCTCGGTTGTCAGTGCGGACACCTTAAATTTTATCGGGTAGATGACCGTAAGGGTAAAAGCGAGTCAAACATACATCTCTATAATTTGTAGACTGAAGGTAAATATTTGTGGATATTGGTTTTAAAACTTTAGGTCCAAGGTTCGGAATGATGAAGGGTCACCAGAAGTGACTAACAACTCACTGAGACGATAAGCTAACTGGCGTTTAGTCTTGCGGAGACACGAGAGCGAGGTGAGTTTTAATACTAGATAGTAAGGGGTCAAATTAAAGATGGGTATAATTTTAATAGCCGCCACTATATCCTAGCTTAGGTAGAAACAATACACGATCTCTTCTTTAAAAGAGCGAGACCTACGCAGCGACCGATAAGTCCTTAGTGAGGATATAGAAAACCTTAAAACAACCAATGCTATTAAGCAAAACCAAATATACACAATATTACTTACTTCAATTACCGTGCTGCCTGTTGTTGGACTGGTAGGATTCTCCTGTAAATATATACAATGCTAAATGTAAAAGGGAGACACCCTTTGTATCTCATAAACAGTAAAAAGTTATAAAGGTAATTTTGTTCAAACATTAACATCAAGCACTAATGTCACTAATGTAGTGACATAACCTCTGTTACTTAGTTTGCCAACAATAACTTCAATACCAAATAGATGATAAAAGAACTCAATAATTTTGATATGAGTACCAATGTCACTAATGTGCAAACTATCATCAATATATTTATGGATGACTTAAATAACTATATTTTCTTATTTTCGCCTTAGTTGTTTAGCTAGAAAATAATAAAAATTTATAGAAAGAATAAAATATAATGAAATTTGCTTGGTAAAACTTTTCAGTACAATGTTGCATAATGTGTAATATATTTTATCAAGAGCACTGACTACTCGTGCAATATCGTATAGCTAACAAGATTAAATTCATTAGCTTCCACACAGATCTATGTCGATGCTATAACATTATACCACTTACTTCAATAACTCATCAAAAAAATATATGGTTACTCTTAAGGTATTTGATCAAGACACAACTTTGATCAACTTAATTATTGAATCAATAATTGATTCAAGTATTTCAAATCACAGCTTAATTTATGGAAATTTCAATACCAACTAATTTATTAGTTATTACAAATTTTTATCAAAATTCTAATGAGTATCAGGATTGACCAAGTAAACAATTTATGTATCGACTTCTAAATCTTTAATTCATAAAGCATTATTCCAATTACGTTATGGCACTATAAAGCGCTTTCTGCAAGTTATACAGTTTGAGTGAAACTACAAACATTTATTTCAATCCCTAACCAATTTTAATTGATAACAAAAAAGCAGTATTTTGGATACTAAGATTTTGTAACGTTTGTGGCACAACCATGCTTAAGATTTGCATAAAACGTATTCATTTATTAAATAAATCTAGCTAAACGCTAGTATTTCGAAATACAGGTAGAATTAATTTGAAATTCACTTACCCCTAAGGTAACAACGAATGTTTGACTTCTACTTTAAATTTCACTAGGTGTCACTTCAGGAACTAATATCCTATACCAGAAGGTTTGTGGTGGGAAGCAACAAGGCTGCTCCGTGGCGTAGTTGCTATGCGTGTGACTACTACGCCCAAGGTCCCGGGTTCGAATCCCGTCACGGTCCGCTTAAAAAATTTTAGGCGAGCATTTTTCACAAAAATACGCCCTTGTTCGGATGAGAGGTAAAATGGAGGTCCTGTGTGTGAGTGCTGTCACGCATGTTAAAGATCCCTACCTTGCTTGAAACAGCAAGGGTTCAGCAAAATTCAAAATTTTTCAAGTAAAAAAATCGCTTCCTGGCCATTGTAGTACCTTCGAGTGGAGTATTGGAAAATCACATGTAGGTTGGGGAGCAACAAACATGGGGTCCATAGCGGTCCTCTTCGAAATTCGATTTGAAAATTCTAACAACAGAAACAGATCTTCCTAAAATTGTCATGAATCTATATGAAAACAGTAACGAACTAAAATTTGTTATACTATCAGCTGTTTACAAAATCGACCAAGAATTCCTGTTAAACAAATCAAACATCGTCATCGGATGCCATTTGTTTCCAAATTGTTTATAACGATTTACTTAAAATTACTTCAAATTACTTCTTATGCTAAAATAAAAAATATTACGGCGTGAAAAGAAATTCGTGATTCTGACCACAAAAATGTTTCACAAATATTTAATCGTAGCATGAAGTGATCTCAAGCATACCGGGGATACATCAATCTGAGGGAAGAACGTACATTCCACCTTTCTTTTTGCTTATTGCTAACGCTAGATTTTCGCGGCACCTGGCGTATCGCAGCATTTTCAAGACAACCTCACTCTAGCGTCAACAAAGTTCAAAAATTACATTTATGACGTAAAACTATCAGAACCGAGAATGAACGGCACCAATAACCTTAGGGGGACCTTGTTACATGTAGCTTATCAAAACACGGAGACGTAAGTTTTTTTTAATACACAGACGGTTGTTTGGAAACCGAATGATTAACCTTGTAAAAGAATATTTCTATAACAAATAGGAATTAAACTAGATTATATATTTAATAATCGGGATACTTGTATTAATAACGTTTCTAAATGAAACTTTATTTATGCTATCTATTTAAATTATAAGCCATATAATACACGATGATGCCTTTACAATGTCATTAAGTATACACAAATTCGAAACGTCAGCCTAAGTTTATAAACATCTATGTGCCATCTGCTTATCTCACAAACTTTGCATTTGGTTCAGGGACAATCTTGTGATTTTTTAACACACATTACCTATTTTCTGTCATTTGGAATAGTGGTGAAAATTTTAGTCTTAAAACTCTATCGTATGTATTCCACTGCTTGTCTAAATACGTTTTGCATATAACCTAGCTTACCATATGCGACTGTTTAGTGATGAAGCAAAACGAGAATGCTTCAGAGGGTAGTTAAACATACTTTTGCACTTGTTATTACACAACAGCTTTGAGCAAGGTTTGCAAAGATAAATTTGTTCTGCAAGACTAATTGTATGTGACAAATCATTTGCCCTATCGTAAATTGGGGGCAACTAACCTTGTTTTTATGTCACATTTTTCGGTTACACTAAATTACAATCATTTCGGTTCTCATCTATAGCTAAAAGCTCATGTAATATTTTGTACACCTTCTTTGTCAACTAATCTTACTACGAGTAAGCAATGCAATTACTCTGTCGTTTTCGTGGTTTTGTCGACAATGCAAGCTAAGGATGATGCCTCTTTACTAGCGTTGTGCATATAGTAATAAATTCTCCTTTAATACAGCTTTTCAGATCGTTTTAGTTTGTTTTTGAAACTCCGCGACAATAAGCCTTCTTCGACCATGATCTTTTAACACTTGACTATATCTTGGAATTTCGCCTCTATAGTACTTTGAAATTTTTAATATTGTACTTATATCATTTCTTTTCTTTCACCGATAGATTTACTTTATAAGGAGCTTACTAACATAGAGTAACGTTCGAAGGGTTGCTGCTTTATAGACGAAGCAGAATCCATTTTCCATAACATTTACAGACAAACACATTTTTAATAGTTTCACAAAAAATTAATGGTGATAATAATCGTTTAAACAATTACACTTCACAGAGAAGGCGTGTTAAAGTCAAAGGGACTGAAACTTTTATTTAAGACACGATACCACCAGGGCTTTATGAAGGAAGCAGCCAGAAAGCCGCTGGCGTTACTGGAACTTTTAACCCTCTGCCCACAATTTCTGTATTGCAAAATGGGATAATTATAAACACGCACACGAACTCCCTTTGAATGCATGTATTTCATAAAGGGCACGACAAATCGTTATAGTTAGTGCCTCTGCAACGTAAAATTTAAATCAAAGGCTTTGGATTATTTGAGTAACTTCAAACGCCGAATTATGGTAGTATTGCTTTAAAGATACTACATTTTTATAATTAAATTAGAATGTTCGGGTATTTATGTTTAATAATTTTGGTTTTGTAAGGTGTATAATTATACATATCAATCCAATATAAAAAAATGCCTTCTGAACGCAAGTAATGCATATGCATATACGATACACCGTAATGATAACCGTTCAGTCTAGGATGTACAGGAAATTTATAAAAGAACTCCGTGATTTAAAGTTTTATTTGTACACAGTAAAGTTAAAATAGTAGTTATTAAACCTATATAATATTAAAGAGAATCTTTTCAAGTTATTTTTTTGGTACCTAATAAAGTTCTATATGTGCGCCTTTTGTAGCCCTGGCCACGTCTAAACGAAAATCAGTTTCATCCCAGGTATTCAGCAGCATATCAGGCGTGACGGATGCTACAGCTGCAACAATCCTCTCTCTCAAATGAGCAATGTCACGGATCTTCTCGGAATAAACAATGTTTTTTTTGTCCCCAAAAAAAAAAGAAATCTAGTGGAGTCAGATTTGGGCTCCTTGGTGGCCATGCAATCGGCCCACGTCTACCACTCTACCTGTCACGGAAACGCAAGCTCAACGCATCACGGACACGGCTGCTATAGTGAGAGGGCGCGCCATCTTGTTGGAAGACAATCGGTCCCTTTTCAAGTTCGATATCCTCTATCTGTGAAAAACGTATAGTTCAAGCATTTCACAATAAAGATCCCCATTAATTGTTTTCTCTGCGAAGATGAAAGATCCTACGATACGATCATGCGTCAATCCACACCAAACATTGACTTTGGGAGACTGTCCTGATGTTCTATGAATTCATGCGGTGACTTAGACCCCCAAATCCTACAGTTGTGTCAGTTGACAGGCCCACTTACGTGAAAAGTCGCCTCATCTGAAAACATAACATTTTCTAGGAATTGTTCATTTTCTTCAATCTTGTTCAAAACGTAGTTTACTAAATCGAATCTTTTCACTTTGTTATTGGTCCTGATTTCATGCAGAAGTTGAATCTTATACCCACGTAATTTAAGTCTCTTTCGCATCACTTTGTACACGGTAGATTTAGGTATTCCAAACTCCAAACTTCGCCTTGCCAATGACTTTTTAGGGCTACGAATACAAGATGTACGGATCCATTTCACGTTCTGTTCAAAGACTGAAGGCCTACCCGGTGGCTTAATTTTTAAGACACTACCTGTTTCCCGAAAGTGATTATACCACTGCAGAATAGTTTTGTTAGTAGGTACATCACCGAAAATTTATTACTGGTTTCGTTTTTTAATAATTATTTTTTTAAGTGAAGGAGTTCTTTTATAAACTTGTATTTTATTTCTGATACTTTCATTAAAAGGTACTACATATAAACAGATAAATTACTGTACTAGTATTTATGCACAGAACATATTTATGTAAGTTTTGCTTAAACGCGGTTTGTTCCAAAATTGTTAAAGTACACCCGTTACATCTTTCCTACTTCTAAAAGTAACCATTGTAGACCAATATTTTTTCTAATAATACCTGGAACTTGAAAAATGCAAAGTATATAATCTTCTTATCAAAAGTTCTGCAAATTGCCAGAAATGACTACTGGTTTTAAAAGAAAACAAAATCTACTATGTGAACATAGCATTGACCATCTTATTAAACTGAATATTTCGGTGACACAGGCGTATGCCATTAGTGCAATTAAAATAGTAATGTTGTTGGCTTGTTACATAAAATAGCAAATACATTAGTATTTTATTGTTTTTTCTACCATTTGCAGCTAAAAATATGTTGCCAGGATTGATAACTCTCCAAACCCCATTTAAATTTTTCTCTAATATTCGAATCTGTTTTCTACCATCGTAAAGTAATTTGTAGAGCTATTAGAAAGTTAAAAATCTAATTTTTGTTTTTAAATTGACGAAATGCATGATTTTGTGTGTGTGCGTGCAAGTTTCTGTATGTATATGTGTTTGTGTGTATGTATGCTATTGTTCTGTGTGTGTGTGTGTGTGTGTGTGTGTGTGTGTGTGTGGGTGTGTATGTGTGTGTGTGCGTGTGTTGTGTGTGTTATTATTATTTATATATTAACAAAAACTGTAGTTTTCTACAAATTTTTTGGTAATTTATATCTAATAGTAAAACAATTCTGTTTAACCTGTTAGATTCAAAAACTTTCTGACTATATTACAAGTTTGTAATATTACTGCTTTTTGGCAAGCGTGATTTAATTTATGTGTTAAACCAATTTTTTCAAAATGTTTTTGAAATTTCTTACCAGTAATTCCTTCAACTGCTATCACAAGGGGAACATGTATATATGTGAAAGTTTCCATAATTGTTTTACCTCAATACATAAATCCACATATTTTTCAATTTTGTGGTGTTCAGTTTTTGTTAAATTGTATGATAATGGAACTTGCCATGTCCATTAAGTATCCAACTTTTTTGTTTTATCTATATATAATTTATTGGGTTTATTGCATTTAATTGTATGACTGTCAGAATTTGGCGGTCCCAGTAAAGTAATGTTTCTATACATTCTAACACTGCACATAGTACGTATTTCTAGTAAGGCGGTGCATTTTTTATAAGACTATGTCCGAGTTTGAGAAGTGATCTTTCATTCAGTTTTCTTGATTGGTGCAGGTGTCGTATATGTTACATAATCCCGGGCCTCCTTGTTGTTTTGATAAATAGATCCTCTCTGTAGAGGAATTTAGATAAAGCATACGGAATTTAGTTGATAAGCTTCTTGTAAGTCTATCTAGGCTTTCTAAATCGGCGGCACTCTATTTTAAAATTTTAAATGTGTAATTAAAGTAACCTATTGCCCAAGTATTAACTGCTGTAAAAAGGTTTCTTGAATATAGTTTAGTGTTTAGTAATTCTGTTAGCCTCTTAATATTCTAGTTTTAATTCAGTATGATTTAAAGATCTGTTTTGTTTGAAGCCTAAATATTTGTACGTGTTTGATATGTGGTAGTGTTTTGTGTTTGTGAATTGTTATTTTATTATTATGGTTATTGGTTTTATTGTTTCTATTTATATTTTTATAAGAATTATATAACAACTTCAATAGTTTTAAATACTTTTATATATATATATGTGTAACGCGCTGTCAAATACTGAACAAATTTTATTTTTATAAGTGTTTTTATCTTTACATATTATATTATTCCTTTTTATTATTGTTAATAAGTTTATGAAGATTGTGTACAAACGTTTGTGTCACGTTTCACATGATTTAATTTATAATTTTAAAAGAAATATATAATTTTGAAATGACGCCTGTCAAAATATTTTAATGGATTACATATTGCGAATGATAAAGGAACATAATGTACATTTGAGTTTTGATATTGGCATATATGGATAGATATGAAATATTCGATATTAATGATTCTTAAAATTGGGATCTACCAACGAATATAGTTTATATATTAAGAAATACCTGATCTACAACTGTGCTTCTCCTGGTACTAGTTCACACCCGATTGAGAATTACATATTTCACTGAAACATAACAAATTGCTTATTTTTCAAATAAAAGTAAACCAACTATAGAATGTTGAAGCAGTCAAGCGATAATAAAAAAATGCAATATAAAGTATTCAGAAGACGATTTTCAAACCCTTTAGAGCTAACTAATAATTCTCATAATCCCTCAAATGACTGGGTTACTTGCAATATTTGTGGTTACAACTCAGTTTCTAAACGCGGCTTAAAACAACATCACACCAAGTCACACTGTTTAACAAAAAAAGATGTCAGAACCAAAATATGTTTTATCAAACCACGATACAGAAGAAATTTCGAGAAATGCTGTTGTTAACACTGAAAATTGTGAAGTTCAAGAACTGATTGAATTACTATCCGAGGCTAAACAATATTTAAAAATTTTACGTCTTATACCCAAAGGTGCTAGAGTGGCCATTAGTGACGAATTGACAAATCTACTCAGAAACACTACGGCTAGAAATGACTTGCAATCATGGTCAAGGCTACTACTTTTTACTATATGTGTTCTTCATATCCCACCTAGAAAGCTAAAGCAAGTTTCACTTGCAACACTTGTGAAACAAAACTTAGTCTACTTTCAAAAGAATGACATTGATACTATAAAACTATTCCTTAAAACATCATGCAACAGTGCAGAAAAACTAGCTACAAGAACAATACCTTTAAAAGAAAACACAAATAAATTGTGTAAACAAGTGACACAAAAATTATCAGAAGGTGACATTAGCGGTGCAGCTCGACTTCTGTGCTCAAATGATAAAGTTGCAAATAATTGTCCTGAAACATGGCTTGCCTTAGAATCCAAACATCCACCGATGGATTACCAGACAAATTATCCATCCAGTCCTTCTGATGATTATTTATCTCAAAATTACCTACGTCTAACATCACACGAAACAGTAAAAAAGGCAATCAACAGCTTTCCTCGAAGTTCATCCGGTGGAATTGATGGTCTTAGACCACGACATCTTTTAGATCTGTTAGCAATTTCTAACAGTGCTGTTACAACAACCCTTTTAGAAGCACTTGCCAAATTTATTGACAATGTTTTAGATGGTAAATTACCAAAATCAGTTTTACCAATATTTTATGGTGCCTCATTAACCGCTTTAATTAAAAAAGATGGAGGAATACGTCCAATTGCATGCGGTAATACTTTACGACGAGTTGCAGCCAAAATCGCTTTGCAACATAGTCCATGAGGTTTCAAGTGCAAAATTAAAACCAATTCAACTTGGTTTTGGTGTTAGAGGTGGCGCAGAAGCTGCTGTACATGCTACCCGCACTTTTCTTGAGATTAACACAGATGCCGAAGTGATTGTGAAGTTTGACTTTGCAAACGCATTTAACACATTACGACGAGATCACATGTTGTCCATAGTTCACCGCGAAATACCCAGTTTGTTTCCATTTATATGGCAAGCTTATAGAAATCAATCCAACTTAATATTTGGCAACAGGCTCATAAAATCTCAATGCGGTGTACAACAGGGTGACCCATTAGGACCTTTGTTGTTTAGTTTATCAATTATGGAACTTACACATTCTTTAATCTCCGATCTTAATGTGTGGTATCTCGATGATGGTACAATCGGCGGAAAAATAGATACAGTACCTCAAGATATAATAAAAGTAATTGAATATTCCAAAATAAGCGGATTAAACTTGAACACTACCTGCAGTAGACACCTTAGCTCCTTCACATTTAATTTCAACAAGTAAAACATGTAGAGCAGCTGTTGCTGAAGCTGAAAGATGTAAAATTAATAAATATAGAGAGATTGGCCAAAATTACACCTTTATTCCAATTGCTTTCGAGACTATGGGAGTCGCTGGTGAGTTAACTCGGCAACTAATAAACAACCTAGGTCATAGACTTAAAATAGCAACATGTGAACAAAGATCCACAATATTCCTTTGGCAGCGACTCTCAATAGAAATTCAACGTGGTAATGCTGATGCAATACAATACCACAATGCAATACATTTCGAATTTATAACAGGAAGAATCACCAAATGATCACAAAAGTTCCAAATATTACTTATCAAACCAATAAATCCATTTTAGAAGAAAATATACTCAAGGTTGTAAATATACAAAATAAAATACAAAAACCATTTTCACTTGATGAACAAGCAGAAAAAGATCAACAAACAGATATTGATGACAGTGGTAAATTAATAATGGGACGTTACATAAACACAATAATCGATGATCTCCATAAAGATGTAAAAGATCTAAAACCACTACAAGATGCCCGAATTGCAAACATAACGGACCATGACAAAGACAAACAGCCTAGTCCTGAAACGAAAGAACGGCAACCACCAACAAATAATAATTTAAGTCTTCGACCTATAATAAAAAATAACTTCCCAAAAGCATGTGGATTAGTAAATTTGGGCAATACGTGTTTTTTCAATTCCATTTTACAATGTCTTGGACAAACACCATACTTATTACAATTACTTCTTGAAACTTCAAAGCCAGGACAATATTTTAAACTTCCTGGCGGGAGGTTAAATCCAGATGATAAAGATTCATTGGTGTTAGGCCCACTTAATGGGACTTTAGAAGAATGGCTACCATTAACACATATTTTATCACAAACGTTAAAAAAATACAAAATGATAGACCAGAAATTTATAATCCAAGTACGCTATTTTCAAGAGTCACAGAAAGAATACCACAGTTTTTTGATGGTCAACAACATGACTCACATGAACTATTACGACATTTATTAAAAATATTGAGTGAAAATGACTTAAAAGGTATCAAACCGTAATTTTAGAAAATGGAGGTTTAGTTGTAAAATAGATCCATCATCTTGTGAAAGTGATAAAGAAAGAATTATAAAATTTTATGAAAAGCAGGCTTCTGAGTTACAACTACCAACTGAACAAATATTCAGAGGAGACTTAGTCAGTACATTACAGTGCCAAGACTGTAAACATATTTCACGTCAAGAAGAATTCTTTTTGATCTAAGTTTGCCAATATCGAAAGAGAAATTTTACAGCCTTTTAATAACGATAAGGAAACCGATGATACATATGCAGATGAATATTCCATACAATCCTGCTTAAGCCAATTCACAGACTCTGATCTGCTTTTGGAAATAATAAAGTAAGTTGCAATTTTGCACAAAAACATGGTGAAACTAAAAAAGGATTTATTTATACAAACGCAACTAAACAACTTCTAATATGAAGTCCTCCTGCTATATTGATTTTACATTTAAAACGATTTCGGGTTTTAAGACTCCGATCTGCAAAGGTGAATAAATATGTTTCGTTTCCCCTGTTACTGGATTTAACGCCATTTTGTTCAATTGATAATCAAACTAAAGTGTTATATGCATTATATGGTGTTGTGCAACATAGCGGTTCAATTCACAAAGGACATTATGACGCATATATAAAAATAAGAACTGCTTTAGACAACAACAGTTACCGTTGGCAATTTCTATTTCAATATCAAAATGGCGTATTGCATTTACCTTGCGAAAATAGCAAAGCCAATGCTGAAATTCTGCCAGGAAAGTGGTATTATGTTAACGACTCTTATGTTTTAGAAGTACCCGAAAAAAGGGTACTTAAAGCACAAGCATATTTGCTATTTTATGAACGAATTTGAAACTGTAATTCTTTAATAGTAATTTGGATATGTAAATATTTATAGAGTTACTTATTATATACTATTTGATTAACATAATACAAGTAAAACTCCATGGTAATACTTCAATACTAATGAAGGTGAATAATTATTTGTATTTAAAATATGTGCTTGCTATTGGATGTTTTTATTATAAAAAACGTAGGATGTGATATTATTTTAGTTCTATTTTTTAATGCAAAAATAAAATTTATTTTTCTTTTAAAATGGTGATAGAATAAATAATTTAAGTACCTACTTGAGTGACTAGGTTTTTGGTACCAGTCTAAAATAATTTTATTTTTATCATTTCTAATTAATAAAGTATTTAAAAATAGCATCGACCTTTTAAATTCGGTTTCTTTTGTAAATTTGATATGGTTGCTATAACTATTAAATATTTCTAAAGATTTAGTTATTTTGTTATTTGTAATAGCTGTTACTGCATCGATAACAATTTTTTTTATAAACCGACATCAAATGGCAGTTTTGGTATAATTGTGTTTAACCATTTGACCCTATGTGACAACCAAAAATTTGTATGTAGAATTTGTTAAAAAAAAATACCGTATTATATTAAAATTCCATTATTTCTAAAAAAATGTTATCTGGAAATTATGTTTCAGATTTTACTAATGATAGAATGCGTAATTCTCGAAAATATGACACCCTTGGGGTTTATTATCTTCCAAACGGAACAGGAAAGTTTTCCAATAGAAGTAAGTTTAATATAAAAGCCGCAACTTGATTAGAACCATTCATTCATTAATTCGCGTTACCAAGCAATTAGCGAGATCGACAAAATCATTAATTTGCAGTCATTAATTTGCGTTTGATTATAAAGCAAAATAACATGCAGAGTTGCAATGAAATTTATATGTTTCAGTAGTTTCAAATATACAAAATTTTCAAATGCAATTATTTGATGCTTTCTAAAAACGCTAAGAGTATTGAACATTATTCGATACAAAAGCTTCTCTGAAGTTAATTAATTAAAAACACAAGAAGAGATACTAATATTCTAAATGGAGATTTAAAAGAATTTGAACAAACTGGTAAACTGGGATTTACCGTCAATATAAAATGGAATCAGGAGGTATTAAATCGTTAATTACGAGTTGCATAAGCGCTATTTTACCATCGCAAGTATAAAACTTTGGTTCTTTGTTTATTAACTGATCAAAATAATTGTATATTTTGTAATTTAAATTTAGAATAGGTTCTCATTTTATTATCTGTGTAAGGATAATTTACTGCAAATTTTGAGGTTGAAGTTCCAGGTTTGACTTTTACTAAGTAGGCTATCTGTTAGGGATTTTTGGTCAAACGCTCTTATAAGCGTGGGAGTAAAGGATGAGCAGATTATCCGCCCATATTATCTGCCCATATTATCCGCCCATTTGTGTATCTGTAAGTAAATATTGGGTACGAATTTTGATTATTTTGTGTATAAACTAGAACTGTGGATTGTTTTGTAACTGTTTTTATAAAAGACAAATTTTTTTGAACGTGTGAATGTTTTCTTGAGATTGCGGTTTTATTTCATTTTGTAAATTCCATAGTAAACATTTCCGTTGAGCTAACTAGGCAAATAAAAGAAAAGGTAGGTAAGATAATAATTTTAATTTTACAATTTTTGTACCTGTCACAGTACTCCTTTAGCGACGCTCAACGCGAGACGTATGCAAGAGATTGTTGAAATAAAGTGTATAAAAGAAACACGTATTTGAATGTATAAAAGATTGTCCATAGATATTTTTTGAGATTACTGTGTCTCCTTAAATTTTTATAAAATCCTCAACATATTGTCGCTGAGCTAGCCCGGCAAGGAAAATAATCATGCTAAGGGTAAAAAAATCGTATTTTTTATTGCAACCCCATATATTAATTAAGGTGGCTGTACCCCAATCCACAGCAATGTATATTGATGTGATATAGAGGTTACAAGAGGACACGAAAACCAAATTCTAAAATAAAACCTATCCAAAAACAATAAAACGCAAAAAAATTGAAATTTCCAAATATTCATTGTTCCCCCTGTATAAAAATAAGCGTATTGCATGTAAAAAGCCATTAAGTTCATTCGCGTTAATAAAAAGAATATTTTTCCGTGTATGTGTAAATAAAGCCTACTTTTAAAAACGACTTTTATTTTAAGATATAAAATAAAAAACATTTAAATTCATCTGCGCTCAAAACTATCGATATTTTCGTGTATACATAACATTTAATTTAATTGTAAGTTTTAAATAAATACAAAGCCACTCATTGCATTTACAATCATTGAGAATGTAACGGCAAACTTTAATTAAATATGCAATTATACTAAAACCTGTATTTTTATTAGCATGCAAAGCAATTTCAAGCTTGAATTATTTATGTACTAAATTTTTTGTGTGTAAAATATGCTTTAGATTACGTTTCAGTTACCATAAAGTCTCTTCTTTTAATTATTAAAATGCATTTTTTTTGCATTTGCCAAACTGTTAAGCAAGCAATTGAAGCATTAATTAATTATGTGTATATACTGAAGTCGCTACTTTATTAGTACACAAATCAATCATAAAGAAAGAAATCGCATACTTAAATTATTTTTCCGTGTATGTGTAATATTAAAAATAAATTCATTTCGAAATAACACCTTAAGGGTTTTAAACAAAACATTATTCTAAAATCTTTTTTATTAATAAGAAAGTATGCTTTAAAAACCATTAAATAGCTGATTATTGCATAAATGCTAGTTCCAAAGACTTCCGAAAACATTAAAAAGCAATAAAAATAAATAAGAACTGTTTTATACCATTCCGTGTTTCAATAAGGTAAAAAGAAGCTGCACATAAAGTCCGTGCATTACACAAAGATCAACAACTGCTTGCTATGCTCGTAAATCAAATCGGTCGCAGTGGTTTGTAAATAATTAGATTACTAAATCGTAGAATTCGTAGAAATATTGTATTACCAGTGTATGTTATGTTCCAAATGAATTATGAAAGATCTCGAAGGATGACGTATTGATATAATTCTGTATATAAACGAAAGTAATCTACATTCATTCATTCGGTCTTAAACCAAGCATTATGTAACTTTTAGTAAAGATTTGAACGCATAAATTCGAGCAATTTATAATACTACGTTATGCAATAAGCACCGTAGAACTTTGCATAAATATGAAACTTAAAAATTGAGTAGTTTTAAACACATAAGTTATCGATTGCGATTATTTGATGAAGCCTCAGTTGTTTTGTAAAAATATTATATAGATTGAATATTTTTGTTACAAGAGTTTCTCTAACGTTAATTAATTAAAGATGGAAGATACACTTTAAAAATTAATATTCTAAATGGAGATTTAAAAGAATTTGGATAACCTTATACACTGAGATTTTAACGTCAATATATAATGGAATCAGGAGGTATTTTATATCACTAATTACGTTGGATATGAAATTTTGATAAGCGCAATTCTTCGCATTTATGAAACTTTGGTTCTTTGTTTATTAATTGATAAAAAAAATTAAATATTTTGTAATTTAAAGCAGAATAAGTTCTCGTTTTATATTTTTGTAAAGATAATTTACAGCAAATTTTGAGGTTGAAGTTTGAGGAATTTTAATCGTTAATAAATAGATTATCTGTCAAGGATTATTGGCCAATCACACATACAAATGTGGGAATATACGATGTCTAAATTAATCGCCTATTAATTAAAAAAGATTGTGTATCTGTTAGCAAATATTAGTTAAGGATTGTTATTATTTTTTGTAAAACTGTAACTGTGATGTGTTTTCTAAACTGTTTTGTTTGAAAGAAAGATGTTTTTGAATGTATAGATGATTTTTTGGGATTGTTGTGTTTTATTTTAGTTTATATTATAACTTCCATTCAGCTAGTCAGGCAAGGAAATGAAAAGGAAGGTAAGATAATAATTTTAAATTTCCCATTGCTGTACCAAAGTCACAGCACCCTTTTAGCTCCCACTCCAAGGAGAGGTTGTTACAGCACTCCTTTAACGGTAAATATCTTTTACAAAAACATTAGTTACAAACAAAATATTCTAAAAGTAATACTAGCAATAATGCAGAAAGCGCATATCAAATTCGTAATTAACAGTATTAAGTATCTTTTGCTTCTACTTTTAAATCGACGTTAAAAATCAGCTAACAAAATTTCAATATTATATAAATTTTTATTTAGAAACTAATGGGCATCATCGATTCAACTATTTAATTAAATTTTTAAAGTAGCTATTATCTTATATTATATATTACAAAATCAAATAACTGTATTTAACAACTTTCATATCTATGCAGGTTACGTTTAAAACTAAGCTCTTTATTCACCGTTACACCGTAATTATTAATTACGATATGCGTGTTGCATATTTTTGAACAATTTCTTCTCAAAGTAATATTTTAGCGATCGAATTTATGAATGAACGTCTTTAATAAAAGTTCTCATTTATATAAAATTTATCTATATTCTAGAGTTTACGAGTTTGTACGAAATTCCATTCCAAAGACTACACACCTACCTGACGCAAGTTGCTGTGACTCATTCATTTTATTACTTCATTAGAGTAATTTATTTCTTAGTTACGTGCGTTGCCTTGTCCTTCTCTAACACCCAAGGTTATTGTGGCCTTGCAAACTAATCCAGTAGTAATGCAAAAGATAATAAACAATTCTTATTGATTTTATGGGTTTTCATGGCATTTTTATGTTCCTGCGGCTTCTTGGAAACAACGTTTGTTTATTAATTAGGTATTTACGTTGTTCTAAGTACCGATGACGCATGCTTTCTCTATTCCTCTCGAAATTCGAGCACCAGTTTTATTTAAAATTGAATTTATGTTATACTGAATCAATTTGGGTAATTATTTTAAAAATTTTAATCGCTTTATCAATGGGTTTTGCACATGCAAAAAGACCCGCATTCTTAACGATTGTAAAAGAAAATATTTGCTTTCGCGATAAACTAAAACGTGTTTACAATACATATAGTTATTTATTTTTATGCACGGAAAGTGCTTTTTTTTATTACAAAAGAGTGCATACGTATTTATTGTAGAGAAATTATTTACAAGCAAGCAGTTGTGTTTTTTACTTTTCACATGTAATAATTTTTAAAATTTTAAAATGTAAATCAACCATTTTTTTTATAACATAACCTCAACTTTAATTTGTAGATTTATTTTAACATGTGACCAAGGTTATTATTAACCCGAAACGCGCCATGTTTGACATATTTTGAAAATAAAGTTTTAATATTGACTTACTTCCCAAGAATGTTTTACGAGGCGTGTTTTTAAGTAAGAACCGTTTTGTTGTGTACACTAATTGGTGGCGCGCGCGCCGCAACAAGTACTTGAGTTGTGTCCCGGCATTCCTTGTAAACAACTGTGCTCAGTTGCAGCTGCGTAGGTAACCTGTACGGTCGGTCCTGTGTCTTTAAAATGTTCATGTTATCGAATCGTTCGCCCCGTGCGAAATACGGTCAGTGATACTTTTTCTGACGGCAAGAAATCTGTCTGCTGCAGACATTCACAAACAAATTTGTGAAGTTTACGGAGCTACTGTCATGTGTGAAAGCAAAGTGCGTAAGTGGTCCGAGACTTTAAAGATAGCCGCACCAACATCCATGATGAATCCCGTTCCGGTCGCCCATCTGTGATCACTGACGATATGGTGGTTTCAGTTGAAGCGAAAATTTTGAGAATAGACGCTTGACCATAAACACTCTTTCAGAGGACTTTCCTGAAGTGTCGAGGCCAGTGCTGTACAATATTGTTTCTGAAAAGTTTAACTTCAAGAAACCGTGCTCCTGTTGGGTCCCTAAACTCCTAACCGAAAACCACAGCAGGCGGCAAGTTTCTATGAAGAGAGTATTCAAAATCTAGTTGTAAAGTACGATTAGTGTTTAAACAAACTTGGAAGCTATGTAGAAAAATAGATAAATGTATGTCGAATCTGAAAATAAATTTGGTTTTTGATCATTTTCTTTCGTTAGGTTTTCAGTTTCAAACTCTTACTTAAAAAACACGCCTTGTATATTTAATAGAAGGTCAAGAAAAATCAACATCATCTCAAAGCATACTGGGAAAATGCGGTTGGCATGAAATAATCAAACTTATAGCCATTTTAAGTCGTTAAATGACTTTGGCATGTCTCAGACATGGGCTTTAATTAAAAAATTTTGCGCTTTATTGTGAATTATTGAGAGAGCTATTTACTTCAACAATGTTTACATAATTACCAACAGCTCCTGAGTTATTATACTGTACTCGCTCTCTTAATTAAAAACCATATACTTAAAACATGCTGTATATGAAAAGCAATTTCACCAAATAACGAATATAGGATATTCATATTCTAGTCACCGAAAGGGATGCTTCCATTATAACAATTATTATTCCGTTCTAGGTTTCAAAAGTTTTAGCAACGGAAGACCTTGTTTAGAGAACTTCGAATTAGAATTTACAGCACTCTAGCACTGCAAACTTCCTGTGTTTTCTGGCAAAGAGGCAGTGTGTGGTTTTCGAAAGATTGCTTATTTAACTTGTTATACTTATAACAGCATTACATTAAAATTGAGTATATGAAAATTACATTTCATTCAATAATTTATTTCTGGGTTCTGTTATTTTAGCAAATTCTATATAGTTTTCGTCGACAGTATCGTTCCTTTTATTATAAGTTGTGATTAACAAACACCAATCTTAGTAATTATCTAGAATGTCAAGTACGATTTGTTGTAGATTTGCTACCAAGAAACCAGAATTGTTATCTATCTTTAATGAAACAACGGCTTTTAAAGCTTTATAAGGCAATATCCTTATAATTGAAAATATCAGGTTTTTTTAGGTGTCAACTGAAGTGTCTAATAAAATGTTAAAACATTTTTTCTTGATTTCGAGACAAAGAATTAGTGAAATATTCGAACACGGTGTATTATTTAATAATTGCATAAAAGTAGAATAGGTACCTTCGTTCTGGAGCAAAATCGGTTATTTTTACATGTATTTTCCCAAAATCTAAGATTCATTTTGCACTTTTTTGTACCCAACATTGAAATCCCCATAAGGAGGCGTTGAAGATCAATTCAGGTCACTTTTTAGCCCAACACTCCGATGGGAGAGTCCATTACATTCAGTTTTTAAGAATAGGATAACACTAATACAAGAGGATAAAATATTTTTAATCAATATTCTACATTTGCAATAAGTATTATATTTCATCTTGTTCCATAATTGAATAATGTCCAACAGGTAGTGTTGCACATGAACCAGGAGTAAGTGGCGTTTATCATCATGCGGGCTTAGGGCAATCTTCTCCTGAGCGATGGTGTGAACCTGATGCTTGGATGATTTGTTACGTAAATCTCTAGTGACAGGCGCGTTGGGCGCCAAAGTTATGTTACATTGGCTTGTAGCCGTGCGTAACAAAAAGAAAAGCAAAGAGAAAAAGAAAGTGACCGGGCTCAATCGGAGAGTAGGGGGGGTTGTAGAAAGCAGACCAACATATAACGTACGGGGCTATAAGGAGTTAGTAACAATACCTAAAAAAAAAGAATTAGAATAGCCAACCTGCAATAAAAATAGTTAAGTAAACCTGAAAAAAAAAGAGAATGTAAAAGCATGTAAAAGAATGTAAAAGAAGGTAAAAACTTTTGAATAATCTATATAATATGACAACGGTAATAGCAGTACAAAAACTTTTAATACAAAGTGAGGTAATATTGGGGAGTAGCAGAAACGTTTCCTCACACACCAATTTAACATCAATTAGACAAAAATATTTTTAACAAAAGATAAATAGATAAGCACAATTGATGAGTAATTCAGTAAATAAATAGATAAGCACAATTGATATGAGTAATTTGGTAGTAGTGATATTTTTTGTTTCTTAATAGCATGCAAGTCTATTGTAAAAGGTATCAGAAACACAAAGATATAGTAAAGCAACGGGTAGATATTTATAGTAATAACAAGTAGAAAATAGTGCACTTACAGAGAGTCCTGCAGTAACGCTTCCTTGCAATGGAAGTGTGGGATGTACGATGTTCGGCACTAACGAAGCACTTCACCCTTGATTGTAAGGCTGCTGATGGAACTTATTACACTTTACACTAATCACAAAAATTGTAGTAAACATTTAGCATTTAGAATCACGGGCTTGCAAGGCACGATGTAATGCATGTCCTCTGATAAGTTCTTGCATTAAACTAACAGCAACGCGAGGTGTTTCATTTGCTACCTATAGCAACAACGAAAAATCCAATGCTTTGCATAACTAAGTTTGCACCAACAGTTCCATGATAAAAAGATAAATCAACAGAAACACTATTAGTCTAACACGTGCAAACACTAAGCAAGTCCGTCACCTGTTCTTCGTCCAACATTATACAAGAATTAAACACCTAGGAATACAATTGAATAGGTTATGATTACCAATTCAAACTCCGCGCGTTCTTTGTATTTTATCACAGTTTATTTAGTAAAAAAAAACGAACTTGGCTTCAACAAACAACATCGCGTTTTTCCACGTTCTCTTCAAAGCAAAAGCAAACAGTAAACTTTTTATTGTACACGAAAAACACCTAGAGACACCATCAGCCAAGCCACGCGTCTCACTCAAAGTACTTAATATCCCGGAAACCAAGAACAAAAAAAAACCGACCACGCATCTGGTCATAACCGCTCGTGGTTATTACAAGCGCACAGAACTACACTTCTTATCTGTTTATATTTAGACTCGTATATCCACATAAGGTACAAATTATAATACGATGCACTTTATAATCAATTATAAGCGGTTTATAATTTTAACTAAGTTCGAAAGCAAGTTACGAATAATTCTCATATGGAACGAAATTTACATATAGTAACCAAAGACAAGCTAGAACTCAAAAAACATTTAGTAAAGCAAACAGGACACCGTATTCTCCACGTAAATAATATATAAGGGCGAAGAGCAAAACTAAACTCGTAATTTATATCCGAACAAAGCACAACTAACTACCACGCTAATCTCTCGATATCTATCCTCGTTGTTGTCCATCACCTGCGCGCTTGTTATCTCGGCCGCGATAAATAGCCTAAGGACGAAATTTATACGACGAATAATTATTTATTTATTAATGTAAATCCAACTTTATGCAACCAGCTATGCAAACTGATGTATTTCAAATACGCTAGTCGACAGGAGCGTAATATAATATAGCGAGATTATAACAAGTGATTTGTAGAAATTTATTTATGAGTAGAGGATAGCGTAAAAGTTTAAACTTACAAAAATTGCACGTTACAGATTGAATTAGATTCTGCGTTACAAATACTTCCTTGTAATCTTCTATACAGTCAATAATTGAATCGTTATTGAAATCGCTAGACCCCAATATACCATCAAAGTTTTCATATTCGTTGTAACCAACTTCTTCTTTTAAAGGCTCAAATACACTCCTTAACAGCTCATACTTGGGTTGGTAAAGGCTTTTTGAAAACAATTAAACATTTTGAAATCGAAGTCCGTTTTCGTGCAAAATTAAAGATACTAAGGCGTTACTTTTCTCGCAGTTAGATGGACCAGTGGATATTGCTTGTATATTAGATGAGAACAAAAATCCGTATTTACCCATACTGCTAGGTGCGGAAACCAAGATTCGTCAAAGTTCTGTATGGGTACTTTAAATTGTTGTCTTGCAGCTTCCATATCCGGGATATTTGATTCCCTACTTTTATCTCGAGCACCAAGTTTATCGAGGTGGTTGCGTAGCGTTGTTCTAGGTACATTGTACAACCTACTAGCTTCACGTGTATTTAAGACACCTTGCAGAATTTCACTAATTGCTTTCTCTAAAAATTGTTTGGTGTACACCTTTCAAATATACAGCTGAGACTGATTCAAAATTTTAAAAAGCCGTCTTTTATACCAACTAGTCCATCCTCGCCCGTCAGGCCATCCACCCACCCGCCCGCCTGCCCAATCGCCCGCCCGCCTTCCCACTCACCCCCTTTCCACCCGTCCGCCCTCCCAACCACCTGCCTTCCCAACCCGCCCGCCCGCCCATCTACCCTCCCGCCCGCCCTCCCACCCGCCCACCCTACCCATCCGCCCGCCCACCCGCCCGCCCGCCCACCCACCCGCCCGCCCACCCACCCGCTTACCAATTACCAGCCCGACCGCCCACCCGTCCAACCGCCGACTGCCCACTCGCCCGCCCGCGAACCCTTCCAACGATCGCTGGCCGCCCGCCCACCCGTCCGCACGCCTGCACGCCCGCCCGCCCGACAATCTGTTAAACCATATAGTTAGAACGTCAAAACTTCTGATATAAATAAAACAACATAGATTGAATACAATTTTAATAAAAAGCAATACATATACAATATTTAATTATTAATATATCTGTTAACACCTTCTGTAAAAGTATTGTACTCAAATATAGTCATGTATAATAAAAGCATAAGCCTTCATAGACGTTTTACAATTTCTTGATGTTTCTAACTCCATTCTTACGTCAACCGTTGCGTCCTTGATATTTTCAAATTGAGAACGACAGTTGATTACAAAGACGGGTGAGTCCTTAAACTTGCTGTAGCCATTAAATATTTATTAGAGGTCTTGTTCGGATAGTGTTTTTCCAAGAAAGTTGCGTATGATATGTACGCCGGTAAGTAGTCATTCTATTCAAAATCTAAATTCATGCTATTTTGAGGAAACGTCTGAGGGTTCAAATACACTTTGACATTGGTTATATAGGCATTCGTAAAGCTTGTCGTATTTTCTTGTTTCTTGTCGTATTTTTCATTTTGAAGTGCTAATGTTACTCATGGGGCCTTTTCCGTTTCGCTTGATACTTTAATTCACCACACTTTGATTGATATAGCGATGGTAATTCGTGCAGTCTCTATTTTCTGAATGCTGCCATTATGCTTGATTGATCTTGCATCTCTGACAGCAACGAAGTTCTGGCGTAGTCGCTTAATGTTGTGTGAAGCACCTCCCATGAAATACGTTGAATATTGAACTTTACCTCATTTCCAATCGACTTGTAGCAGTTTAAGTCAGACTTGGATGTAATTAAAACGAGTTCTTGAGGCATGTTTACAATAACCTTCTTGTAATCTTCGAAAAACCCAAAAATGGTTTTTAGCTGTATAGCACATAAACCGTCCATCTTGGAATATGGCATCGGATTTTCAACTGGTATGTTCAATAGACTTTGTTTCTGCATCTTCTAGTGATATTAATCCCTTGATGGTTTGAGTAATCTCCGGATTTCTGCAGACATCAACTATTTGATTATTTCCCAATTTGTATTGTATTTCTTCGAACAGAAGGTACGGTGCATCTCTAGCAAATTTGTATGCTTTAGGATCCGGTTCTTCTGCTCTAATCGGATCTCCAGTTGTTGTTGCTTCTCTTAATTTTTCCATAGATTTAAAGGTACTCTAGTAAATATGAAACTTTCATGTGATGTTATCGCTGCTCTGAATTTCTATGGAAATTCGATCGATGCATTTAAGGTAAATGGTAGATACGTATAAAAATTTTTTTTATTATTGTTTTGTCTAATTTATAACTTCCAAACACATCCAATTTGGGTACATCATCAAACTTGAGTTTTACAAACTTGACGTTTTCATCACCGTGGTATTCTAAGCTGTGCTTATTCCTGCCACCTATCATTTATAACTTTTAATCCCAAGGATTTTAAGAAACGTATTTCTTCGGCTGTAAATCTCTTGACGACTTGACACTCTGACGTCGTATTCACTTTTGTTCGTCGAGGTGCGTGGTAACGTGTTTTATATATAAAATCGATGGGCATGTTGTAACACGGTTTCCTAACACAAAAAAACACACACCGTTAGCCGCAGGAGTAACCGTATTTTACCACGACTAGACTCTGGTCGGTGAGGGGAAGTGGGAATTTGCACCACGATACAAATAACCTAAGGTCGACACGGTGAACAAGGGTCTTGGAGAGCGCCACGTAAATTGGAACTGTACGCTTCCCGTGAAATCAATTTAGGAAATTTCTCACGCAATCTGTAGACGCTTAACGAACATAAAACTCGACAACAAAGAAATACAAGTAACATATAATCGTTTACTGACACAACTTATGGTTTCTAATATTCATAAGGTTGAACATAAACATCAATTTTACATCATAACAAAGCTTAAATGCAAGCGATTGGGTTAATAAAACCAACGTACTTTTCAATATGTACCTTACACTTATTAGAAATTAAATGGCTGCAGTATATTTTCATTAGGTTTACTTTGTATAAATTTAAAATTAGTCGAACGTTGCTCGCGGTGGTACCAACGCTTGTGCGTACGATTATGCAGATAAAAATACCTATCAAACGAATGTGTACAATAATTCGTTGGTTAAATTAATTCCGACGCACAACTGTTACAAAGATGATATTAAAATAAATTACAATATCAGTTATAATGTGAGATGGCTCTATAATGTTATCTGCAGGTGGAAAGCCAGCATAGATACCAGATTAGCGGCACGTACAATCAAAATATAATATGGAAAGGTCTTACCAGAACAGGTCCTGAGCGCGGATATCGTATCTTGCAGGTACGCCTGAGTTTGTTTCAATAAAATACGTACATAATGTACCAGACTGAAATACCAAGCGCTACAAGACTGCAAACTATAAAGCTGTAAAACTGCAAACTGCAACCTGTAAACTGCAAACTACAGCTGTAAAACTGCAACCCTAAAATGTTATAATTAGATGTGAACACACCTACTATTTACTTTACCGTTTTGCGGTTCCTTTACAAAACGGGCTTAAATCATAAGAACAAAACTCGATGTTATCAACGAGTTTTCAAATGTGTGTCCTACAAAGATAACAATTGTATAAAGTTTACGTGCACAAAAATTACAAATAACCTTTCCCCGAACTTCTATAAAATTCTCAAAAAGCATAGCAAATATAAAATCATCACTAATAATTCGCTCTTAAATAACGGATCATCAATTCCCCAAAATTAAAATAATAAGGGCGGAACTACAAATTAGTTCACAATAAGATGCACGTTACCAAGCATTGAGGATCAAACTCAGAATAGAACAAATAATTACGACTCGTATTGAAGTGATAAGGATTAGTTTTATGCACGTTATCAACATACAAGAATTAAAACTTGAATTTATGAACAAAACTTGATAAATTACAATAAGGAAATAAACCATAGGCGTCGTATTTGGGAACGAAGTACGTATAAAAATTGGAAAGGCGTTATGTAAAATTGAACCGTAATATTCTCCCTTTACCAAAAAAAAAAATTTGAAACGTGGTGCTCGAACCCACAACACTCTACTACTATTCTAAAGTATAGCAACCACTAAAATCCGTTTCTTACGCTGATGAAAAGTCAAAATATATACACCAAAACAACTCATAATATTCCAAAGTACGCAAATCAAGAGAATAACTCTTATGATGACCTAAAGATCGTACGAACTAATTCGAAGTGGAATCCAAGGACATACATATTCCAAACTAATACTAAATAAAACAAAACAAAAAACTGCACAACACTATATACCATCCGGATCCAAACGCAAGTCTTTTCATGCCACATACCAACTTCTTTACCGTCATTATCTCTAAGTCGATATGTCCACGAGGATATGCATTCTGATATTGTAAAAGGCCTTACAAATTAGGGGCTAATTTACTGGAGAAATATTTACTTGCAATCGACAACACATAGTTTCGGTGCCAAACTTTTTGACCCACAGTGTAACTAGCGGGACGTCGCCTTAGATCATACACCTTTTTACTGCAACCAAAAGCCTAGTTTAACCGGGTTCTAATATCTATAAAAACCTTCTTAAACATACTATGACGTGTGACGGGCTCGGGTAGTTTATTCTTGTTGCTATCTTCCATTGGCACTTGAGGTAAATGGTGAATGTTGCCATCAAGAATGATTTCACGGCCAAAGTTAACAAAATATGGAGTTAAATTTGTAGTTTCATGGCGTGAGGTGCGGATTGCACAAGCCGCTTTTTGCAAGAGCGAAGCCTAACTACGCTGGTTATCTTTAACAATAGGGGATTGGTGCTGGAGTTTAGCCGCATTGGGTTGAGGGTGATAGTACGGGGTGTACTTAGTTTGCACGTTATAGTTTCCTAGAAGATTTTTGAAATGGCTACCCTGAAATTGCTTCCCATTATCACAGATCACGGTTTTCGGAACACCAAATAATAAAAACACGTGATCTTCCAATAGTTCAGCCACCTTAGATGACGTTGCTTCTCTCATAGGAAGAAATATGCAGAATTTACTCAGGCAATCCTTAACGCTTAAAACATACTTATAACCTGAAGTAGATCTAGGAAAGGGGCCAACTATATCTACAAACATGAGTTCCCACGGAC
Source organism: Platerodrilus igneus (assembly GCA_036346225.1). NCBI lineage: Eukaryota > Metazoa > Arthropoda > Insecta > Coleoptera > Lycidae > Platerodrilus > Platerodrilus igneus. The sequence continues at coordinate 842,043 of JARFIW010000958.1, forward strand.
GGGATATATCCGGGCGTCCTAACATTAGACCAGCGGGGGGTTTTTGTTCCACCTTGCACGTAACGCAGGTGCGGCAATTCCGTACATATTTAGTAACATCGCTTTTGGCTTTTGGCCAAAAGTAATTATTCATAAGGCGATGATAGGTTTTAAACACGCCCAAATGTCCAGCAGTAGCGCTATCATGACTCTGACGTATGAGATCAATTCGGTGAGATTTGGGCACTACTATTTTCCACTCAGTAGTAGGCGATTCTAATTCTGGATACGGATTTCTACAATTTTTAAATAGGTTGGCACCATCATACCGCTAATTCGGAAAATTCAAAGGATTTTCTGACACCAATTTACACATTTTATGTACCACCTATCTTGAATATCGGTAAAGTGAGGTTTGGGGGATGCCGCATTAGCCTCAATTTGGTTAATAATAGGGACCGCACGGGACAAAGCATCGGGGACAACGTTGTCCTCTCCTCGGCGATGTATTATATTAAAGTCGTATTGTTGCAGTTGAACGCTCCAGCGTGCTAAACGACCTACAGTATCTTTTAAATTATCGAGCCATAATAAGGCAAAGTGATCGGTCACAACTGTAAATTTACTACCTTCAACATAAAAACAAAATTTTCCAATGGCCCATACAACAGCGAGACACTTCTTTTCAGTAGTGCTAAATTTGCGTTCGTTAGGGGCAAGCGACCTACTGATATAACTAATTACATTTTCTACACCATTTTTCGTTTGAGACAGCACTGCGCCCAAGCCATAAACGCTGACATCAGTCTGTATAATAAAAGGCTCATCAAAATCAGGGCAATTTATGATTGGGGCGGAGACTAATAATTCCTTAATTGTCGAAAAAGAAGTCGCACAATTAGGACTCCAAGAAAATTGGTGACTTTTTCTAAGAAGTTTACAAACAGGTGCAATAACAGACGAAAAGTTAGGAATAAAACGGCGATACCATGCGCAAAGTCCTAGAAATCGGCTTACTTCCGTAACATTTTTGGGAGGAAAATAGCTGAAACTTTCCCAGGGTCAACTTGGAGACCTTTACTATTGATCACATATCCAAGATATTTTATCTCGGGACGGCAAAAATTGCACTTATCGCGAGCTACAGTCAGCCCTGCTGACTTAAGCCGTCGAAAGACCTCCTCAAGGACTTCCAGGTGTTTGTCAAATTGAGAGGTAAGGATACAGATATCGTCCAAATACACATACATGTATTGTCTAATCCTAGTACGTCATCGATCAAACGTTGCCACGTAACCGGACTATTATGTAATCCGAATGGCATTCTGTTGAACTGAAGCAACCCACGGTTTGGTACGCTGAATGCAGTGATAGGGCGTGAGGGTTTGGCTACTGGAACCTGCCAGTAAGCACTCTTTACGTCCAGCGAAGTTAGATATCTGGCATTACGCAATTTATCAAGAGTACCGGAAACTAAAGGAAGGGGGTACGCGTCCCTTTCTATCACTTTGTTTACCTTACGATAGTCTACACAGAATCTATACGAACCATCCTTCTTCTTAACCATAACAATGGGTGAGGCCCAAGGACTAGAAGAGGAACTAATGATCTCATCTCTCAACATCGAATCTGGGTATTCACTATTTTCTGCAGAGCAGGGGAAAGAGGGTAAAATCTTTGTTTAATTGGCTCCGCGTTAGTTTTAGCATAAACTTGTCGTTTTTAAAGCAAAAGGGATTTGAGTTAAAAAGTATTAAACAGCGTATTTATTATTAATTAAGTTGACCAATGTGAGAATAGCAACGTAGTTGATTTAACAAAATTATCGTAAAACAGACTTATGAATTAACAAGGGAAATTTTTAAAGCAAAATTGGAACGTAACAACGTTTATATCATACAGGGTGATTATTTATACACGCATAATTGCATTTTTTTGCTTGTACATCAATGAATAAATCTACGCTTGTATTATACAGGGCGAAACCATGAATTTACGGAAATTTATTTTTTTTTTGGGTTCTTTTATCTCTTGGTGGGATTTATTTGTAGAATTTGGCTTACAATGACCTCTCGTGGCCCATCGTCACGTCAATATATATATATATATATATATATATATATATATATAAATTAGAAAATTGTTTTGTTGATGACATTTATGTAGTAAAAAACTAAAATTAGGTTATTGAGGAAATTATTCATATTCATCGTTTAGGATTAATCAGTCAGTCAGTTAAAAATATTTCTAATATCTTAAATGTAATAAAAACTGCCTACATGTTAGATGCAACAAAAAGCTTCATTACTTGTATGGGAAAAGATTCTAGAACCGGCCCTGAACGCATGTTTTAGAAAAGACGCAACCCATTTTTTAATAACAGGAATACATTTCAAAATATTGTTAATAAAATAAATTTACAAAACTATTAAATTGCAATACAAATAACTTACAGTAGATGTTCAAAAGGATTTCCTGTTAACCGAATGCAAGTTATTGCAAGTGTCATAACACTCGCATCTTCTTTCCGAAATGTTTACTTAGTAATGTGCATCCCACCCTTTTTTCGCTGTCATAAAAAAGATGGATAAACGACAGAGTGTAGAAAGATACTTTGGAACAGGTACACAAGAGCTGGAGAAACAAACACCAATGTTATATTTTCAAAAAAAAAAGATTATGTTACAGAAAAATGGTTAACATAGCTATCTAACGAAAATATTAATTGCCTCCAAGGATCACAATGTGTAAGCTTCTAACACTTGTTATAAGTTAAGAGAATACAGTTCTTAATAGAGATATGGAAATATCAACCGCTTTTCTTTTTGATAAACTGTGATGTAAATTAAATTATCGGCGAATGAATTTCATGAAAACCTTTCGTTTCACAGCTGTTGCAGATTTACCTTCATGGAAAATATAATAGCCATAAAGTTGCGTTACCTTTTTTGAGCTAAAAGCAAAAAATTCAACAACAATTAGTAAATTTTTGTTATTTCGTCTTAGGTCTGCGTGCTCAACAAAAAAAGGTTTCACATCCAGAAGTAGAATAACAAAATAGTAACAAACTTTACCCCATTTTTTCTATTTTCTGTTGTTGGGTCTAAGGAGGTCTAGTCCGTAACGTGAGGTCTTCTAAGTTTACAAATAATTGTCGATATAATCCATAGGTTTATACAATACTAGAATCAAACTCACGCCTGTTGGTTCTCATATTAACATACGACAAAAGGCAGAAATAGAAAAGTTTAACTTCAGGAGGCTTCTAGATAATGTTTTTGTACAGGTATATTCTCTCAAAGAAAATAAAAATAAGTACTTAATTTAAAAGACACAAACATAATGCCTGTATTTGGAAGAGCACATCTGTTGCTTTTAAGATGGGTCCTTAAGGAAACACTGAAATGAGAACATTTTTAAGACACTCCTTAAACAACCTCGCGATAAAACGTGTGCGATAGACAAAATGTATTCGTTTCATTGTAGTACAAAAAATGAGAGTGCTCCAACTGCTAATAGGCAGTTGAAAACGCAAACATTTAGTAAAGAAGGGATAGGACAAAGCAAAAGATACCAAACTGTCGAGAATTAAAGGCTTTTATTTTCCGAGAAGATTCAGACGTATTTTGGTCGTTTATGAGTAAAACATAAGTGCAAATGTAGGTGTAGAGAAGCAAAAATTGCTAAGCCTAGTGTTTACGAATCATGATTTAAAATAAACGGTACGATATTGTCTATATAAACTTTATAGATTTTACTAAAATAATAGAACCTAGAAGTAAATTACTTAATGATATGTGATTTTCAAATTCTTAATTTTAAAGTTATGTTATTGTAAGTATAATAAATTAAATAAGCAATCTCTTAAAATCCACAAATTCACTTTTTGCCAGGAAGCACATGAAGTTTGAAATGCTAGAGTGCTGTAAATTCTAATTGGGAATTCTGCAAATTAGGTCTTTCTTTAACAAAACTTTTAAAACGTACAACAGCAGAATAATTGCAACCAACGAGATAGCGCTTTTAACGACAATACTATGATTATGCTACATTCGTTTTTTGGTGAAATTGCCTTTCATATACAGCATGTTATACATATCCGGTTTTTAATTGAGGGAGTGAGTAGAGTATAATAAATCATGCGTTGAACGTAATTATGTAAACATTGTTCAAGTAAATAGCTATCTCAATACTTCACAATAAAGCGGAAAAATTTAAATTAAAGCTTATGTGTGCGACGACATGTAAAGCTTATTTAACGGTTTAATAATTGTAAATTTGACTATATTGTGCCCACTACATTATACTAGTAACTCAATGTATGCTTTGAAATTTTATCTGAAGAAAGTCCTAAACTAGCGGTTTGCCAATTAAAAGAGACAACGACTGCAAAATGCTTCCTTTGATGCTATTATATATATATATATATATATATATATATATATATATATATTGATGTAGTAAAAAGGTTAAGAGAGGTTATAGAAACCCACTCAAATAGAAAGAAACCGAAAAATTGAAATTTCCGAACATTTATTGTGCTCTTCTGTATAATACAAGCGTACTCCTTTGCCATTAAAGGATAAAGCTTTTATTAATTATATGATTAAATTTCCAGTGTAGCCTAAAAAGAAGTCGCATGTACTTATAAAGTACTAAACAGTTTTTCGTGTATGTAAATAAAGTGTACTTTACAAAAGCGAGTATTCATTGTTAACAGATAAAACACGTTTTTATTGCATTTATCAACATAATAAATTAATTTTGTGCGCATAAAGATCCATTAAAATTCTTTTCATTTCCTGTGCATAAAATATTCGTTTTTTTAACTTAAAAATTACATCAATCATATTGCATTTACAAAAGATAAGTAAAGCAATTAATGCTTTAATTAATTGGCTAAATTGACCTCCAAATAACATTTTAATACACTTTATAAGTTTTAAAATAAATATTAATCCAGAACCTTCGTGAATAATAAAGAATTTTCAAATACGTCTTTCTTTACTGAGAAACGTCATTAAAACTTAAACGCTTTATTTGAGGAACTTGAGCAAACAATAAAAAGCAATCTAAATCGATTTTATAGTTTTGTGCATTACTACAGGATAGGGTGCAACGCAACCATCAACTCCGTACGTTGAACAAAGATCGACGACGCTTTAATGATGCTCGTAAATCACGTCATTCTTGTAAATTGTTACAAGAAACGTAATTATTTTTCAAAAAAAAATCTGGAAAGCTTCGGGGAATGTGACGTAGTTAGATGTATATAAAACCGAAACTAGATTAGATTATTCATACCAGAATGAATTCGCGTTTTGCAAAGTAACATGTAAAAATTGAAATTTAGTATTCGGTGAATTCAAGATTTATTCGTTCAGGATTAGTTTGAGTTTGATTGCGTTTAAAGACAAGTTGCGTGTAAGATTTAAGTTTAGTACTCGGCGATTCATTTCATTTTACGGAATTAATTTGGCATGCATACAGTGTTTGACATTTAGCATGTAACTTCGAATGTGTAAGTTAAAGCAATTTAAATTACTGTACAAAATGAAACAAATACGTTTTAAATGATTTGTAATCAACCTCATCGGCGCGTCAAGATTAATTGTAACATATGATGCACTTTTGCAAACTTACGTCAAATGAAGATTTAAGAATATGGATCATCTTGTACACTGAGATTAAACGGCAATTTTAAAATAAAACCAGACATAGAAAGTATTTAATACCGTTAATTATGAGTTGGATAATAGCTATTTCATTTCGCAAGTATAAATTTTAGATTTCTTTGTTTGTAAAAGTACTCAAATATCTGTAAGCTAGAAAAATCCTAATCTTATAATATTTTTGTTTTGTAAGCGGATATTTACTAAAAGATTTTGAGATCGAAGTTCGAAATGTTTTGACCTTTAATAGATTATGTGTCAATAATAATTAGCCGATCGCCCTTACCTAATAAAACATATTATCCACAAGAGAAGAGATTTGAGTTCTGTAAATGCTAACAAAAATTAAGTATAGATTATTTAGTAATAATTTAGGAATACGTTTATGTATGTATGTATGTTAAAAACATGTCAGTTTCAATAATTAGAAATGATGTCATCATTGTAATTGGTAGAGCCGTGATTTGGTTTTGTCTACAAAGAAATAATGGTTCCAAATGATCTCATGGTCTGAGAACAACGGCAGGTCGTATCTACATTTTTGTGCTCAAATAGATTTGAAATTCAGATTTCTGATTTCAGGTCAACAATACCTAAATATATATATATATATATATATATATATATATATATATTGTTATGGATTCAAAGGGTTAAATTTGGGGTAAGCAATGCAATTTCAAACACCCTGTATTATAGGCAAACAAACAATTTATTTACGCGCAAAATTTATTTTATTGATTTAATTTAAACGAACAAGTATTGACGTATTTTTATAATTAAGGATTGAAAAGTAATGGGTTCATAAAGCAAACCAGTTTTAAAAACAAATAGAAACGCATTATTAATTTAATTTATTTTATTTCAACGTGTAATAGCATTAAGAAACACACCAAAGTTATAAAATCGGTAATCCCAAGGGGAAAGGGTTCGTTGTAACAAGCTAGGACGTCAGTTGTTTCGAATACCGTGAAATATAGACTCCGAGAATTGTTATTTTAAACGGTTGATAATTAAAACACCTGCATGTTTGCAAGGGTTACCTTCTTCGTATTTATAAACATAATAGTGCGGGCTTCGTAGAATATAGTTTCCAACCGTCAGTTGCTTCGAATTAAACCTAAAAAGTTTCTTAAAGAGCAGAAGGGATGCACGATCAATAATATGCTACGGATAAAGACGGGTAGAAAAGCATTGGTTTCAAAACGCACGTTCGTATCAACGTGGAGTCAGACGACGCGGTCAGCGATATCGATTTTATATAACTCAAGTGGGGTTGGAACGCGACATCTAATATGCATAGGACTGAGATAAAAATATTACAGGCGGAGTTTTATGACGACACAGGACTGTATCGTTGGTTGAAATAGATAGTTTTACAACGGACAAACACGCGACGGGTGAATGCGGTTTTTCGGATTAAATTGTGTGTCCACGAGTTAAATTTCTGGGAGCTTTAAGTCAGTTAGATTAAAATTTGCAGAAATATTATTTTAAATGAAGTATTTCGCGTAAAGTGTGGCCGAGAGGAGTATTTTGAATTGCATAAATACTATAAGAGAATGAAAAGCGTTCTTTTCGTATTCTAGTCGTCTCTTTGTATTCTCATCGCCTCTTTGTATTTTCATCGCTTTAGACTACGTATACTAATAACGTGGTAAGTTGAGGCCTTGTAGTTATTAACGGGTGTAGTGTCGAGTAAATTAAATTAACCGAGGTTCAACTAATACCATAACAAGCTAATAAATCAATAAACAAAAGTATAATGTACGTGAATTTGTATGCGGTGATGGTATGGTAGTTGGTAGCAAGGCCCTTGGTTATCATCTATAAAAATCTGGAGGATCAGAGAGCATAGTCACGAAGCCAAGGGGTTCTGGAGGATCAGAGCGCATAATCACGAAGAATAGGGGTTTTGGATAGCATCATCGAAGGAGATAGAATCTTGAAGTATTTTCTAGGTAACTCATTTGTATTTTCTGTTATTTGATAAACTGTTAAAAATATTTGGTGATGTGTGAGTAAACATTGGGGTTATTTATGGTTTTATAACGTTTCAGAAAAGATACGTGTACTTGACAATTAGTAGGGTTAGTTTAAATATTGAAAAAAAAGGTATATGTAAAACTTACTAAATTTCATTATGAATTTAAATGGGATTGTTAAGGGTACATGGGTTAATTAATTTTGTAGTAATTATATGCAAAGCAAAAATCATACAACAATAACCTGGGTTATTATGAATTCACCATACTCCTGTGAATAATAAACATAGGGTATTATTTGGGGCCCATCTACTCCAATTGTATTAAATGTGTTTACTAATAAAAATTTAAAACAAGGACTTTACAAAAATATCACTTATTGAATTGTAACCAAATTGTATATATTTGTGAATAATTGTTTGTAAATAGCGGTAAATAAAGATTGTATGATTGTTGTATTATTTGATGATTTTATTGAATGGTGTGTAAGTGGGAAGGAAGAATGATTGTAAATTTAGTTATCCGAGAAGAGGCACAGCTGAGCTAGCCAGGGAAGCTGTGGAAGATATTTTGAAGCAGAAATCAGGGTAAGAATTTTTTTTTGTTGTGAACTTTTTATTTTGAAAAGCATTTAATGACTCACTCTCGATTCTTAAACTTTAATTCGCGGATTCACAGCAGTCTTATGACGGCCCAATGTTAGCATTTGAATAGATTTTTAGGGAGTTCCAGAGACTGATCCCACAATCCACAGCACTCTTATGGCGATCCGAACGTGAGGCTCGAGCTCCAATTAAAATTTAAGCAATTTTATTCCAGGAAACTGGCGATCTGAGAGAGAAAGTCTGTCTGAGATAAATTTAAAAACAAATTTTGAGAGTGTGTGGGAGTGATTTGAACGTATGCAGAGAATAAGTGGCTAAGAAGTCAAGGAGTTGAAATTGGAAGTGACGACAGTGCCTTATTTGATAAAGCAAGAAAAATGGAGGAAGGTGGAGGTAGTAGGGATCAGTCGAGAACGGAGTCAGGAGACCAAGGAACTGAGATGATAAAGAGGATGCTTAAAAAGATGAATGAGACGTTAAGCGTGGTTAGAGAGGACTCAAATAAGAAATTTGAAAGGATGAATGAGACTTTAACGGTGGTTAGGGAAACACTAAGTGAAAAATTAGATAGGACAAATAAAAAAGTTTTGGATTTTAAAATAACTTGACTGTAAAAATGGGGGAAGTTGAAAATAGGATAGATAAAAATGAACGTGATATTAAAGGTTTAAATCAGGAAATGGGACAATTAAGGACAGAGGTAAGGATTTTCTGTGAGGACGAGATTAATGCTAAAATGACTGAAGTAACGGACTCATGTAAGAATCAGTTAGGTAGAGTCGAGAGAGAAGTGGCAGGAATTAAACAAAATGTAGCAACTTTGATGGGGGATCGTCCAAGATTTGTAACAAGTAATATGTCGCTGGATCAACAAATGAAATTTTATGGGGATAGTAGGGTAAACCCTCAAATATTCATTAACAACATTAGAGATTTAGTAAATAATTTATATGACGAACAGGCGAAACTTAATGTTGCGAAAGCTTTACTAAAAGACCATGCTGCAGCTTGGTACAATTTAATCAAACAGGAAATCGACACGTACAGTGGCTTTGAAGACAGATTTCTTAGACATTACTGGAGTGACCACAGACAGGACCAAGTACGAGACGATCTTATCACAGGAAAATTTAAAGGAGAGTTTGCTGGAAGTAGGGAGCAATATGCTATACGGAAGTATAGCATAGCCAAGCAACTAAATCCACCACTGACTGACAGACAGATAATTAAATATATATCACGACATTTTGAGGGTGAGGTGAGGCAACATGTAGCGTTGCAAAATATTGTGGACAGGGAGATACTTTTGGAGTACCTGCAACGGTATGATGACGTGAATAGTGGACGACCTCGTGAACATAAGGAACGACAGGTAAATACCGTGCGATTTGATCAAAGACGGGACAATTACGCAAGACGGGGGACCAATTTTACCTACAACAGACAAAACTGGAAACCTGGACGGACCTTTTTCAGGAGCAACAGTGTAGGTAGAGGACCAGCACCTAGACCGGGAGTAACTAGACAGAACAGTTCACCGGACATAAAGGGGACATCAACAATAAATAGGGAAAGTGACAACACGAACAGAGTAGAAACGCCCAGGACATATGCTGAAGTGGTAACGAGACCAGGACCGAGTAGGGAGTTCCAGAGACTGACCCCACGATCCACAGCAATATATATATATATATATATATATATATATATATATATATTACTCATATTTAGACCAGGGTAGAAAATTAAATAATCACATCAAATAATTTTAATCACCGTGTAGAAGCTTTGGGAAAAGATACATAACTCGCGTTATTAAATAAAAGCGTGAAGCATAAAAATTCATTCGTTTCATTAAACATAAGAGATTTAAATCATGTACTAGACGCTTTATATCAAAAGAAACAGTATTAAAAAGCTCCACATGTAATTTACTTATTCCTAATAAGGAAACAAATGGAAATTACGTGCAAAATTTATATTAATTAACCCTATTTTAAGTAACCGGTATTAAACAAAGTGTACACATAATAATTAATATTTAACTTGTATTCGCTAAAAATGAAAGGATATAAGTCAATTTTAATTGGAGTTAATTAAACCATTATTAATAATAAGCATAAAAGTCTGTGAAAATCCAAGATTATAATACCAGAAAATAAAGCTCTGAGAATTAATATTATGTTTGAACACCTGCATAGTTTAAATATCACGTACGGCGAAAATTTTGTAGATAACAAATGGTTTCAGAGAATCTTGTAGAAACCGGGGCTTAATATTCACGAGAAGCAACAGACCAAGTAATTCAAGAGGTATCACAGCATTCTTTGGCGACCCAAAAGTGAGGCTCGAGTTCCAAATAAAATTTTTTGTGATTTTATTCCAGGAAACTGGCGATCTGAGAGAGAGAGTTTCTGTGTGTGTATAAATTTAGGAGTATTTTAGAGTGTGTGTGAGTGATTAGAACGTATGCAGAGAAAAGAGTAGTTAAGGAGTCAAGGAGTGGAAATTGGAAGTGACGATAGTGCATTGTGTGAGAAAAATTCAAAAATGGAAGAAGCTGGAGGCAGTAGAGATCAGTCAAGGACGGAATCAGGGGATCAAGGAAACGAGATGATAATGAGAATGCTAGAGAGGATGAACGAAGAATCTAATAGAGCTAGGGAAGAATCCAATAGAAAATTAGAACAGCTAAGCGATGAATCGAATAGACCGAGGGAAGAGTCCAACCGAAAATTAGAGCAGATTAGCGGGAAAATTGAGCAGTCGACTAAAGAATTTACAGAATTTAAAAATAGTCTTACCGTAAAGATGGGGAAGTAGAAAATAGGGTTGATAAAATGAGCGTGATATTACAGGTCTTCGACAGGAAATGGGACATTTAAGGTCCGAAGTACGCATTTTTTGTGAAGAAGAGATTAATATAAAAATGACTGAAGTAACGGACTCATGTAGGGATCAGTTAGGCAGGGTAGAACGCGAAGTTAGTAGTATCAAATACAACATGTCAAATTTAACGGGGGAAGGTCCCAGATTTTCGACAGGTGGAGTATCATTGGACCAACACATGAAGTTTTATGGCGATAACAGGGTAAATCCACAAATTTTTATTAATAGTGTAAGAAATCTAGTGGGAAATTTATTTGACGAACAGACTAAACTAAATACGATAAAGGCTTTATTAAAGGACAATGCGGAAGCATGGTACAATTTAGTAGGACAGGACATAGACACGTATCAGGACTTTGAAAACAAATTTTTAAAGCACTACTGGAGTGACCACAGACAAGACCAGGTACGAGACGACTTAATCACAGGGAAATTTAAGGGAGAATTTTCAGGAAGTAGGGAGCAATATGCTATACGCAAGTATAGCATAGCAAAGCAACTGAACCCACCACTGACGGACCGACAAATTATTAAGTATTTATCACGACACTTCGAGGTAGACATAAGACAACACGTAGCACTACAGAACATAGTGGACAGAGAAATGTTTCTAGAATACTTGCAGAGGTACGACGACGTAAGTAGTGGACGACCTCGGATAATAGGGAAAGACAGATCAACACAGTTAGGTTTGACAATAGAAGGGACAACTACGCTAGACGGGGAATAGTTACGGATACCAGCGACAGAATTGGGAACAGAGACGACCATATGTTAGGAGTAATAGTTTAGGAAGGGACCTGCACCGAGACCGGGACCTACCAGAATGAATAGTTCACCAGACATGAGCGGGACTGCTAATACAGACACGGAACGAGTGGAAACGCCTAGGACATACGCTGAGGTGACGGCTAGACCAGGACCGAGTAGGGAAAACAGACCTGGACAGGATTTTTAGAACGCGACAGACCACTAGATTTCAGTGTAAATGTATATGAACATCCACGTGAATTTTTCAAAATTGAGGAGGAAGTAGAGCCAAAAACTAAGGAAAAATTATGTTTGCCAATTATTAATTTAGAAATTTTGAGAATAGTGTAGAAGTATTACTTGATACAGGGGCAGAGGCGAGTTTAATATCGGAGGAATTCGTCAGCAAAATTAGGGATAAGGTTTGTGATAGAATTATGCCTATAAAGCGTAGTCATTTAGTAGCTCCAAATAAAAAGAAGTTTGCTGTAGTAAATAGTGTTGTGGTGCTTAGGATAGATATAGGAGATTTAAGCTGTGAACAGGATTTTGTAATAGTACCTGGACTGAAGTTTCAGAGCATTTTAGGTGTTGACTGTATGATGAAGTTAGGGGTTTTGATAGATTTGGAACGGAAGGTAATAAGGATTAAGGATAGGGTAGTGCCATGGAAGGGCAGTTATGAAGTCACAGAGGATGACACGGGGTTTAGTATTAATGTAGTAGAGGTAGAGGATGATGAAGGTAAACAGATCAACACAATAAGATGTCCAGAGGATAGGAGAGTAGAGGTTCAAGCTTTAGTACAAGAAAATGCAGAATTAGTGGGGGTAGAAGCAACAGCAGCATATCGGGAGCAGGTGAAGGCAGAATTATTTTTGATGCCGTTAAGTGGCAAGTTTGTTTTTAATAAAGTAGATTTAAGGAATTCATTCTGGCGGATTCCATTACACAAGCAGTCTAGAAGGTACATAGGATTTTCCATAGAGGGAAAAATCGATAATTGTAAAGTAGTATCGTTTGGTTTGTCGGCAGAAAGGGAAACAATAATAAATGAGAAACAGACAAGTGTAGGGATTGAAGAAGAAGTAATATTTAAGAATCAGGATAATAGGGATAAGTTTATTGTATGTGAGATAATAGGGATGTTAAGTATAGATATAGAAGGAGGAGAGATAGGAATGAAGAGTATTAGGATGGTGAGAAGAAAGACGTGGAGGGGTCAAGAAGAGAGTTAGATTTAAATAACTTGATGAACAAGGGATAGAATAGGTGTAGATAGAAGAGTAGAAGTAAGTGTTTATAGAAAATAAAGCTAGGTATAGGATAAATATGGGAGATGATTAGGAATAGGTTTAGGATGAGAATAAAGAGTAAATGTAGGAAGAAAATAAGATAGGTTAAGTATAGATATTTCATATAAGATTAGTTAAAAGTTAGGAATAGGATAGGTAGATAGGATGAAGTGAGGGATAATTTCAGCTTATAGAATTAGGTGAGAGTTAGGAATAGGATAGGGATATAGGGTAGGTGTAAATATTTTTTTTGGATTGGAGACAAAGTAGGTAAGTTAGATAGATAAGGATAGAGAGAGATAGGCAATTTTTTTTGTAAGACTTTTTTGCAGTCTAAATGCTTTATATTTGCATTCAAATAAGTGGGATTATTTGTATTCAAATAGGGGGAAAATACTCATATTTAGACCAGGGTAGAAAATTAAATAATCACATCAAATAATTTTAATTACCGTGTAGAAGCTTTGGGAAAAGATACATAACTCGCGTTATTAAATAAAAGCGTGAAACATAAAAATTCATTCGTTTCATTAAACATAAGAGATTTAAATCATGTACTAGACGCTTTATATCAAAAGAAACAGTATTAAAAGCTCCACATGTAATTTACTTATTCCTAATAAGGAAACAAATGGAAATTACGTGCAAAATTTATATTAATTAACCCTATTTTAAGTAACCGGTATTAAACAAAGTGTACACATAATAATTAATATTTAACTTGTATTCGCTAAAAATAAAAGGATAGAACTCAATTTTAATTGGAGTTAATTAAACCATTATTAATAATAAGCATAAAAGTCTGTGAAAATCCAAGATTATAATACCAGAAAATAAAGCTCTGAGAATTAATATTATGTTTGAACACCTGCGTAGTTTAAATATCACGTACGGCGAAAATTTTGTAGATAACAAATGGTTTCAGAGAATCTTGTAGAAACCGTCGCATAATAGTTACGAGAAATGCTAAAGGTGGGTTATTTCACACTCCACATGGACTAAAATATAATTGATAATAAAGAATATCAATTTGCACCAATACGAACAGGTTAGAAAAGGAAAGAGAAAATGCGTCAAGCAAAGACACATATAGTAAAAGGCGTGATTTAAGCAACGTCACGAGGGTCACAATTGGTTGAAAATAGGATGCAAATATCAGAGGTAGAAACAACAATTTCTGTACAAAATTAATTAGTTTTTCTCGGACATGTTTGCGTGCCGTGTGAGAGTTTCTGAGATTTGGATGGGGCGAGTGAAAAATTCGTAAAAACCGATGCGCGAGCGACGGACTGGGAACATAGAATGAGAAATTCTTAAGAATTGTCTGTTTTGAGGACAAAAGCGACGTGCCGGCTATTCGCTATATATAGAGGTGGTAATATGAATTTCGGCCTCTTAGACTTTTGACTATTCGATGCGTTAAAAGCTCTTACATCCGCGACTTGATTCAAGATGTTAAACAGTGCATTTTAGTTTGATAAAATAATTTAAAATTTTGCTCGTATATTTTAGTGATTCAAAATAGTTTGTTATTTACGTGCTAACATGAATGTACTTCAGTGCACTTAGATACAAGGTAATAAAATTTAGTATCACTGTGCCAATTAGCAAAATTTACAACGACAAATGTATACACAAAAGTAGGCAGTTTTGGCGTATATTGGTGAAAGACGCATGAATTTCTTTGCTATTTTTCGGGGGTGTTAATAATTAAATGGTTCAAATACGTGTCTGGATCCACGAAACAAGGGTCAGATATACACAGATGAGTTCCGGAAAAGCCCAGAAACAACTTTAAATAAATGGTGATGGAGAAAATTTTAAAAGCGTTGAGAATTAGAAGCCGTAAATATAATCCTGTTGGAATGGTATGATTAACTAAAGGGACGATGTACGAGGACAGTAACCTTCAGGTAAATTATACTATTTTGTTTGACATTTTTGTGTGTGTTGAATAACTTTATAATTGATTTACTTTAAATGGACATTAGTGAAATTGTAATAACCATAAAATTTTAATTTTAAGATGAAATTTGCTTGTTTAAGTAGAAAGGGGTATTTAGTATTGATGTTCTGGATTATGATGAAATTTTAGGTATGTCTTTGAGCTCAATTAGACGAACCTGGTTAATTAACGTAAAGGGGTGGTAGATGCTCCCTTTATACTCAGACTCCGGTCTGCTTATATTGTTATATTAATTAGTAGGCATCCAACAAGGACTTTAATTCTGGATGCACATTAAAATGATAATAAAATTAATCTTGAAATTCTTTTTAAAACTGAATTTTATGCTGAAATTTAATTTGAAAATTTAATGTATTCTGAATATTGATGTAAATAGAGTTAACGTTGATGTTTGTGGTAGGAATGTGTTTGTTTTTTATGTATGAGGATGAAAGCTATCTAGAGGAGCAGCCGAGGCGATTAACAGAAGGAAATCAACGAACCAGGTAATTTAATAACTTAGTAGGTTTCACAGCAATATATATATAATAATCTCAACATGTAGGTCCTTCAAATTGCAGTAAAACGAATACCTTAATATCTTTGATTTTACACGAAAACGGGCTTAGATTTCAAAATGTGGATAAATAATGTTATTTAAAAACATTTAACCAGTCAAGCATAAACCAAATAAAACTTAATTTTAGTACCAAGTTACACACAGAGAATCTGTCTTTTCTTTATGTTTGTTGAGGGTAGTTTTACTTTACCTAGTTTTATTCGTGTTTTAAAATTCAAATCAACACCAAAGTTTTCTATCTCCCTTTCGAGCCAATAATTAGATGCATAGAGACGTCAACAATTTTGAATTGCAAAATGTACCGAAGTTTGTTTCCATACATAGAGTCTGTGATTCCATAAACAACGCGATCCATTCCTTCCTGTAATTTTTGCAACCAGTGGCAATCTTATAGTCATAGCTTTCCAACTATGCCTGCATACGTATCTTGTTAGCTTGGTCAATTTCCTCTTGTTGATATTGGAAGCAATTTTGATTCTCCCATAAACTATTGTGTAGATGCATGTCCACCACCTTTGAGTATATATGATTCTTATAGGTTGTAAGACACTCGGTTTTAAACGATCTGAATGGTTCTTTACTAGGTAAATATACAATGTTTAGGTGAACCGTTTTACGTATTGTGTACGCCAAGGTTACAAATCCCACCTACTTAGTTTGTCTATGTTTCAGTTTTTTTATAGTTTTTCCAAAAATAGAGTTATTCATCAATTTATAAAAGTTCTTTCCGAAAGAGTTTAATACTTGAGAGCGAAGGATGAATATAAATTGTATATGACTTTAACCACGGGGTTTGATGAACCCGGTAGAATAAGCGGAATTCTTTTAACTCTTTCCTCTTTTTATGGTAGCTCAAACCTTTTTTCGTAATCATAGTCTGTAGTAAAATTTACTAGTCGGTTGTAGAACGTTTGAAATTTTCTACCAACCACCTGATAAACTAACATCTTGTTTCTATAGGGTTGGGCTAATTTTATTCAAAAGAATCTATTAGAAAATAATACCATTCAAAATATTTATTAAAATCAGCGACTGTATATGGTAATGTCATCCCCCGATCAGACATTGAGGTGGTGATAACATTGGCGGGGTTGTGCTGTTCAGGTGCAGCAATACATTTAGCAAACGTAGATGCTGCACTGTAAATCACTGCAGCATGCCTTTTTAAACTTCCCATCCTGCTAAAAGTATTTCCACAAACGGTGCTTGTACTACACGCCCCTTAGGCTTGATGGAGGATAAAGTTTCTAGCAAGTGGCATTGGTGGATATTTACACAGTTGTGTGCGTGCTTCATATTACGGATTAAGTAGACCCTTCGTGTAAATGTAGCTATGCACACAGCACATATAACTGCAGAAGAAGAAGCGCTCATGATCTATAACAAAAGCCAATTTTTATGAAATTGTAAAGAAGAAATAACTTACGTCTAATCAAGGAAAGCATGTTGATAGACTAAACAAAAAACGTGCTTCTACCAGATATTTTTTACAGTAGTTTAATTTAAAACACAAAATAAATGTTATTTCTAAGAAACTGTTTCATTTTAAGTTTTTAAAATATTTAGAATAAAAAATGTTGTACTTACAAAAGATTTAACGTTGAATATTCAAAAACACGTCAGTAGTCTGCGAGTGAAAAATGTACCGACTTTAACTTTCTTTCGAATATATATATATATATATATATATATATATATATATATGTTGCTGCGATAAGGGGTTGTTTAAGGGGTGTATTGAATAGCAAGGGTTGCGCAGTAACTGTAAATAGCAATGGGAATCAGAAAACTGCATTTATTTAGCAGGAAAATAAATAATTCGCACATTACGTAAATAGCAAACATTTAACACCCTGTATATGGACCGTAATTAACTTTAATCAATGCCAGTAAGCATATCTTCCAATAATAGAAGGGGTATTCAGCAGAGAAATAATCATACATATAACTAAATACGTCAAGAAGCGTTCAATAAGTTATAAAATAAATACGCATAAGACAAGATAAAAAACCTAGTAAATATTCATGCAATTACGCTTGTAAGTAAGAAGGAACAATAAACGCTTTGATAAGAAACGCACTTTCAAAGATAAGTTTTAAATAGATACATAAACGAAAACAGCACTCATGTTACATCAGTTATTTTGTACAAATTCTTCAAAAGCTTTATCTACACAAAACAACAGACATAAGCAAAGTATAGTCCAAAAACGATAACAATAACAAGGCGATCAAAGATCGTAAAACTATAGTAAATAACAGCATGATACGGAACTTCAGGATGGTTTCGTCAGAAATCAGCTTGAAAAATACTAAGAATGTCCAAAACAAATATGGTTGGTTGCAACACTTTGTAAGGCTGTTTAGAAAACCTATCCATATGTAGAGAGCAAAAGCTATATAACGCCCAGAGTTGATACGAAAGTGTCAGTCTCAATTTAAAGCACATCGAAACTGCAATACTCTTAATCAAATATTTACGCGTCTAATAAATAAATTTTATATCATATTATTGTAAAAAATAGTGTTGTGTAAGAATAATAGATGATGACTAATTGCGTTAAGAATATATGAGAAAGCTTTTGCCGTTTTGCAAAAACGTGAGTAGAATTTAATTAATTAATTTAAATTAAATATTTATAATAATGTAGGGCTCCTAAATCTGGTATTCAGAAATTCTAATTCACGACGATAAGTGCGATAATTCTAATTTACGATCCTAAGAAACCTATGAATTCTAAGTGGGATAATTATAATTCAAGATCATAAGGAATCCAGTTTGTAGTTAAGTGGAGAGGTCCAAGGCGTACCCAGAAAGATATAGAATAAAGCAAGAGGTGAATTCTGAAAATAAGCAGTAACAAAACCCTTAGTTCAAAGCACATGAAGGAGTAGAAAGCAGAGCATTGGTTTTCGATTGAATATAATAAGGGGGTGTTGATCCACAACACGCAACAGCAAATTAAGATATCACAGGTTAGGGCTAAATAGTTTAAAGAATCTTTTCAAATTTAAATTTTGACACTGAATATATTAATTTTCTCTCAAGTTTGTAAGGAGTTAACAAAAATCTTGAATACGTTGAAATTTACGTGATAATCATAAAGGGGTCTTGAACATTCAAGATTCTTTTAGTAAAAGGTGTCGTTTTTGGTGACTTTAAAATTAAATTAAAAGGATATAAATTTTGTGATAAACGATCCATATAATATCAATTGATTGAAGGGTTTATTTAAAGGATTATAAAAATTGAAAAGTGTAAATATTATTTCCTTTCATTATACGAATATTGATTGACTTTGTTTTATCAATTCAAACAGGTCATCGTAACGCTGTGCACTCTATGAATTAAACTGTGCTAGACGTGGCATAATTAAATTAGAAGATTAGAGAAAAACACAGAGCGGTGGCGTACAGCTGCACGTTTACTACATCGGCGTCTGGCGTTATCATATCAATATATATATATATATATATATATATATATATACATATATATATATATATATTGCTGTGATACTCGATTTTAGGATTAATGAGCCCCTACGGTGGGTGTCATAAATTTGCTATGATATAGACCCCACGATTGGGCGTACCATAAATTGTTGTGATATTTTTTGAACAATCGAGCCCCAGCGTTGGGCCGTCATAAATTGCTGTGTTTTGCTCTATTATTATTTTGAGCCCCAATGTTATGAAATGTTAAATTAGGATTTGTATCTCGACTAGCTTACTGAATAGATCTTATTGAATCAAATAAAGCAATTCTATAATACACAATATAATAATTGATAATATTTACAACACTCAAAATTTTCGTTTTTGTACAGAATACCTACATACACCAGATTTATGTTTTTCTGAAAGCTAGCAAAAATATTCAATTATTCAGGGACCTTCGAACGTTCCAAGATACCAATTTCATTTCCATAAATTTTTAAGTGACCCTTTTTGATGACTTAGAAATATACAATGTGGCAAATATTAAATCAAAAATAGTTTTCAACAATAAAGTGTATTATTATTGCTAACCTGGAATGGGTTCTGTAGTTCCATTTTAGTATATGATCTGCTTCCCCTTTCTGTGTTCCGTTTGCTTATTGATGTGCCGGCCCTATATAAGAATCACCTCCCATAAATCGCTTCCAATTAAAATCGTACTAAGTAGGAATATGTCCAAATTAAAATACATTCATTTTAAATTATCTCCAAAATTAGAGTATGTTCAAAGTTAAAAGTACCAAATTAAAGTCGTCTCAATTAAATATCCCAAATTTAACTCGAAATTAAAGTTCAAATTTAAAGTCCACATTTAACATCCAAATTTAAAATCCAAATTTAAAATCCACATTTAAAATCCAACTTTAAAAGCCGTCTATCTACAGATCGGCTTATTTTCGTTGCACAAATTCTCGCACTTTCAATTCTGATTTATTTTTATTTATACTTCACTGTTTACGTAAGTTTTTAACACCTTTGAACATAGTCTTTGCGCAGTTTGAATATAGACTCAAATGTCGTTTCGTTACTATCGTATATATATAAGCCCTACCTCCAATTGATTTCATTGGCTTGTTGACATTTTAGGACGATACTTCTACCTTATCTCGCATACCTTAGAATTTTTACCAATTACTTAGTTTATATCTTTCAATGCATGCTTTGTCTGTTACGTCCGCATCCCGCATATTGTCGTATTATTTAAGAATTTTCAACTTTTGACTTTTATTAAATCACTTATTTGGATGTTTGTTAATTTTATCGTCTAATTGAATCGCCTGGTGCTTATTTATTCCTACAGAATATTGGTTTTCTGAACAAATTGGTTTTCTTTCAGTCACGTAGCGATTTTCTAATAATGAAGTACTTAGAATGCGTGTACAATGATATTTTTGACGCAATTGTTAAATGTTTGCAATGCCAATTTATCTATGCTTCCCGGTGATTTAATTTTGATGCAATTTGTTGCGTTTTGAAATCTTATCTTTACTTGTAAACTACACTTAGACATCTTTATGTTCTCATGCATTTAATTTCGTGTATTTTATATACAGTGTCCTTTCAATTAACAATATGTGGAGTGACCGTTTTACTTTTATGACTTCTGGAATTATGTGCTTTTCTTAAAGTGGAAGTTATTTATATTTATTCTATGACCCCCATGACTTAACCTACCCCTAAACTACCCCATTATCATAGCAATATGTATATATATATATATATATATATATATATGTTATTGTGTAGTCACCTTTGAAAAGAGCTTAAGCATTGGGCCATCATAATATGTGAAGTTTACCTCGACTGCTCCGCTCATCCCACTAAAATCCTTATGAATCTTTCAAAGAAGCTTACCTGAACTGCTGAAAATCAAACTTCCTCTAACTGCCTCCAAGCTGTAATCTGAAAAATACTCCCCTACAATCAATCCCCTCAAAAAAAAACGCAACTACCAAAATACATCGCACTCTATTTATATAAATAGAAACTTACTACTTCCAAATCTTTGTTCATTACAACAGTTCACATACATAAAATTACATATCTTTGTAAAGAAAACAATTCATTTTTTTCTTTAAATGTGGCTGGATCAAATATTTTTCATTATACATGTACCTTATTTAAAGTAATTGGGCTAACCTCATACCTGACTTTAACCGCTGTCTTAATATGAGCTCACTGTAAAACCCTTTAGACCTGCGTGCAAAATTAATAGCACTGCAATAACAAACATTCCGTTTACTTTGTACGTAAACAGCCTTTGTATCGTTAAATTAATGATCCTTTCTTACATGAACATATTTTCATTTAAATTTAAAGTTTAATAAATTTTTAAGTCCATAGAATTCATAAAATAAGCACCCCAAAAAGCACAAAATGTTAAAACTCGTCAAATAACTCAACAACAATGTTTTAAAAAAATTAGTAGCCTTGTAACCACTACACAGCCTGCATCTGCAATCCAGCCCTCGTTCATGTTGCCGTCTATAATAACTCGGGGCTATGAAATCGCTCCCCAAGTTGAGTCACACCATCTCAGTCAGCACACAGCTATCCAAATCTCACCAACTAACTATTGATAGTTTATCCAAACTTCCTCTATTCTTCTACTATTTTATGTACCATCAGCCAATTACTGCTCGATGCATTCACAATTGAAAATCCATCTTAGAACGCCTTGCAATCCCCAACAACAAAAATAACGGTAATGTGTACTTAGATGGCTTAGAAAAGCTTCGCTTTTATTTGAATATGTACTTCAAAATTTTTCAAACAACAAGAGCTACAGCACACCCACTTGTGTGTAATAACAACTTTAAAAAATGATATTGAAATGTTTCTACTTCACTAAATTATACCCGTAAAATTATTGATCTTAAACTAAAATTAAAATGAACAAACTTTTTAACTATTGTACACCGTTTATACTATAATTAAAGCTGCATTCTCATCCTGTACACAAATGAATTGACCTTTTTAATAGTCGCTTACTATTTATTGATTCTGATCCCTAAATATTATGCAATTTCTTTGCAAATAACTGCAAAGCTGAAATTAAAATGAAATTAACTCTAAAATTCCTACAGAAAATTAATTAATCGTTACATTAGATTTCTAAGATACCCATATAACTTTTTAATAAGCGGTATTTACACATTTTAGCCTACTCTAAGCTGATCTATGACCTATCTATCTAATTCTAATCTACAAATTACATAGTAATATATATATATATATATATATATATTATATATTATATATGTATTGTCGTAGAGTTGTAGGTTAAATAAGTGTAGACAATAAAATTTTATCACTGTGTATATAGGAAATAGGAGGAATTTATTTACGCGCCAAATTAATCAGTTTATATAGTGAAAACGGACGGTTATTAAGATATTTTTCTATTTCTAAAGTCGAATGTTAAAATTGCATAAGGAAAGAAGCTTTTGAGTACATAAAAACTCAAGAATACGCATAAGTAATTATAATAATTTTAAATCAAACGCATGGAAGCAAATAGGGAGCTTGCACGTATAGAAAATCAATAATTTTAAACACAATTCTTTCCATTTACATAAAAGCAAAAGTTTGTTTACAAGTACTAAGAATGGTTAAACTAGGAATTGTTATTTTAAACGCTCGGTGGCTTCAAGAAACGCCTGTGGTTAAATGTCAGGTTCATGAAAACTTAAACAAACGTTAGCACAAAATTCTATAAAAGTTTGTTTGCAACGGTCAATGTATACACTGCTAAAATAACGAGTGCCTTAAAGTCCGAGTGAAATTAACGATCGATAATGTAAGACAGACACAGAAGCGTATAAAGAGAGCGTTGGTTACAAGTCGCGTCTAAATACACAGGAAAATATGAAGGCCAACACAATATCGATTTTCTGTAGCTTGAGAAGGGTTTATAAATGAGACAATAAATATGAGTAGAACGGAGAAAGATAGCTGATAGGTAGAGCGTTGTGACGAGTGAAAACTATATCATTAGTTTAAGGCTAGACAGTTTGGAAAAGCGCGCGTCCGTTGAAAGATTAAACAAAATTCAGTGTAACTGTATAATGATCTCGAAATTTTTCAGACGTTACGTTCGGAATTAGGGGAAGTGTTTTTAAAAATAAGCTTATCAATAGAACTAGGTTCCATAGGCGGTTTAGAAAAGCGTATAAATACTCGAACAAGGATATTGAAGCTTTTTTTCTTTTTAGATCTGAAATCGTGATTAGATCTGCAACTTAACAATAGTATATGCTCTTACGGGCATTAATTATTGTGTATTCGGTAAAGTTGCATACAACATTCTGTTTGAAAATATGTAAAGCTGTAGTAACGTACCGCAAAAGTTGTAACAGTGATATTGCACGAGTTGGTGCTGTTGTCTAGATAAAAGGTGCCGTTACTACAACGACTCTATTGAATGAAGGGATGGTGCTTGGTTAAGCGAAGTCTAAAGCTTAAATGGTATGCATGAAGTATATTTGGTATGTTAATTTTGGGACAAGGCAAATATCTGGCTAGAGGAATAGTGGTGGTAGCAGAGAATTTGGATGGTGGGAATCAGTTGGATCCAGGCATCAGCGAAGTAGATGAACACAACGACGAGGGTTTCTGGTACCCATCTTCAGAGATGACGAGGAACGAAGACTTCTCCAGGTAAAGAAACTTAATTTCCTGTTTTTGTATAAACATCTGTGTTGGTACTTTTGTGTTTGAGTGTTTTGAATTATTGGGGGTGTATTTATTACCATTAAAACTCGTTTAAAGGAGTATATGTACAGAACAATAAATTTTGATTATTAAAAAAAGGTTTATTGATTTTATATAAAGGTTTATTCATGCTATAAAATATTTTTGTAAGGAGTAAACTGGTCTTTAAATTTGTTTTTAATAAAAATGCAAGGTGTAAAAGCATTTAGAGGAACTGGGTTATAATGAGCACAAAATAGACCAGAATAAAGTCAAACTATGGTTGCATGTGGGGCCCATCTACTCGTATTAAATAGAATTTGTTGAAATATATTAAATTCAAGAACTTTAAAGTAGTTAATGATTGAGGTGGTAACAGTTTTAGCAAACTGTCTGTACCAAGGTGTAAACATTTTATTAATAATGGAAACTTTTAATATGTGTAAATAAAAAAAGGTGGTATGTTTTGTTGCATTATTTGAGTGGTAATTTCATTTGGCTGTGTTTGTGAGAAAGGAAGGTGCTTAGGATGGTAGGTATGCAAGAAGAAGAGACTGCTGAGCTAGCCAGGGTGAGAAGAACTACGGAGGCATTCCAAAAGGTAGTGTAAGAAAAATTTTCTATATTTATTATTTTTTTCAGAAAACTTTGTTGGCCCAATTAGAGGGTGAGATTTAGAAGGATCTACGGCAGTATATATATATATTTTATATATATATATATATATATACGATATCGCCCTTCGCCGGATGTATATAACGCTCAGTTTCCTGCTGATCGCCACCTCTCTATGCCTCTAAAATAATTTGAAAATTAACACAGTTAAATTTATGCCCCGACAAGCTCAGTGATACCACGCACAGAGTGAACGACGATATCATAACAGAATTTTCACTCACTCCCTCCAACACTTAATATTTTCGCATAAGTTAACTAAATTTACAAAAAATTGTATAATGAACTAATTTGCGCCCTTTAATATCATTTACCTTTTAAATGAAATAAATATTCTTATCAGATTTGCTCTTTACCAATGTTATAGCTTTTACGCCTTTTATAGCAATTAAAGCCAGCAAAAATATTGTATTTTACTACGAATGGCTTCGTTGAGCGACCAAAGAAATATCCCCTTCTTTTTAAACGTACCTTTATGTACTATTCAAATTTTTGTTGACCTTTAACACAAATATTTAAATTACATGCAACTTTTAAGCTCACTTCTGAATACACATACCATAAATTTAAAAAAAAATAGCTCTGACTTTATATTTCTCCTATAATTATTGCTGGAGCTTCCTGGTCCAAATCGGTCGTTCGTTCAGCAGCTTAGCGTTTTGACCTAATACTTTGAAATATTTAGCAGCAGCTCTGAGTCGTTTGCCCAATGGTTTGAAGTATTAACCTTAGCGTTGTAATCCAGTAGCTTGGTTTTTTATACCAGTAACTTAGAATATTAACGTCGTGATTTAGTTTAGTATTTGGAGTACTTGGAATATTATTTGGAATTACTTGGAGCCGTTTGTCTCAACGGCACACTTTTATACACACTTATTTCAACGTCCTTTACTGTTTCACCTGAAATTATTGATTTATGTTACATACAATGTAACGTTCACTAAATTTACGTAATATTCTTCTTTCAACTATTACAGCCGGCGTGACGATTATGAAATAAATCTCGTTTGTCAGCTCCGGTTAAGTTATATTGACAAATTCTTTCGGGATGTTGCCCGCGCTCTCATTGGTTGACAGCCTGCTATCGGTTGTTTGTCCGTGGAAAAGCGTTTTAATTATGTGTTATATCTACAACCTGTTGGATTTTATGAAATATTGCATTCTATATACGTTTAAATTTGCACATACAAAACTTTGTAATTGGATTCGTTAATAAATGGCATATTATGTGTGCCTTAAGCTGCATGTACATCGGAATTTTAATTTCCTACTGTCCTTACATATGCTTGTTTTACTAAGTCTGGCACCTTATATACGTTTCAAAATGCTCGTACACCATCGCTTCTAATATGCTTTTTTAAATGTTTGCCTGTACAAACTGGTATCAAATACATGCGTTTATTGACTTGTTTACCCAAATGCGCTTAAATTGAAAGAAATTTTATTTTACGGTTATTTGGTTTTTTAAGCTTACGAATTTGTTAATGTTCTAACGATGATGGTATTGCTTACGCAATTATCTATTTTAACGAATGTGTTGAATTTATTAATGAATGAGCTTTTTTCAATTAATTATAGCTTACTATTGATTTTATACGGGGTGATTTGTACTTGTTTTTTGCATAATGAATGAATTATGTACATTTTATGATTTAAATGTTTGGTTTTCGTGGTTTTATAATATTTACATAAAGTATTCCTCCCTTGTGATCTTATAATGACCTAAATAACTCTATTATTATAGCAATATATAAATATATATATATATATATATATATTGCTGTGAATTTGGTGTTATGATCTGCCCAGACGTTGGTAGCCAATGAAAGGTTCTATAAATATGTACCTGTATGTTGCCCAGACGTTAACAGACAATATTCAGACATATATATTGCTATGTTAATAATGTTATTTAGGGGTAGATAGGATCACTAGTATAGTGCGCATCATAAAAACAGCATGAGCGTACAGAACTAGACATTCTTACGAAGAAAATGAGAAATACAACGATTAGGCAGGAAAGCAAGTGACAATGCCTGGTATATAAATTATAGTCATTATTATTTTAAGAAGTCAAAAGTACTGTAAAAGATTTAATTAAATAAACAACTTGGCAAGTCATAAAACAACGTGAACAGAAGCTGCAACAGAGAACGCGTAAATACTGCATCATCATAGCACTAAAAATCCCAATTAAACAAGCAGGTTTAAAAATGCATAAGATACAAAACGCATAAAATTTAATACATCAAGTAAATTACAAATACGTGATCAGAAAGGTAAAATCCAACACCTGATAGACTAGAAATAAATACGGCATGGTGATGAAAGCAAAGTTCCTCAAATGTATTGTACAACCGAAACGTACTTGACCAGGGAAAATAAAAATCCTCAAATATCAATGCAATAATTTGAAATCTTACGTGCAAAAAATAACGCTTCAATTTCATTTACACATTAAAAATCCATAGGAATACCCAAAATCTTGTATGTAAAAATCACGAACAAAGCTTAATTGTTGAACTGTGCGCTTGTCAACAGATCGGATTTGTAAACAAATCAGTTTAACATGAATTAAAGCATAGTTTACATCACCTGAAAGAAAATATTTACGTGAAAGAATTAGAAGTGAGTTTATAGTTAATAAACTGTATAATGGTGATAGTGCAAAATTAAATGAGGTTCGTCGTTTTAATCCTTAAAAACGAAGGTAAAAAATTGTTGTTTTTAAATCAAATTCTAAGTTTTACATTAACAAAACGACTGGATCCAATAAGGAAATTCAACAAGTATTTAATTCAATTATTAATTACTGCATGTGACCAGGAAGTTTACCAAAGGACGCTAAATTAATTTAAAGAATTAATCAGTAGAAGCTATGCTAAGAGAAATGCACACCATATCTAAAGTAGATGTGGATTCAATGTTGTGACTATTTAAATCGATAAGCTGAATACGAAAGCAGTTGGGACAGGAACTGGTTCGAGCTGGAGACAACAGGTTAACCAATCTGAATATTTTGTTATGTTTTATTTTAGGAATGTTTTAAAAATTTGCTTTCAAAAAAACTTTGTTAGGGTCAACAAAGATCGTTTTTAGTACACGTTATAAATTACGTATAATTTAAAGGAAGTTTAATGAACGTTTATAGGGCTTCAAATAATAATAATAAGGGCGATTTTTACTGGCTATTTGTTTATTTAACGGGAATGAGAATTATAGAAAGAATTTAATTCAATTATTAAAAGGAGGTTCTTTTCAAAGAATTATTAAACGTCTTGTACATTGTAAATATTTTGAGAATTTTATAGTAACATGTGCTTAATGGTGTTTTGACTTAAAGAAACGGGAAGTAAAGGTAAAAAGAAAATTTATAATCCTGTTGTCGTATTTTCGCAAGCTCCATGCGTGATTAAAGTTGAGCTAGTCGAGATATTAAAAATTAAAATTAAAATTAAAATTGATAAACGGAAAAATGTTAACTCTTTTATTTCACAAAAAGAGGGCACCGGGTTATTGCAAAATATCACAGCAATATATATATATATTAATATATATATATATATATTAAATATATATATATATATATATATTAATATATATATATATATATATATATATATATATATTTTGTTATATATTTCTGGACGTTGTAATGTATCAATTAAGACCAAATAATTTTTTTGGGTTTTATTTCGTCCAAATTTGAAGTTTACAATAATGTCATTTGTAAATAACTTACGTTTCGGGAAATATGTTCCCTTAGACTTAGTTCTAAAATTAGAATAAAAGGTTTACATGTTTTGAGATGATTCAAATTTACTTAAATTGACTTGACCGAAAATTAATTAAAAATACTTATTTGTATGATGTGCATTCATCCTGTGTAGTACAATTTGAATAAGCACATTTAAGAATTAAACAATTTTCAAAAGCTTACTATAAATAAAAACATTGATAATGTAAAAACAGCAATCATTAAAATTAATTTTTGAAAACAGTATACTTAGTAAGTTAATTTATGTATGTACAAGTGGATTATCTTCGATTTATGTGTTGTTATCTGATCTAAATATTGATTAGTAAGTTTAGACGTTGTATCACTCTTTACAAATATCCCTAAAGACTTAGTTATTAACAATATCAGTAAATTTTGGAATACAATAGAACCAAATTGTAAATTTTCAAAAACTATTTTTTTACAAATCATTGAATTTCTTTTTGATAACAGTTATTTTTCCTTTAATAATAAATTTTATTTACAAATTTTTGGATATCCAATGGGATCAAATCTTAGTCCCATTATAGCACAAATAGTTATGGATGAATTATTAAATAATGTTATTCCACAACTTCCGTTTAACCTTCCATTTTTAAAGAAATTTGTTGATGATTTAATAACAGCTATCCCAGAAAATAAAATAGTTGAAACCCTTAATATTTTTAATAGCTATAATAGTCATATCCAATTCACAATAGAAACAGAATCCAATAAATCGGTACCTTTCATGGACACTTTATTAATTCGAAACGATGAAAATAAAATAATTTTAGATTGGTATCAAAAACAAAGCCATTCCAACAGATATTTAAATTACCATTCATATCACCCTTTCAAAACAAAAATAAATTTTATTTTAGGATTAAAAAATCGAATCAAAAGAATATGTCATCCAACATTCTACAATAAAAATATAAAAAACTTTCAAACATTTTAAAAACAACAACTATCCCACATCTCTAATAACAAAATTACTATATACCTCTGAAGAATATAAAACACAAACAACAGTAACAGTAATATAAACAAAAATAACACAAGTAGTAACAACAGCAAAATTTAGAAATATATAAAACAATATCAAATATAGACAATGAATTAACCCATAAACTAATTAAAGTATTTAAAATTATAATTTTAAGTATGCAAAGAAAAATATTTTAACAGTCAACAATCTCTTTTCAAAATTAAAAGATAAAACACCGAACTATTTCAAAAAATATTGTGTACCAAATTAATTGTTTAGATTGTAATGGCCTGTATATTGGACAAACATGTCAATCCTTAAATCAGCGTATAATTCAACACAGAAGTGACATAAAAGTTAAACCAAATTCATGTGCTTTATCGAGTCATTCAGCTAATTTAGATCATAGAATAGATTTCAAAATCCAAAATTTTAGAATTAGAGAAAGATAAACAAAAAGACTATTTCTTGAAATGTATCACATTTTAATACAAAAGATAGTATAAATAAAAAAACTGATATTAGTGGTTTGAGCTCGATTTACACATATTTACTTAATTTTAAAACATAGCTACATACCTAATGTAATATTTGTTAATATGTTCAACGTTATAAATACATACACACATTCAAACCACACAACCTAACGCATGGGCATACACACACACACACACATACAAACAAACAACTATCACATACAACATAACATATACATTAAATAAAGGTATCAGGTATCCTCTTAAAAAAGAGAATTTGAAATATTTCAAAATCTGACATAATTTTTATTTTTACATTTCTTCTTACACAAATTATATATCCTTCCTACATTTGAAAGTGAAAAACTAAAAATAGTTATGTTTAATAATAAATTTCGATGTTAATTTTTTAAAACAACTCATCTTGTAAGTTGCAATTAATATTTGTATAATTTAGCCTAGTTGTTTATAACATTTTTAGAAGCCTGTGAACAAGGATTAAATAAATCCGAAAATTTAGGCATTATAAAAGAGTTTTCTTTTTACCAGCTGACCTCAAACCCATTAAAAACATTTAATATAAATATATATATATATATATATATATATATATATATATACTGACGTGATAAAAGGCCACAAGATGTCATTGAAGCCCCAATTCTATAAATAAATCCCACCAAAATATAAAAAATTTTGAAAAACCGAAAATTTCCGTAAATTCTAGAGTACGCCGCGTATAATACAAGCGTACTTTTATTCATTGAAGTATAAGCGGAAAATCGAATTCCTTGTGTATAAATAATCACCCTGTACGATATATACATATTGTAAATGCATAGCAAGTAACGTAAATTGTACACGTAAATATAATTAATTTTGCGATACCGTACAACGCATCATTTAAGATAAATACAAAGCCATTTATTTTCACTTATAATTTTCAATACATTTTTGATAAAAATGCTTTGATTTGCTGCTAATAGCATGGAATAGTACCAGCTATACGCATTTTGATTAAACTACAAACAACCTGTATTTTAAACCTCAACTTTAATATTAATTTTGTGTACTCAAACACGAAAGCAAACATTTTCTATAAAATGCAACCCCTTTTGCATTAAGAAGCAAATAAAGTTTAAATTAATCGCCCTGTGGATTACACAAATTTATTTGAAATAAAATTTTTTTTCGAATTAGGAATATAAAAGGATGTCATCGGTATTTAGAACTACATAAATATCTAATTAATAATGAAACATTTTATTCCAAGAAGCGGCCCGGAATACAAAAATCCAAGAAAATGTAATACAAATTAATAAAAAATGCTTACGATCTTCGCGTTCAATATACGATAGAAGGAGATTGCGAGCATTAACCTTAGGTGTTAAACAAAAACAAACAGCACGCGTCACGGACAACTGGAACCAGATAACAAGGAAATAAACCGCCGCGATATTAGACGGTAGTGAGTTTTTCTGAGAAAACATGCATCAGAATGTTATAGCTTATAACCGTAATTTTGAGCGTTGCTTCCTGTCTATACTGACATAAGTCAAAAACTTGACAATGTCAGATATGATTGACAAAAATGCCAAACGTAACTGAAAGTTAGGTTTATATATATATATATATATATATATATATATATATATATTTGCGCATACGATTTAAATTTGTAAATTTCTTAATTGTCGTCATCGGTTCCGGTGGCCTAATTGGTAAACGCATGGTCCCGGAAAGACCAAGATACAGGTACAGGTCCTGTACAAAACCATATATTTTCCATCCTTTAATTACAAGCTCGATTTGGAATGATCATTTGAGCTTTGCATAAAAATCTAAGTTATTATTTCATATAAATATATATATATATATATATATATATATATATATATTACTCATATTTAGACCAGGGTAGAAAATTAAATAATCACATCAAATAATTTTAATCACCGTGTATAATGAATATTATTAGATAATACGCGTTATTAAAACCATGAAGCATAAAAATTTATTAGTTTCAGTAAAAATAAGAGATTTAAACCATGTACAAGACGCTTTATATCAAAAGAAACAGTATTAAAAAGCTCTGCGTGTAATGTAATTATTCCTAAACAAATGGAAATTACGTGCAAAATTTATCTTAATTAACTCTATTTCAAGTAACCGGTATTGAACAAAACGTACAGATAATATCTATAGAAACTTGTAAAAACCCAATAAAATGCAAATCCTAGAAGTGTTAGTTAGAAGTAGGATGTTTGAACAAACCTGCGTATTTTAAAAGGCAATTTCAGTTTAATTTGTTTAGATAAACATGTCGATTCTAAGGATATTGGTAACGGTCAGATGCTTTAGCACGAAATACAAAACAGGGTTTATTTAAAAAGCTCATACGGCGAAAATTTTGCAGATAATTAATGTTTACAAAGAATCTTGGAGAAACCGGGGCTTAATATTCACGAGAAGGTGCGATACGGGGTTATTTAACCCAGATAGTCCACATGGACTAAAATATAATCGATAATAAAGAATATCAATTTGCACCAATACGAACAGGTTAGAAAAGGAAAGAGAAAATGCGTCAAGCAAAGACACATATAGTAAAAGGCGTGATTTAAGCAACGTCACGAGGGTCACAATTGGTTAAAAATAGGATGCAAATATCAGAGGTAGAAACAACGATTTCTGTACAAAATTAATTAGTTTTTCTCGGACATGTTTGCGTGCCGTGTGAGAATTTCTGAGATTTAAATGGGGCAAGTGAAAAATTCGTAAAAACCGACGCGCGAGCGACGGACTGGGAACATGGCATGAGAAATTCTTAAGAATTGTCTGTTTTGAGGACAAAAGCGACGTGCCGGCTATTCGCTATATATACAGGTGGTAATATGAATTTCGGCCTCTTAGACTTTTGACTATTCGATGCGTTAAAAGCTCTTACATCCGCGACTTGATTCAAGATGTTAAACAGTGCATTTTAGTTTGATAAAATAATTTAAAGTTTGCTCGTATATTTTAGTGATTCAAAATAGTTTGTTATTTACGTGCTAACATGAATGTACTTCAGTGCACTTAGATACAAGGTAATAAAATTTAGTATCACTGTACCAATTAGCAAAATTTACAACGACAAATGTATACACAAAAGTAGGCAGTTTTGGCGTATATTGGTGAAAGACGCATGAATTTCTTTGCTATTTTTCGGGGGTGTTAATAATTAAATGGTTCAAATACGTGTCTGGATCCACGAAACAAGGGTCAGATATACACAGATGGGTTCCGGAAAAGCCCAGAAACAACTTTAAATAAATGGTGATGGAGAAAATTTTAAAAGCGTTGAGAATTAGAAGCCGTAAATATAATCCTGTTGGAATGGTGTGATTAACTAAAGGGACGATGTACATTGAAGCTACGAGGACAGTAACCTTCAGGTAAATTATACTATTTTGTTTGACATTTTGGTGTGTGTTGAATAACTTTATTATACTATTTTGTTTGACATTTTTGTGTGTGTTGAATTACTTTATAATTGATTTACTTTAAATGGACATTAGTGAAATTGTACTAACCATAAAATTTTAATTTTAAGGTGAAATTTGCTTGTTTAAGTAGAAAGGGGTATTTAGTATTGATGTTCTGAATTATGATGAAAATTTGGGTATGTTTTTGAGCTCAATTAGACGAACCTGGTTAATTAACGTAAAGGGGTGGTAGATGCTCCCTTTTTACTCTGCGTATATTGTTATAGTAATTAGTAGGCATCCTACAAGGACTTTAATTCTGGATGCACGTTAAAATGATAATAAAATTAATCTTGAAATTCTTTTTAAAACTGAAATTTATGCTGAATTTTAATCTTGAAATTTTAATGTATTGTGAATATTGATGTAAATAGAGTTGACGTTGATGTTTGTGGTAGGAATGTGTTGTTTAATTTTATGAATGAGGAGGTTTATAAAATTAGGTGGGCAGCCGAGGCGAAAACAGGATCACAGCAGTTTATGACGCCCAATCGGTGGGACTAGAATTTTTTTGTTGAAAGGACCCAGTTCCCGCATTCACAGGAGAATAACACAGCAGTATATGGCGACCACAACGTGAGGGCTCGAGTTCCAAATAAAATTTTTGTGATTTTATTCCAGGAAACTGGCGATCTGAGAGAGAGAGTTTTTGTGTGTGTATAAATTTAAGAGTATTTTAGAGTGTGTGTGTGATTTGAACGTATGCAGAGAAAGGAGTGGTTAAGGAGTCAAGGAGTGGAAATTGGAAGTGACGATAGTGCATTGTGTGAGAAAATTTCGAAAATGGAAGAAGCTGGAGGCAGTAGAGATCAGTCGAGGACGGAATCAGGGGATCAAGGAAACGAGATGATAATGAGGATGCTTGAAAGAATGAATGAGACGTTAAGTGGGGTTAGAGAGGACTCAAATCGAAAATTTGAGCAAATGAGTGAAGAATCGAACAGGAAGTTAGAGGAGATTAGTCAGAAAATAGATAAGACGAATCAAGAAGTTTCAGAATTTAAAAATAGTCTTACCGTAAAGATGGGGGAAGTTGAAAATAGGGTTGATAAAATGAGCGTGATATTACAGGTCTTCGACAGGAAATGGGACATTTAAGGTTCGAAGTACGCATTTTGTGAAGAAGAGATTAATGTAAAATGACTGAAGTAACGGACTCATGTAGGGATCAGTTAGGCAGGGTAGAACGCGAAGTTAGTAGTATCAAATACAACATGTCAAATTTAACGGGGGATGGTCCCAGATTTTATACAGGTGGAGTATCATTGGACCAACACATGAAGTTTTATGGCGATAACAGGGTAAATCCACAAATTTTTATTAATAGTGTAAGAAATCTAGTGGGAAATTTATTTGACGAACAGACTAAACTGAATACGATAAAGGCTTTATTAAAGGACAACGCGGAAGCATGGTACAATTTAGTAGGACAGGACATAGACACGTATCAGGACTTTGAAAACAAATTTTAAAGCACTACTGGAGTGACCACAGACAAGACCAGGTACGAGACGACTTAATCACAGGGAAATTTAAGGAGAATTTTCAGGAAGTAGGAGCAATATGCTATACGCAAGTATAGCATAGCAAAGCAACTGAACCCACCACTGACGGACCGACAAATTATTAAGTATTTATCACGACACTTCGAGGTAGACATAAGACAACACGTAGCACTACAGAACATAGTGGACAGAGAAATGTTTTGGAATACCTGCAGAGGTACGACGACGTAAGTAGTGGACGACCTCGGATAATAGGGAAAGACATCAATACAGTTAGGTTTGACAATAGAAGGGACAACTACGCTAGACGGGGGAATAGTTACGGATACCAGCGACAGAATTGGGAACAGAGACGACCATATGTTAGGAGTAATAGTTTAGGAAGGGACCTGCACCGAGACCGGGACCTACCAGAATGAATAGTTCACCAGACATGAGCGGACTGCTAATACAGACACGGAACGAGTGGAAACGCCTAGGACGTACGCTGAGGTGACGGCTAGACCAGGACCGAGTAGGGAAAACAGACCTGGACAGGATTTTTAGAACCCGACAGACCACTAGATTTCAGTGTAAATGTATATGAACATCCACGTGAATTTTTCAAAATTGAGGAAGAAGTAGAGCCAGAAACTGTAGAAAATTATGTTTGCCAATTATTAATTTAGAAATTTTTGAGAATAATGTAGAAGTATTACTTGATACAGGGGCAGAGGCGAGTTTAATATCGGAGGAATTCGTCAGCAAAATTAGGGATAAGGTTTGTGATAGAATTATGCCTATAAAGCGTAGCCATTTAGTAGCTCCAAATAAAAGAAGTTTGCTGTAGTAAATAGTGTTGTGGTGCTTAGGATAGATATAGGAGGTTTAAGCTGTGAACAGGAGTTTGTCATTGTACCTGGACTAAAGTTTCAGAGCATTTTAGGTGTTGACTGTATGATGAAGTTAGGGGTTTTGATAGATATGGAAAGGAAGGTAGTAAGGATTAAGGATAGGGTAGTGCCATGGAAGGGCAGTTATGAAGTCACAGAGGATGACACGGGGTTTAGTATTAATGTAGTAGAGGTAGAGGATGATGAAGGTAAACAGATCAACACAATAAGATGTCCAGAGGATAGGAAAGTAGAGGTTCAAGCTTTAGTACAAAAACATGCAGAATTAGTGGGGGTAGAAGCAACAGCAGCAGATCGGGAGCAGGTGAAGGCGGAATTAAGTAAAGATGGCAAGTTTGTTTTTAATCAAGTAGATTTAAGGGATTCAATCTGGCGGATTCCATTACATAAGAATTCTAGAAGGTATATAGGATTTTCCATAGAGGGAAAAATCGATAACTTTAAAGTAGTATCGTTTGGTTTGTCGGCAGAAAAGAAAAAAATAGTAAATGAGAAACAGACAAATGTAGGGACTGAAGAAGAAGCTGTATTTAAGAGTCAGGATAAGAGGGATGATAAGTTTATGGTATGGGAGATAATAAGGATGTTAAGTATAGATATAGAAGGGGGAGAAATAGGGATGAAAAGTATTAGGATGGTAAGAAGAAAGACATGGAGGGTCAAGAAGAGAGTTAGATTTAAATAGGATAGGGATAGAATAGGTGTATATAGAAGAGTAGAAGTAAGTGTTTATAGAAAATAAAGCTAGGTATAGGATAAATATGGGAGATAATTAGGAATAGGTTTAGGATGAGAATAAAGAGTAAATGTAGGAAAAAAATAAGATAGGTTAAGTGTAGATATTTCATAGAAGATTAGTGGAGAGTTAGGAAGAGAGTAAGAGTAGGATAGGCATATAGGATTAGGTAGGGGGAAGTAAAGTATGGTGAAGATTAGTTAAAAGTTAGGAATAGGATAGGTATATAGGATGTATATAGGATTAGATGGATAAGTAGGATGAAGTTAGGGGTAATTTCAGTTTATAGAATTAGGTGAGAGTTAGGAATAGGATAGGGATATAGGTAGGTGTAAATATTTTTTTTTGATTGGAGACAAAGTAGGTAAGTTAGATAGATAAGGGTAGAGAGAGATAGGCAATTTTTTTTTGTAATTTTTTTGTCTAAATGCTTTATATTTGCATTCAAATAAGTGGGATTATTTGTATTCAAATAGTGGGAAAATACTCATATTTAGACCAGGGTAGAAAATTAAATAATCACATCAAATAATTTTAATCACCGTGTATAATGAATATTATTAGATAATACGCGTTATTAAAACCGTGAAGCATAAAAATTTATTAGTTTCAGTAAAAATAAGAGATTTAAACCATGTACAAGACGCTTTATATCAAAAGAAACAGTATTAAAAAGCTCTGCGTGTAATGTAATTATTCCTAAACAAATGGAATTTACGTGCAAAATTTATCTTAATTAACTCTATTTCAAGTAACCGGTATTAAACAAAACGTACAGATAATATCTATAGAAACTTGTAAAAACCCAATAAAATGCAAATCCTAGAAGTGTTAGTTAGAAGTAGGATGTTTGAACACACCTGCGTATTTTAAAAGGCAATTTCAGTTTAATTTGTTTAGATAAACATGTCGATTCTAAGGATATTGGTAACGGTCAGATGCTTTAGCACGAAATACAAAACAGGGTTT
The DNA here is from genome assembly GCA_036346225.1 of Platerodrilus igneus. NCBI lineage: Eukaryota > Metazoa > Arthropoda > Insecta > Coleoptera > Lycidae > Platerodrilus > Platerodrilus igneus. The sequence goes on from JARFIW010000958.1 coordinate 879,465, forward strand.
ATTTAAAAAGCTCATACGGCGAAAATTTTGCAGATAATTAATGTTTACAAAGAATCTTGGAGAAACCGGGGCTTAATATTCACGAGAAGGTGCGATACGGGGTTATTTAACCCAGATAGTCCACATGGACTAAAATATAATCGATAATAAAGAATATCAATTTGCACCAATACGAACAGGTTAGAAAAGGAAAGAGAAAATGCGTCAAGCAAAGACACATATAGTAAAAGGCGTGATTTAAGCAACGTCACGAGGGTCACAATTGGTTAAAAATAGGATGCAAATATCAGAGGTAGAAACAACGATTTCTGTACAAAATTAATTAGTTTTTCTCGGACATGTTTGCGTGCCGTGTGAGAATTTCTGAGATTTAAATGGGGCGAGTGAAAAATTCGTAAAAACCGACGCGCGAGCGACGGACTGGGAACATGGCATGAGAAATTCTTAAGAATTGTCTGTTTTGAGGACAAAAGCGACGTGCCGGCTATTCGCTATATATACAGGTGGTAATATGAATTTCGGCCTCTTAGACTTTTGACTATTCGATGCGTTAAAAGCTCTTACATCCGCGACTTGATTCAAGATGTTAAACAGTGCATTTTAGTTTGATAAAATAATTTAAAGTTTGCTCGTATATTTTAGTGATTCAAAATAGTTTGTTATTTACGTGCTAACATGAATGTACTTCAGTGCACTTAGATACAAGGTAATAAAATTTAGTATCACTGTACAAATTAGCAAAATTTACAACGACAAATGTATACACAAAAGTAGGCAGTTTTGGCGTATATTGGTGAAAGACGCATGAATTTCTTTGCTATTTTCGGGGTGTTAATAATTAAATGGTTCAAATACGTGTCTGGATCCACGAAACAAGGGTCAGATATACACAGATGGGTTCCGGAAAAGCCCAGAAACAACTTTAAATAAATGGTGATGGAGAAAATTTTAAAAGCGTTGAGAATTAGAAGCCGTAAATATAATCCTGTTGGAATGGTGTGATTAACTAAAGGGACGATGTACATTGAAGCTACGAGGACAGTAACCTTCAGGTAAATTATACTATTTTGTTTGACATTTTGGTGTGTGTTGAATAACTTTATTATACTATTTTGTTTGACATTTTTGTGTGTGTTGAATTACTTTATAATTGATTTACTTTAAATGGACATTAGTGAAATTGTACTAACCATAAAATTTTAATTTTAAGGTGAAATTTGCTTGTTTAAGTAGAAAGGGTATTTAGTATTGATGTTCTGAATTATGATGAAAATTTGGGTATGTCTTTGAGCTCAATTAGACGAACCTGGTTAATTAACGTAAAGGGGTGGTAGATGCTCCCTTTTTACTCTGCGTATATTGTTATAGTAATTAGTAGGCATCCTACAAGGACTTTAATTCTGGATGCACGTTAAAATGATAATAAAATTAATCTTGAAATTCTTTTTAAAACTGAAATTTATGCTGAATTTTAATCTTGAAATTTTAATGTATTGTGAATATTGATGTAAATAGAGTTGACGTTGATGTTTGTGGTAGGAATGTGTTGTTTAATTTTATGAATGAGGAGGTTTATAAAATTAGGTGGGCAGCCGAGGCGAAAACAGGATCACAGCAGTTTATGACGCCCAATCGGTGGGACTAGAATTTTTTTGTTGAAAGGACCCAGTTCCCGCATTCACAGGAGAATAACACAGCAGTATATGGCGACCACAACGTGAGGGCTCGAGTTCCAAATAAAATTTTTGTGATTTTATTCCAGGAAACTGGCGATCTGAGAGAGAGTTTTGTGTGTGTATAAATTTAAGAGTATTTTAGAGTGTGTGTGTGATTTGAACGTATGCAGAGAAAGGAGTGGTTAAGGAGTCAAGGAGTGGAAATTGGAAGTGACGATAGTGCATTGTGTGAGAAAATTTCGAAAATGGAAGAAGCTGGAGGCAGTAGAGATCAGTCGAGGACGGAATCAGGGATCAAGGAAACGAGATGATAATGAGGATGCTTGAAAGAATGAATGAGACGTTAAGTGGGGTTAGAGAGGACTCAAATCGAAAATTTGAGCAAATGAGTGAAGAATCGAACAGGAAGTTAGAGGAGATTAGTCAGAAAATAGATAAGACGAATCAAGAAGTTTCAGAATTTAAAAATAGTCTTACCGTAAAGATGGGGAAGTTGAAAATAGGGTTGATAAAATGAGCGTGATATTACAGGTCTTCGACAGGAAATGGGACATTTAAGGTCCGAAGTACGCATTTTTGTGAAGAAGAGATTAATGTAAAATGACTGAAGTAACGGACTCATGTAGGGATCAGTTAGGCAGGGTAGAACGCGAAGTTAGTAGTATCAAATACAACATGTCAAATTTAACGGGGATGGTCCCAGATTTTATACAGGTGGAGTATCATTGGACCAACACATGAAGTTTTATGGCGATAACAGGGTAAATCCACAAATTTTTATTAATAGTGTAAGAAATCTAGTGGGAAATTTATTTGACGAACAGACTAAACTGAATACGATAAAGGCTTTATTAAAGGACAACGCGGAAGCATGGTACAATTTAGTAGGACAGGACATAGACACGTATCAGGACTTTGAAAACAAATTTTTAAAGCACTACTGGAGTGACCACAGACAAGACCAGGTACGAGACGACTTAATCACAGGGAAATTTAAGGGAGAATTTTCAGGAAGTAGGGAGCAATGACGGACCGACAAATTATTAAGTATTTATTACGACACTTCGAGGTAGACATAAGACAACACGTAGCACTACAGAACATAGTGGACAGAGAAATGTTTTTGGAATACCTGCAGAGGTACGACGACGTAAGTAGTGGACGACCTCGGGATAATAGGGAAAGACATCAATACAGTTAGGTTTGACAATAGAAGGGACAACTACGCTAGACGGGGGAATAGTTACGGATACCAGCGACAGAATTGGGAACAGAGACGACCATATGTTAGGAGTAATAGTTTAGGAAGGGGACCTGCACCGAGACCGGGACCTACCAGAATGAATAGTTCACCAGACATGAGCGGGACTGCTAATACAGACACGGAACGAGTGGAAACGCCTAGGACGTACGCTGAGGTGACGGCTAGACCAGGACCGAGTAGGGAAAACAGACCTGGACAGGATTTTTAGAACGCGACAGACCACTAGATTTCAGTGTAAATGTATATGAACATCCACGTGAATTTTTCAAAATTGAGGAAGAAGTAGAGCCAGAAACTGTAGAAAAATTATGTTTGCCAATTATTAATTTAGAAATTTTTGAGAATAATGTAGAAGTATTACTTGATACAGGGGCAGAGGCGAGTTTAATATCGGAGGAATTCGTCAGCAAAATTAGGGATAAGGTTTGTGATAGAATTATGCCTATAAAGCGTAGCCATTTAGTAGCTCCAAATAAAAAGAAGTTTGCTGTAGTAAATAGTGTTGTGGTGCTTAGGATAGATATAGGAGGTTTAAGCTGTGAACAGGAGTTTGTAATTGTACCTGGACTGAAGTTTCAGAGCATTTTAGGTGTTGACTGTATGATGAAGTTAGGGGTTTTGATAGATATGGAAAGGAAGGTAGTAAGGATTAAGGATAGGGTAGTGCCATGGAAGGGCAGTTATGAAGTCACAGAGGATGACACGGGGTTTAGTATTAATGTAGTAGAGGTAGAGGATAATGAAGGTAAACAGATCAACACAATAAGATGTCCAGAGGATAGGAAAGTAGAGGTTCAAGCTTTAGTACAAAACATGCAGAATTAGTGGGGTAGAAGCAACAGCAGCAGATCAGGAGCAGGTGAAGGCGGAATTAAGTAAAGATGGCAAGTTTGTTTTAATCAAGTAGATTTAAAGGGATTCATTCTGGCGGATTCCATTACATAAGAATTCTAGAAGGTATATAGGATTTTCCATAGAGGGAAAAATCGATAACTTTAAAGTAGTATCGTTTGGTTTGTCGGCAGAAAAGAAAAAAATAGTAAATGAGAAACAGACAAATGTAGGGACTGAAGAAGAAGCTGTATTTAAGAGTCAGGATAAGAGGGATGATAAGTTTATGGTATGGGAGATAATAAGGATGTTAAGTATAGATATAGAAGGGGGAGAAATAGGGATGAAAAGCATTAGGATGGTAAGAAGAAAGACATGGAGGGTCAAGAAGAGAGTTAGATTTAAATAGGATAGGGATAGAATAGGTGTATATAGAAGAGTAGAAGTAAGTGGTAATAGAAAATAAAGCTAGGTATAGGATAAATATGGGAGATAATTAGGAATAGGTTTAGGATGAGAATAAAGAGTAAATGTAGGAAAAAAATAAGATAGGTTAAGTGTAGATATTTCATAGAAGATTAGTGGAGAGTTAGGAAGAGAGTAAGAGTAGGATAGGCATATAGGATTAGGTAGGGGGAAGTAAAGTATGGTGAAGATTAGTTAAAAGTTAGGAATAGGATAGGTATATAGGATGTATATAGAATTAGATGGATAAGTAGGATGAAGTTAGGGATAATTTCAGTTTATAGAATTAGGTGAGAGTTAGGAATAGGATAGGGATATAGGTAGGTGTAAATATTTTTTTGATTGGAGACAAAGTAGGTAAGTTAGATAGATAAGGGTAGAGAGATAGGCAATTTTTTGTAATTTTTTGTCTAAATGCTTTATATTTGCATTCAAATAAGTGGGATTATTTGTATTCAAATAGGGGGAAAATACTCATATTTAGACCAGGGTAGAAAATTAAATAATCACATCAAATAATTTTAATCACCGTGTATAATGAATATTATTAGATAATACGCGTTATTAAAACCGTGAAGCATAAAATTTATTAGTTTCAGTAAAAATAAGAGATTTAAACCATGTACAAGACGCTTTATATCAAAAGAAACAGTATTAAAAAGCTCTGCGTGTAATGTAATTATTCCTAAACAAATGGAAATTACGTGCAAAATTTATCTTAATTAACTCTATTTCAAGTAACCGGTATTGAACAAAACGTACAGATAATATCTATAGAAACTTGTAAAACCCAATAAAATGCAAATCCTAGAAGTGTTAGTTAGAAGTAGGATGTTTGAACACACCTGCGTATTTTAAAAGGCAATTTCAGTTTAATTTGTTTAGATAAACATGTCGATTCTAAGGATATTGGAAACGGTCAGATGCTTTAGCACGAAATACAAAACAGGATTTATTTAAAAAGCTCATACGGCGAAAATTTTGCAGATAATTAATGTTTACAAAGAATCTTGGAGAAACCGGGGCTTAATATTCACGAGAAGGTGCGATACGGGGTTATTTAACCCAGATAGTCCACATGGACTAAAATATAATCGATAATAAAGAATATCAATTTGCACCAATACGAACAGGTTAGAAAAGGAAAGAGAAAATGCGTCAAGCAAAGACACATATAGTAAAAGGCGTGATTTAAGCAACGTCACGAGGGTCACAATTGGTTGAAAATAGGATGCAAATATCAGAGGTAGAAACAACGATTTCTGTACAAAATTAATTAGTTTTTCTCGGACATGTTTGCGTGCCGTGTGAGAATTTCTGAGATTTAAATGGGGCGTGTGAAAAATTCGTAAAAACCGTTGCGCGAGCGACGGACTGGGAACATGGCATGAGAAATTCTTAAGAATTGTCTGTTTTGAGGACAAAAGCGACGTGCCGGCTATTCGCTATATATACAGGTGGTAATATGAATTTCGGCCTCTTAGACTTTTGACTATTCGATGCGTTAAAAGCTCTTACATCCGCGACTTGATTCAAGATGTTAAACAGTGCATTTTAGTTTGATAAAATAATTTAAAGTTTGCTCGTATATTTTAGTGATTCAAAATAGTTTGTTATTTACGTGCTAACATGAATGTACTTCAGTGCACTTAGATACAAGGTAATAAAATTTAGTATCACTGTACCAATTAGCAAAATTTACAACGACAAATGTATACACAAAAGTAGGCAGTTTTGGCGTATATTGGTGAAAGACGCATGAATTTCTTTGCTATTTTTCGGGGGTGTTAATAATTAAATGGTTCAAATACGTGTCTGGATCCACGAAACAAGGGTCAGATATACACAGATGAGTTCCGGAAAAGCCCAGAAACAACTTTAAATAAATGGTGATGGAGAAAATTTTAAAAGCGTTGAGAATTAGAAGCCGTAAATATAATCCTGTTGGAATGGTGTGATTAACTAAAGGAACGATGTACATTGAAGCTACGAGGACAGTAACCTTCAGGTAAATTATACTATTTTGTTTGACATTTTGGTGTGTGTTGAATAACTTTATTATACTATTTTGTTTGACATTTTTGTGTGTGTTGAATTACTTTATAATTGATTTACTTTAAATGGACATTAGTGAAATTGTACTAACCATAAAATTTTAATTTTAAGGTGAAATTTGCTTGTTTAAGTAGAAAGGGGTATTTAGTATTGATGTTCTGAATTATGATGAAAATTTGGGTATGTCTTTGAGCTCAATTAGACGAACCTGGTTAATTAACGTAAAGGGGTGGTAGATGCTCCCTTTTTACTCTGCATATATTGTTATAGTAATTAGTAGGCATCCTACAAGGACTTTAATTCTGGATGCACGTTAAAAGATAATAAAATTAATCTTGAAATTCTTTTTAAAACTGAAATTTATGCTGAATTTTAATCTTGAAATTTTAATGTATTGTGAATATTGATGTAAATAGAGTTGACGTTGATGTTTGTGGTAGGAATGTGTTTGTTTTTTTTATGTATGAGGATGAAAGTTATATAGGGGAGCAGCCGAGGCGATTAACAGAAGAAAGTCAACAGACCAGGTAATTCAAGAGGTTTCACAGCAATATATATATATATATATATATATATATATATATATATATAGGAATTGTTTATCGGGGTTGTAGTCAATTAGGGCAAATTAAGAACTTCTCTTTGATCGATTCGAGCTTTCGAAAATTTTATTTTCTTCTTCAGGAAACTGCAAATATGTATAATTACAAGATGTAATTAAAATGTTTACTTACGATCTAGAGTCTAATCTTAAATGTAAGAAGCATGAAATTATTTTATCACGAAAACGACTATTTTAGGGTTGACATTTAAAGCTAATGACACATACTTGATGAATAATTAAAACAGGATAGTTATTGCATTACAATGAGGGTGAATTAATAAATAAATCTAAAAATACATTGATGGATATAAGGGGAGTTGTTATGAAAATTAAATAAGTAATATGAATTAAATTATGATTGTAGACATGTAATAAATTAAGATAATAGCTGCAAGAAGATTTGTTTAATAAATTAATCAATTGTAGGGGTGTTGGTATTTTTTATTATTGATAATAAATATGAATATGTATATATATATATATATATATATATATATATATATATATATATATATATATATATGTTTGTGTAATTTGCAGATCAATTGTTGATACATAAAGTCATAGGTCAAGCTAGGGGGTATAGTCACAATCTAAGATAAAGTTTATTAGGTACTTTAGACAATTAGGATTGCACATATTCAACTTAAGGTAACAATGTAAGATAATTCAGTTTTGGTTAATTTAATTTTATTAAGCAGCTTTGCATTTTATTTAGTTAGTAATAGCATGATATATTTTTAGAATAGAAAACCAAGGTTTAAAATAACACGAGGCAAATACCGCTTTTATTTTAATTTTCGATAGTGTAAGACAAATATTAAAAACTTTGCATTGGATCGATATTTTGATGGGTAAACTTGAAACGTTTTAAATATAGCATGTTAAATAAGAGCTTGTTTAGTTGGGGTAAGAAAATCGATAGCTTCTCAGAATGTAACTGCACGTTACAAGCAGACACGGATCAATATTGCAGACAAAGTAGGATGTTGATAAAGTATATGTAAGAAAACGATGCAAGTGTAAATATCAGTTAGACTTCAGAATAAACACGTGAACAAAGACAGTTCTATAGCATGTAGATAGAGCAAGACGAAAAATGTTGGTATCGATCGGAAAACTTGGAGGAAAATGAAGCGTTGTGATTGGACGTTATATATATATATATATATATATATATATATATATACACGCAACAGTTTCAAAGTTAGGTAGGGTGATAGACAACTGTGAATTTTATAAGAAAGGAACATAAATAAGAACAGGCGAGATATATGAAAAAGAAAGATGGAATGTGTTTTGTTAGTTTGGAGGGCGTAAGTGTTATTAGAATTGGAGTTCGTAAAGACTAGTGTCGATGAAAAGCTTCGACAATTGACTATTTGCGAAGGCGTTCCAAATAATTTTTTCTCTTTCTGCAGTGTATTTCAAGGAAAGTTGCTAGTTGTTGAGGGTTTTCTGGGGAATGAACGACGGTTTGGCCGGTTATTAGGGCAAACGAGTGGACGGTTGGTGTATATGGAGGAATATTATTGTTCGTTATAGTTCTACGTGCTAAAACTTGGAAAACAGGGGGTATAGGGACCCTATATAACCACCTCAATGGAGGGTGAAATTCTCTTACTCTTACGCTTATTTTCTTACGTTCTTCGCTTGCCTACGAAGTTACCTCTAGTGAAAGTATTAAGTGATTTGTATATAATTCATAGTAATTACACAGAAGTCGGTGTGAAGTGGTGAGTCAACTTAGATAAAATTTGAGAATGAATTGAAAATTCTAAGCAAAGTATATATGAAGTATGTAAGTACAAGCGACTTCTATTTTGGTTTTGAAATGTATGAAAGTTGTTAAAACTTGGAATTTAATGGTGAAGGCGGCAATTATTGATCAGTTTGTTATAAATGGGAGTATGGTATGGAAATTTTCGAAGTTGGATGTTTTGATTTATAGCAATTGGAGAGAGATGTTGGGGTATCGGCATGCAGAGACTGATGGTGATTCAACTGAGGAGCCGTTCCATGGACTAGAGCTGTTCTAGACGGCATCATCTTCAAGGGCTAATTGCGGATACCTGCTGGAGAATAGTTACCAAGTAACAATTTTTATAAAAACATTTTGTGGTGATTATTGGCTGTGTTTCTATTAACCTTTTGTGCTTGGAGTTTTTATATTTTTTTTATAAATTTAATGAACTGAAAATTTTTATGGGACTTTAGATGTAGCTGAAATTTATTCAGGTAGAAAAGTATTATTAATTTAAAGATAACCAGGTTATGTTGTACAAAGTAACGGGTACTTAATTTATTTTTACAGTGCTGTAAATTTGCACTCACTTTTAAAGGGTTTTACTGTGAGCTCATGTTAAGACTAAGGAATTAACGTCAGGTATTAGGATAGCCCTTTTACTTTAACAGAGTATTTGTTTAAAAAGGTTATCGTATCCTATTATATTTTGAAAGGAAGTTGTTGATATCACTAATAATATGAGTGTACATCATGAAACAAGTTTTGAAAATGTAATATTTATTCCATATAAATAAAGTGTAATGTATTTTGTGAATTGTGTTATTTTGAGTACGAGTGTAGGGACTGAATTTTTTTTGGTTACAGCTTAGAGGCAAACAGCGGGAGTTATTCAATTAAGCAGTCCAGGTAAGCTTCATTTGTTAGTTTCTTAAAAGTATTTTAGGGATGTCAGAGTAAGCAGCCGAGGTGCAGAGTTAACTCCACGACATTATGTTGACCCAACTGTAGGGCTTAAAGTAGCGATAGAGAAGGTACAGAGGGAATTTCACAAGAATTATGGCGACCCGAACGTGAGGGACCCGATTCCAAATAAATAAATTTATTTCAGAAACCTGGCGACCTGAGATGAAAGGGTGGATTGTTTTCTAAATAATTTTAGAAATAGTTTTAGTGTTATATTTTTTAACTAGTGGGTGTTGTGAACGGATGTTAAGGAAGGAGTGGCTAAGGAGTGAAGGAATGGAAATTAGAAGTGACGATAGTGCTTCGTTTGAAAAATCAGGAAAATAAATGGTGGAAGCCGGAGGTAGTAGGGATCAATCTAGGACAGAAACGGGAGAGCAAGAAAATGAGATGATCATAAGAATGCTGGAAAAGATTAATGCAGGATCAAACCGAAAATTTGAGCAAATTAGCAAAAAAATTGACAAATTGAACAAGATGTTTTCTGATTTTAAAAATAATTTAACAGTGAAAATGGGAGAGGTTAAAATAAGAGTTGAAAAGACTGAGAGGAATATAACAGATCTTCGGAGTGAAATAGGGCAATTAAAAACAGAACTCGGGATTTTTTGTGAAGAGGAGATAAATGGTAAAATGACTGAGGTGAGTGAGTCGTGTAGATATTAGTTAGGCACGTTTGAGAGGGAGTTAATAGGAATCGGACAGAGTATGTGCTTTAGCGGGGAATAGCCCAAGGATTTTTTCTGGTAATATTTTAGTAGAGCAACAAATAAAATTGTACGGAGACAATAAGGTAAATCCACAAATTTTTATAAATAATATTAGGACATTAGTTTGTAATTGTACGATGAACAGGCTAAACTAAATGTGGTGAAGGTCTTAATAAAGGATAACGCAGAGGTCTGGTATAATTTGGTAGAATAAGATATAAATTCATACTTACTTTTTGAGGAGAAGTTTTTTAAACATTATTGGAGTGATAATAAGCAGGATCAGGTTAGGGATGATCTAATCACATGGAAGTGCAAAGGGGAGTTTGCAGAATCCCGTGAACAATATGCGATTAGAAAATACAGTATCGCAAAGCTATTAAGTCCACTCTTGACAGACCGTCAAATTATTAAATTCTTGTCCAGACATTTTGAGGTAGAGGTCAAGCAACATGTTGATTTACAAAACATAGTTGATAGGGAGGCATTTTTGGAGTGCCTGCAAAGACATGATGACGTAGAGTCTAGAGGACCAAGAGGAAGCAGAGACAGGAATATAAATTTAGTACGATTTGGTAATAGGAGAGAAAATTTTTATAACCAAAGGGGGACAAACCAAAGTCAAAATTTTAGGAATCATTGGGGACAGCGAGAGAGTTATTTTAGGAGTAATAGCAGTACGAGGGGGGCTACTCCACGACCAAGAGTAATAAGGCAAAATAGCTCGCTGGAAATAAATAGGACATCGACGAGTGGGAGTAATGGAGAAAGATCAGAGAGACAGGACACTAACAGGAGGACATACGCGCAAGTGGTAGAAGGACAACCAGGATCTAGTGATGAGAACTCAGCTAGGCAGGATTTTTAATTCCGGACAAACCACTAGAAATTGACATCTATAAATATGAACATCCCCGCGAATTTATGGATATAGAGGAAGAAACAGAGCAAGAAGAGGAAAAGAAAGTTTGTTTGCCGGTGGTTGAAATCAAAACTTTTAACAGGTGTGTAAGATCGTTGCTCGATTCAGGAGCCGGAGGCGAGTTTGGTATCGGAGAAATTTGTCCAAGTGATCCAAGCTGAAATTCAGAATAGAGTTATGCCGATAAAAAAGAGTCATTTAATAGCTCCTAATAAGAAAAGGTTTGCTGTGGTAAATAGTATTGTAATATTAAGGGAAAAATTGGATTGGTAAGCTGTGAGCAGAAATTCATCATCGTTCCTGGACTTAAATTTAAAAGTATTTTAGGGGTAGATTGTAAGAAGAAGATGGGTATTGTAATTGATCGTGATAATAGTTTGGTGAAGGTTAGGGACGTAGTGTTGCCCTGGATGGGTGGTTATAAGGTCACTGAAGATGACACAGGATTGAACGTAAATGTTTTGAGGGTAAATGAAGAGGAAAGTAATATAGTTAATACTTTTAAACATCCAGATAGAAAAGTTGAAGAGGTACAAGATTTATTAAGAAGACATTCAGAGCTGGTAGGAGTACAAGCGAGCACAGCATTTGGTTACGATCATGTGTTGGAGGATTATAACTCGGAACTATTTAATACAAGAATCTATTCCATACCCGCAGCATACAGAGGTCAGGTACACCAATAGCTTAAAAAAATGTTAGATGACGGCATACTAAAACTTTCAAACACACATTTTTTGAATCCGTTGGTGGTCAATAAAAAGAAGGATGGTAGTATTCGTTTATGTTTGGACGCGAGGAAGATCAATCAACGAACTAAACCACAATTTCATTGTCCACCATCCATGGACACACTTTTAACGAGGATACGTGGCAAACTTATTTTTAGCAAACTTGATTTAAGAAATTCGTTCTGGTTAATTCCTTTAAAAAAAATTCTAGAAGGTACACGGGGTTTTCTATAAAGGAAAGAGTATATAATTTTGAAGTTGTACCATATGGCTTGTCTACATCAAATGCAGCATTAATTAAGGGCATGCAGCGATTTTAGGAGCGTATGAAAAATTTTGTATACATTACGTTGTAATATGTAAAATATATGGGGGTGTGAATTATTAGTTTAGGGCTCAATTGGAGATCTCATCGTGAAGGGATCTCGACGTTCTTCCGACTAAGCTAGGGGTCTATTCCTCGGGTAAAGCTTATGAGGAGTGGTCGTAGGTTTTACTACAAAACATTGTTTACCTACTAAAATAGGGGGAGCAAAAGGGGCGCCACCAAGTCCTTAAATTTTTTAATCACGTGTTTGCCCTAAGGGAGGACTTGGAAGTCCTTGAAGAGAAATATCATATTTAGCGCTAAAGCAGAAGCTGTAAAGAAAATATTATTAATATAACAATGACGGACACAAAAAATGTACTCTTGCTACTTTATATTATAAAGAAAAAGAATAGCTATCTATATCAATAATTTAAACATTATTATATGAAACAATTTAGGCATTAAGCCTCTTAAAGGTGTTGGTTAGTGCTTCTTTATCAAGTCACTGTTATAGAATTTACTTCTATGAAAGGGTATTTATACCTTTTTACCTTTTTAACTCAATTACCCTATCTTTGAACTCACTTGTCCAAAATAAAACAATTATGCATTTAAATTTAATGGCTGTACTTTAATTAAAATTTTGCTTTCTAAGTAATACAATTTTATGTACAAAGTATACATCAAAATGTGGTCTAAAGTCCTCAACACAATGATTGAATATAAAAATTACGACTGTCTTTACTAAGAATAAAAAAATATCAATAACGTATTAAACATATTTACACGGCTTTCCAAATTAATTACTCAAAATACACAGATCTGTTACCGTGGTCTTTGACTGTGTATTAAATATTCAAAAACTAAAAATATTAGTTCTCGTAATTACTTAAGGTGTGATTGAATTTGAATGAAGTACTTTGTTAGAATTAAATAAAGGTATTCATATTCATTTGCAATAATATCATATGTAACCCTTGATTCAAACTGTGATAAATTCTAAATAGCAAAAGTTTTCGTAATTACATGGTAAAACAAAAATCATAAATTGCTACAATGTTGTTTCGATCATCTGCCTCGCTGTTAAGATACGCGAACAGCTGTAGTCATGTCAAAGTGATAGAAAAACGCTTACCTTGAACACAGTTGTTTTAAACTACATTGAAACAATTACGTTATCGAATCCAGATGTGCTGGCCTGCGATCCTTTGACAAACAAATGACGTCAACGTACTGTCCACATTTTATTGCGTAATATACTGAATCTTTACTGGAACCATTTACATAAACTTGAAGTGCATTTCATCTTCGCAAATCGAAACAAAATCGAACCATAAAACAGGATATCCAAAGTACATCATTTTCCACGTTTCTTTAACTTGTGTTCAAGACAAATTGTTTAACGGTAATTGGAAAATTAAATAGATATTTGAACACTTACGTTAGTGAGAATAGACTTGATAATTACAAAGACCAAAGTTCGCCAACCATTTATGTTAATTTTTTAATAAGTTAATTGAAATTGACATTAGCAAATTTAAAAAAAATTATTTTTGGAATTTCTATAAGACCATAACTAGAAAATCCACAGAGCACGTTTTTAAATTCAGTGAAATTAAAATTATCAAATTTAAGGAATTTGTTATCAGAAATCTATAGAACGTTGTCATAAAATTATTTAGTCTGACTTAACAATAATTTAATCTGCTTACCATTATTAAAAAACACAGAAAAGCAAGTGCATCATGCATTTGGTCAAGCGGCAGCGCCATTCACTACACGCAGTTTGTTAGCGAGGACCCTATTCAACTGCATGGTGCTTGTGAGTGGTCGTGCCAGACTGAATCGTCCGTTCGATGCACAAAACTCACATCAAAATCGCCTGACATTGGAGATGCAATTCAAACGACCTACGTTTACTAGTAGTAACTAAACCAATACTATAAAGTAATATTCGGCTTATGATTGAGGTACACGGCCCTGATCTAAATATTTATTTACATCCCAAAATTTAATTGTTTATTTAAATAGACAATGCAATGCACTTTATAAATAATTTGAAAAAAATTTGTAGTCGTCAAAAAAATTGTTACAACGTTGACGACATATTGATTTTTAGTGAAGCAGAACAACAACATTATTTCCATTTGGAAAGAATTTTAATAGAATTGAAATTGGCCGTATTGAAGTTGAATATTGAGAAGTGTGAATTTTTCTCGAAAACAGACAAATTTTTAGGTTATGCAGTTAACAATCAAGGTATGTGCATTAACAAAGAAAGGTTGTCGGAAATTCCAAAATATTCGATGCCGAATAATATTCGAAAATTAAGAGCATTTTTCGGTGTAGTCAACTTTTACAAAAAGTTTGTGCCAGCTTTTTCAGAGAAGGCTGTTCTTTTATTTAAACTTCTAAAAAAGGGAGTAAAATAGAAATGGTCGGATAGTCAGGAGGCGGCATATTTGACCCTGTTGGAACAATTTCACGAGCAGCTGATGTTAAGACATCCTAGGTTTGAATTAGGATTTATACTACGCACGGATGGGTCGGATTGTGCATTGGCGGCGGAATTGTACCAAAACCAAGATGGGAAAGAAGTGCCGATATCTTTTGTTTCGCGGACATTAAAGCCACTCAAATTAAATCACACTGTAAGTGGGAAGGAGATGGGTGCAGTTGTTTTTGGAGTAACCAAGTTGAAATTTTATTTGGTAAGGAGACATTCTATAATCGAAACAGATGATTCTGCGTTATGTGCTTTAATGAACACCAGATTTTCGAATAACCGTGTGTATAGATGGGGTTTGTTACTACAAGAATTCGACTTTGAAATTAGGTATATCAAGGGTGAGAACATTTTTATAGTGGATGCTTTTAGTCGCAACAGAGAAAATGAAAACAAAAAGCCATAAGATATATTGATAGCGATCAACAATTTATTACAAGATGGATCTGTATATGGGCAAGAACAAATTTTGAGAAGCCAAGAGCAAAGTGAACAGTTGCAGGTTATTAAGAGGAGGCTAGTGAGTGAACCTGGATTTAAAAATTATGTTATGATAAATGGTTTTTGTGTAAGCGAATACATAATTTGGAGGTGTATGTAGATGATCGAGAGCAGGCTAGGATTATTATTCAGGATTTATACATTAAATGTGGTCATATTGGGATTAGGAAAGTATGGTTAATTTTTAGAGAAACATTTTTTCATTCAAAGACATCAACATAGTCAAACTAGTAAAAAACACGTGTCATCTATGTACATTAGGAAAGTACAAAAACCATACAAGTCAAGATGTTTTACAAAGTATACAAGTGCAAAATCCTCTGGAGTAGATTGCAATCGATTATTTAAGCAATTTAGTCACCAGTAGGAAAGGGCACAAACATGTTCTGATTGTGATTGACATTTTCTCTAAGTTTACAAAATTATATCCCACACGAGAATGTAACACAATTGAAACCAGAATCGAGGTTAAATTCAATCATAAAATGGTTCAGCTCGTTACAGGTCATGGGGCGTTGAAGAAATACTTGAGAAGGTTCGGACTTGGAAATCACGACGGTTACGAATGCGGCGGAGGAAAGAAGAGTGCTTTACACGTGCTCTTCGATTGGAACATCGAAGCTTCAAATAGGGGGTTAGCTGACAGAAAGTTGGCTATCCAAGGCCTAAGAAGGACTAGGAACTTGGAGGAGGTCCAGGAAGTTGCGAACCAGGATACATTCTGGATAGCACTTAAGGAATTTGCAGGTAGGGTGGTAAGACTTGAAGCAAATAATAGGGTTTAGAGAAATAGCAGGATGGTTATTAGGTGATGACGAACTTGACGCGGAAATGGACATAAGTTGAATTTTAATATAGCGGATAATAGTATTATTAAAAAAAAATCCCTAAAGTTTAATATGTACGATGAACCCCCACATCACTAAATCAATCATTGCCCCACCTTCTGCGCGCGCAAAATTGGGAATAAACAAAACAAATAAATAATAACACGATAGATCAGAAAACCCTCATTAATTTACATCAGTAAATAAATAAAGGAAATAAAATAGAGTGAAACCGCGCATTCCCACAGGACTTAAAAGTGATAGTAATTATGACCCCCCTTCCGCCCCCCGAATATTTAGTGCATACCCACCAGGACATTATTAGTGCATATTCAACTCCCCTTAAAAGTGAGAAACATAGATGTAGGCAAACGTCCAGATCTTCGAATGCTAGAGAAATTTATATTCTTACATCACTTTTTGAATTTAAATCTAAGTTTCTAACCTTGTTTTCTGTATGCCGATCAATTTTTAATTACGTTTATATCCCCTAACCTATACTTCAATTTCTTAAGTTGTATCTATGATTTTCCACCCCAAACTATTACGTAGATTCGATTCTTTCGTGCCTTTCAAATACCTCGTTGGGTCGCCGATTTTCCTTCGAGCCCCTCGTTAGGTTGCCGGTTTTCTTTGCTACGATATCGCCGCTCGCCAGATGTATGACGACCAATTGCCTACTGATCGCCACCTCCCGGTGCCTTTGCAATAATTTAAATTTAACACAATTAATTTTATGCCTCGACTAGCTCAGTGATACTCCGCATAGAGTGAACGACGATATGATAACAGAATTTTTATCCACTCCCGTCTAACACTCCATATACCTGAATACTGCAACCGAAATTCACCAAACTTCGTAAAATAAGCGAAGAAAATTTACAATTTACTATTTACAGAACTTTTACATCAAAATGAATACTTCTATCAAATTTGTTCATTACAAAGATCATAACACTTTTTACATCTTTTTATGTCAAATAAAGGCAGCAAAAAGAATTGTAATTTACTACGAGTGTTTCCTTGAACGTTCAAAGGACTATTCCCTTTTTAAAAAGTACCTTTGCGTACTAACCAAAATTTGGTTACACTTTTACACAAATATTTAAATTACATGCAAGTTCTAAGTTCATGAGATATTTGAAATAATAAAAGTAACTTACTATAAATTTAAAAGATAATTCTGATCTTTTACTCCTCCTGCTGTTTCTTATTAGAACTTCCTAATCTAAAGCGGTTGTTGTTCAGTGGTTAACTCTCAGCTTGGCGTGCTCCCCAATACTTCAAAAATGTTTATCAACAACTTGAACTTGTTTTTGAAGTACTATCCCTGTACTTCAAGTCGATTTAGTATCGATTTTAGTTTCTCATATTCAGAGTCGATTTAATCTTGATTTAGTTGAACATCATTATGTAGTTTCCTGTACTTAGGGACGATTCAGCTTCGATTTAGTTGTGTCCTTGCTTAGAATCGATTTTAATTTCGCATACTTAGAGCCCTAAATCAATTGTAAAGATTTGGTTTATATTAATTAAATCTAGACTTACGTTTTTTATTAACGGCTGAGTTTTACACTTGTATTTCAACGCGCAGTTATATTATTTACTTCACTTGTAATTCTTAACTTCTATTACTTATCACTTTAACCAAATTGAAATTTACGTAATATTTTATTTCAAATATTACCATTCGCGCGTCGAATATTGAATGCATCGCTTATCGCCTCCGATCGGTATTATAGACAAATTCATTCCACGTACTCGTATTGGTTGACCATTCGCTATCTTGTTATTAGACTATGGCAAAAGCGTTGCAATTATGTGCTTATCTTCAACCTGTTGGGTTTTATTCGGTGTGCATCCTCGATACGTTTAAATTTTCAGGCACATCAAAGCTTTGTGAAAAAATTTGCTGACAACTGGTATATCATACGAGAGGATTTTGAAAAGTTCGCTAAACGAAGGGGAAAATAAAAAAAATTGTTTTTAAATTATAGTTTATTTTTCAACATAATCTCCGTCAAGTTGAATACACTTCATCCAGTCATGTTCCAAACCCTTTATGCCATCACGGAAGTGCGATTCTTTAAGGCCTTTAAAATAATTGTCGACAGCTGCTTTTACTTCTTTGTCCGTAGAAAATCGTTTTCCCCCAAGGAAAACCTTTAGTCGTGGAAATAGGTGGAGGTCAGAAGGAGCAAAATCAGGCGAATAAGGTGGATGTTGCAACAGATTGTACTTCAGATCATTCAATTTTTGCATTGCTACTGCACTTGTGTGTGGACGTGCATTATCCTGATGGAAAATGATCTTCATCTTACGCAATGCAGGTCTTTTTCAACGACTATTTTTACCCAGTTGGCCTAGAAGTTTAGCGTAATATTAACCGTTTATTGTTTGGCCCTTGGGAAGATACTCAATTAGTAGGACACTTTTAGCATCCCCAAAAACTGATGCCATAACTTTACCAGCCGACTTCACGGACTTTGCTTTCTTTATTGATGGAGAACCCTTATATCTCCATTGTTTAGATTGTTGCTTAGATTGAGGGGTATAATAGTGAACCGAAGTTTCATCTGTCGTAATAAATCGTCGGACGAAATCGGTTTTATTGGAGTTAAGGCGTTCTAAACTCTGTTGGCAAATTTTCTTCCTCTGAAGGTTTTGATCAATTGTCAATATGCACGGCACCCATCTTACCGAAAGCTTTTTTATACCTAATTCGGCAGTTAAGATATGAAATGCTCTTTCATTTGAGATACGTGCATCCTTAGCAATTTTGGAGACCATTAATTGACGATCTTGCATAACCACATCATTAACTTTTTGGATAATTTCAGGCGTAGTGGCAGTTTTTGGTCGTCCGCTGCTTGGAGCATCTTCTAGGCTCTCACGACCACGTTTAAATTCTGTCACCCACTAGTGCACGGTTGTAAAAGATGGAGCGAAGTCGCCTAACGTATCCTGCATATCTTTATGTATTTCTGTTACTTTCCAACCCTTTTTTTTACAAAATATTTGATAAAAGTGCACGTTTTAGTTTTATCCATTTTGAAAAACTCACAAAACTAATTTTACTTTATATAGAACCAAATTAATACTACTTGACAGATTAATGTCAAATTTAACATCTGCGCACTAAATAGTTAGATCCATCAATTGCATATATTTTATTCGAACAGATGCTGCCATCTGTACTCTACTTCGCGAATTTTTCAAACCTTCCTCGTATATGCTTGAAACTGCACGTTGTCGTAAATTTTAATGTCCATGTTTTGTCTACCTATAATGGGTTTTATTGAATGCGCCAACTCATACATTTCAAACGGCACGTACGCCTTTGTTTCAATTCTTTATACTTTATGAAATATGCACGCTTTCAAATGTTTGCCTATACAAATTGG
The DNA here is from genome assembly GCA_036346225.1 of Platerodrilus igneus. Taxonomy (NCBI): domain Eukaryota; kingdom Metazoa; phylum Arthropoda; class Insecta; order Coleoptera; family Lycidae; genus Platerodrilus; species Platerodrilus igneus. Next base: position 898,981 of record JARFIW010000958.1, read on the forward strand.
TATAAATTATATGCACTTTATTGACTTATGTTTCTTACGCAAATGCATCTAGCTTGAAAGAAATACTATTTTGCGTTTATTTTGTATTAAATATGCCGAATTTGTATTTATTTTGGGCTTAAGATGTTTTAAATGTTTTAAAATTGATTGAATTGCGTACTCAATTATTTATCTCGATTAATGTGGTTAAATTATTACTGAATGTGCTTCCTTTAATTAACTGTAGCTTATTATTAATTTTATACAGGGTGATCTGTACTTGCATTTTGCGTAATGAACGAATTATTTACATTTTATGATTTAACCGTTTGATTTTCGCGATTTCTATGATATTTACATAAAGTATTTTTTTCTTGTGACCTTATATACTCCTAAATAACCCTATTATCATAGCAGTATATATATATATATATATATATATATATATATTGATATATGTAGAATTACCTACAACAGTATGCATTCATAAAGGGCTTTATCTAAACACCACTATTATAAAGTATTTATGTTATACAATAATCACTGTAAATATTTTACTTATTTATAAAATAATTTTTTAAAAGTTTAAAGTTCAAAACAATCGTCGTAGATATCCTTGTATTAAAAGAATTTAAAATTGAGAAATTTTCCAAGCTACAAATCAAAGAACAATGTTCGAAGTAATTGTAATTCTAAATTGGATACCAACTTGTTTATTTAAAGGACAAAAAGTAAACGTTTTAGTGGTAAGGGTTTATTGGGCATTCTTAGAACAATTCCTGATAACAGTGTAAAAATACAAATTAGTTGATAATTTTAAATAAATGTATATTAAGAATGTTTATAAGATCCCTAAAAACTATTTTCCAACCAAAGAAAATTTCTAGTGATGATCAGACGTTATGCAAATATTTTCAGTTTGGCAAGCAAACAGAATATCATTCTACGAACATCTAGACTTTGTGATGTGCTTCTTAAGAATAAAATGTAAGATTTTAAATCCTCTTCAAAATTTTCAGCATGATAACAGGCAATTACTCCTCACAAAATAACAACTGCATGATGCTTAATTAAATAAACCCAATATATAGTTAACTCATAAATCATATGAGGCTTTATCAAAATAAAATCATAATAGCTTAACTACTAAATATATTAACCCTCAAATTATGTAAAGATTTTAGTAACATGAAACCGTGATAACGTTATTTCTAAAGATGTTAATGTTTAAATGCGCTGTAAGAAAAAGCTATTAAATGTAGCTTTGTATTTACTTTATTCGAGCAATTAGTTAAAACGAAAAGCTAGATTTTTAATAAAATACTCATTCTATCGGCTGCAAAATTTTTAAAACAATTTTCAAGTCGTGCTTCAAGATTAGGAAAACCATCTTAACTCGTCTGACACTTGAACTCGACTGACTTCATTACGTCTCGCTGGTTCACCCGACGATAAGAAACATCAAAGCAAGTTTTTAGAGATCGTAAGAGATATAGCTTATAATATCATTGCGTTATATGTTGCCTAATATCAAACCCTATTTTATTCTATAAACAAACGTAAATAATAGTATAGTATGTGGATACACCGTAATATTATAACGGTTCGGGGCGCTCGCAATACAACGGCAACAAGCAAGGGGAGATTACAAATTAAATTCCAATTTACAACTAAAATCGCTAATGAGGTAAGCAAGGTAAATGCTTATCGGGGCAGTCGGAGCAAGCAGCTTCAATGTACCCTGAGCTAACCCAGTACCGGGGCGGGGGGGACCATCAACCAAATCTCTTACCAAAAATGATCGCCACCTAACTCTAACAGCTAGGCTCCGACGGAACTGAGATATGAAATCAATACGTTTACTCTACAAGGATAAATCAAGTTAATAACAATAAACACATACACTATAGTTTAACTAATAACTGGACCCACCCACTTGTTATGGTGCAATTCTAATAATACTTATATCAATACACCGATCGTCTACTTCGGATTTTACTTTAAATTCAAATATTAACTTAGCCAACAAAGCAACGTAAATTTGCGACCGGGCGGCCGATTTAAACGACTATAACGCAAATAGGGGGTTGCATTAGGATCCTAGTAGGATAACCCTTAAGTACCGAGAGTATTTGCAATAATACCTGTAATAATAATAAGTGGGTCATTGGCTTAGTTTAACATACTCTGTTAAGTATTGTATATATGCAATGTTCAACACCCTAAATTAGAACCCAACCTTATTATAATTGTATGAACACAACAACCTTAAACTCAATAATATTACAGTGTAATTCACCAGCATGCAGTCAACCAAACGGTTGCGATGATAAGGTAGATATGGAACGTACTCACCAACTGATGGTGCGTGGATGGTGATGTTAAAGCTCATATGGCGCGTTCAGGTAGAACATCACTACCAATTATATTCGCATGGGTCCACTGGATCCTTACTTGTAAACTTCTTCTCCATTTAATTACAGATGCCACATCTAAAAGTCGAAATTCCACATATAGTTTACAACGGTATTTGAACCTAGAATAGTAGAACGTAGAACATAGAACTAGAACGTAGAATTAGAACCCGATCCACAATCGGGTTCAATGCACAAACAAACAAAATGTATAACAGGTGGTTACCAGATAGCGGTCGAGGACTCAACTTCAGATGAATCGCCGTAATACCAATGAAGTAATTAGAAAAATTATATTAAATCACCTCAGAATAATTTCAAATTAATTCGCTAAAATTCCTTCAACGAAGGCGGGCATACATACGAATCCAAAGCGTAAAAAAGTGTACGCTTCGAATTAAATATCATGTGAAGATGATACTACTAAAGCTCGTTTGTAAACCCGTGCCTGATAACGCGGTGCCCTATCAATATTGAAGTATATACAATCTAATACGGAAACAATTAACTATTTAATACACTGCTAAAATGTGAAAATTTCAACCGTAACAATATTTCATAATATAGTAGAAACTTTTTGAAAATGTTACAAGTTGATCAGAAAAAACAAAGAATCCAATACTGAAAAAAATATAGGGCAAGTAATTCCAAAGTTACTACTGTGTTTTAATATAATAGGCAACACCACATAGCTGAAAATATTTTATATAGAAAGAGCATGCTTACTTAGAGAATTGAATTTAAATCAAAAGGGCTGTGGTCAGTAGTACCCTTTATACGTTTACAAGGAAATCACACTGTATATGCTGTGTATGGATAATTAAATTTCAAGAACGCAACGCAACAATAACTGTAAAGCGGTTAACCCCTTTATAAATACCGTACTAATATTGACTTCAAGCATTTACAAATGCCACAGTACATTAAACATCGTATAATCTAGCTCTATATAACGATTATTTGTAAAAGTATGCTTTCCCTGTCGCCCGCTCGAATAATTAATAGCAAGGATATAATACTATACAGCTAGTAGGTAGTATAGAACTTCTGTTGGTGAAATAATCGTTAAGTTTTAAAATTCAAAGGCGTTTTATGTTTAAAACCGAACAGTAAAGCGCTGCCTAGAAACTTTCTTTTTGGATTTCACAGAAATAAACTTGAAGTATTAACCTATAAAGTTTATTTTGCGAAGAGCCAGGATAAATGCCGATTTATTCCGCAAACCCTATAGAAACGTGACAGTAATAAACAAACCTCCGCGCCCTTGTGCACAAAAGGTATACTTGTAAAATGTCGAAACTACCAAGGCATAATGTATTACTTTGATGAATATATAAAGATTTGACGCTTACTAACTTACTTCATATAAAAGTACTGCTTAAGCTAAACTACAATAGTGCACGTGTAATTGCAGAGTAGCAGAATGAAGTTTCTCGCTTTGAGGTAGTGAGTACATAGATACAAATCCCTTTGAAATGCAAATAACGATTCGTATCTGTATGCGTAAGAATTGCTCAGTGAAAAATCGTATATTAACATTTTGGTGGTTCCAACTATTACAATATTAGGATAAACCATTTAATAGTAATTTATTCGCAATATCATCATCTCCAGCATTATCATAATTTATTAATTTATAAAATACATTATTAGCTTCTTACACGAAAGTAGATGAGCTGTTTTCGTACGAGCGCAAAAAACCGGTTTTTCCCATGTTAAATCCCATAAGGAGGCTGAAGATCCAAAAAGACCATTTTTGGTAGATATAAAGTAGATAGGTAAAATCACCACAACGCTAGCTTTCGGCTACTTTTCCAAGATCGTGGTGACGTCATACCAAAATTTTAGAACAGTATTACATAGTAGGTGTTTATTGGTTGTTTGTGACCTCGTTTCCACCAGCATCCTCATTTCCACACTCATCTGGACCAAATAGTTTTCTTCGACTAACCATTTTTCATCTTTCAAGATGGCATCTTTTAAGATAAATATATCTTGCATTTTCATTTTAGCATCCTTATTTCCTCCAACATCTGGAACAAATAGTTTTCTTAGACTAACCATTTTTCACCATTCGAGATAAACCTATCTTGTTTGGTATCACTTAATATTAGATTTTTCTCAGCTTCCCGAATTTCTAGAAATTCTTTAGATTGCATCATCCCTCAGAGAGCTACCCCAATTTTAAGATTTTTTTTACCGCTAACATTCTGACCCAAATAGTTTTCTTCGACTAGCCATTTCTACCCACGAGATAAATGTACCTTGTTTGGTATCAATTAATATTAGAATTTTCTCAGCTACCCGAATCTCTAGGAATTTTATAGATAGCATCATCTCCAGGAAACTACCCTCATTTTAAGATTTTTTGCAAACAGATTTAAAATTCGACCACACCTTACAAAGTTACACACATACCTTCTAGCGAGCATACTGCCACCATACCACTACTCGCTTTTAATGTCATACCATACTTTCTATCTTGTTTAGCTCATCTTTCGAGATAAATATATTTTGTTTGATATCAATTACAATTAGATTTTTCTCAGCTGCCCGAATCTCTAGGAATTTTTTAGATAGCACCATCTCCCAAGGAGCTACCCTCTAATTTTAGATTTTTTACCGGCAGCGATTTTTGACCGTCTTTATAAATGTTTTAGTCATGCAATACATCAAATTAGTCTAGAATTTTATGCAGAATCCTAATCTCTAAATAGATTTAAAATCGGATCATGCCTTATCATTTTACACACACGCCCTCTAAATTATAACTTTCCTGCAGCTCATACCTAAAAAAAAATTTAAAAACCATTCTTAAAACTTTTTATTACAGGCAATTTTTACTAATACAGTTTGAATTTTGTAAACTACATTTCTAAATACATATTCACAATTTTTATTCTTAACCTAAAATTCCTCACATCGGCTTATACTTATTAATATTTATTTCTAAATAGAGCACCTTTTTCAAAGCTTAACCGGCCCCACGTGTTTCAAATTCCTCTGTTTTTGATCTCATGGTTTCGCTTAAGACCTCGTACATATTTTCCAGATTACTAGAAAACGTTATAACAATATTTTTTGTGTTAAAGTATTTCACATCGGTAGTCTCTTCTACCATTTTTGTGTAGACGCCATAGAGTTGGCAATAGACTATTATTGCTGTATGTTGTGTTCTTTTTTCATTAAGTAATCAAATAAACCGCTCTTTCTGCTTCCAAAGAAACTCGGACACTCCATCATCGACACTGGCGTTTTTTATGCGATAGTTGTTAAACGCTGTGCTAACCATTTCTACACCATATTTGCCAGTAGCGGTAACTGTATATATATATATATATATATATATATATATATTACTCATATTTAGACCAGGGTAGAAAATTAAATAATCACATCAAATAATTTTAATCACCGTGTAGAAGCTTTGGGAAGAGGTACGCTTTATTAAAAAACCGTAGAGAATAAAAATTCATTCGTTTCATTAAACATAACAGAGTTAAATTATGTACAAGACGCTTGCTATAAAAAAAGGAAGCAGTATTAAAAAGCTCTACATGTAATTTAATTATTCCTAGCCAAGAAACAAATAAAAATTACGTGCAAAATTTATATTAATTAACTCAATTTTAAGTAACCGGTATTAAACAAAATGTACAGATAATAATTAATATTTGATTAGGAGTCACTAAAAATTAAAGGGTATTATTTTTAATTGAAGTTAATTGAACCATTAGTAACATATAATATCTATAAAAACTTGTAAAAACCCAATAAAATGCAAATCGTAGAAGGGTATTTAAAATGTTACGTTTGAACACACCTGCGTATTTTTAAAAGGCAATTTCAGTTTAATTTGTTTAGATAAACATGTCGATTCTACGGATATTGGAAACGGTCGGATGCTTTAGCACGAAATACAGAACACCTGCGCATTTTTAAAAAAGCTTGTTCCGCGTGAAATTTGCAGATAACAAATGGTTTCAGAGAATCTTGGAGAAACCGTGGCTTAATATTCACGGGAAGGCGCGATACGGGGTTATTTAACCCAGATAGTCCACATGGACTGAAATAATCGATAATAAGGAATATCAATTTGCACTAATAAGAACAGGGTAGATAGAGACAGATAATATGCGCAAGACCGAGGCACATATAGTAAAAGGCGTGAGTAGAGCAACGTCATAGGGTTGCGATTGGTTGAAAGTAAAAGGCAAAATTTGAGAGGTAAAAATAACATTTCTGTATAAAATTCAATTAGTTATTTCCAGACGTTGCGTGCCGTGTTGAAATTTCTGAGATTTAACTGGGGCGAGTGCAAATTTCGTAAAAATCGCATGCCGGGCTGCGGAATGGGAACATAGCAGGCGAAATTCTTTAGAATTGTCCGTTTTGGGGACTAGACCGACAGACGGGCTAACCGCTATATATACCCAGGTGAATATGAACAAGCTCTCTTAGATTTTCGACTTGATTCAATGCGTTAAACAGTGCTTTTTAGTTTTCCGAGTTTGATAGAATAATTTAAACAGTTTGCTCGTATATTTTGGTGATTTAAAAACAGTTTGTTCTTTACGTGCTACAATGAATATACTTTAGTGCACTTAGAAAAGAAGATACAAGGTAATAAAGTTAGTATCACTGTACTAATTAGTCAAAATTTGCAACGACGAATGAATACACAAAAGTAGGCAGTTTTGGCGTATATTGGTGAAAGAAGTATGAATTTCTTTGCTATTTTTCGGGGGTATTAATAATTAAATGGTGCATAAACGTGTCTGGATCCACAAAACAAGGTTCAGATATACACAGATGAGTTCCGGAAAAGCCCAGAAACAACTTTAAATAAATGGTGATGAAGAAAATTTTAAAAGCGTTCAGAATCAGAAGCCGTAAATATAACCCAGTTGGAATGGTGTAATTAACAAAGGGACGATGTACATTGAAGCTACTAGTGCAGTAACCTTCAGGTAAATTATACTATTTTGTTCGAACTTTGATATTTTGGTGTGTGTTGAATAACGTTATAATTTGTTTATTTAAAATGGACAGTAGTGAAATTGTACTAACAATAATATTTTAATTTTAAGGTGAAATTTGCTTGTTTAAGTAGAAAGGGGTATTTAGTATTGATGTTCTGGATTATGATGAAAATTTGGGTATGTCTTTGAGCTCAATTAGACGAACCTGGTTAATTAACGTAAAGGGTGGTAGATGCTCCTTTGTACTCAGACTCAGGTCTGCATATATTGTTATAGTAATTAGTAGGCATCCTACAAGGACTTTAATTCTGGATGCACATTAAAATAATAACAAATTTAATCTTGAAATTTTCTGATATTAAAATTTATGCTGAAGTTTAATTTTGAAATTTTAATGTATTGTGAATATTGATGTAAATAGAGTTAACGTTGATGTTTGTGATAGGAATGTGTTTGTTTTTTTTTATGATTGAGGATGAAAGTTATCTAGAGGAGCAGCCGAGGCGAGTAACAGAGGAAAGTCAATGGACCAACACAGTTAAGGTAATGAATAGCTTTTTGTAGGATTCACAGCATTCTTGTCTTCCAATCAGTGGGCCACGATTCGAAATGCGGAGTACCCGGATTTTGGTGGTTTCACAGCATGCATGACGCCCAATCTGAGGGGCTCGATTCTAATTTAAGAGGTTTCACAGCATTCTTGACGCCCAATTCGTGAGGCTCGTTTCAAATACAGGAAATCACAGCATACAATATATATATATATATATATATATATATATATTGCTGCGCACACCCTTTTCGAACCCAATGTACAGTTGACATAAAATTGCTCTGAACTGCCTGTTGAAATCGTGTCCCACAAATTGGGCGTCATAAAAATGCTTTGTACTTTCGGAAACCTTGGTGATTTACTTTAATCGTGCTTCTATTTGAGGTTGATATTACTTACTGCTATAAAATTACCTATCTATAACAACTCCATTGATTACCACTCAAATAAATTTTGAGTTTAAGCTTTGAATCACGAGACGTTTTAGTTGAGTACTCTTTAAAGATGCTTTCCAAAATGACACCCCACAGATAGCTCTGCTCACTGCTTCTTTGGGAATACTCACCACGGCTACTCATTTGTTCTACAACCTTTCAAAGTAATAAAAAAGTTAAAAAAATAATTCGACAAAGGAAACATACAACTCTTTTATTTTGACAAATAAATAATAAACTCACACAATCTCAATATTTACAAATTTTATCCAAATTAAACATTTCATACTCGTACTCGATAGTAAAAATTATCAACTTAATACAACCACGATTTTCTGCTAGTCTATATTTCATTGTGTTATGGTAAAGTAGATAGGCCTATCCTGGAACCCTACTTTACTTTCCCTTGGTCTATGGTAAGCTCAGTATAAACCTTTTTATATTTGTGTGCAAAATTTTAGCATTGAAAAATTATACAAAAGACCTGCATTAAAACACTTGTAAATTTAATTTCGGACTGCACTGGTCGCGTGGTTAGAAGCTAGGATAATCTTCCAAAGACTTGAAAATTAAGAGAGCGAATACTGCCTACAACGACGTTTATATAAGCGCAACCTCTCTTAAGTTGCACGTATTTTTGTTAAGCATTTTTCGAAACTTGTCACCGACCACTCAATTCCACAAACAAACGTGCACAAAAATACAACCGTCTTTTAAAACTTGAAAATTTTCAACACAAACACTGCATTACCGCGAAAAACTCTGTAAACTTCCAACTGTTCTAATTTTCTTTAAAATCTCTACTCTTCTGTTACCTTACATGTGATTTTCCAATGCTCCACCCGAAGTTACTACATTGGTCAGAAAACGAGTTTTTTTTTACTTGGAAAATTTTGAATTTTGCCGAACCCTTGCCGTTCCAAGCAAGGTAGGTATCTTTAACGTGCGTGACAACACTTACACATGGGACCTCCATTTTGCCTTTCAACCGAACGAGGGTGTATTTTTGTGAAAAATCCTCGCCTAACATTTTTCAAGGGGCCGTGTCGGGATTCGAACCCGGGACTTTGGGCGTAGTAGTCACACACATATCACTCTACTGTTACCCCAAACATCTTCAATCACGCCTTTCGTGTGCGCGTACATACTGCTATTGCACTTCTGCTTTCATAGTAACATCTCCTAGCTTTGTCTTAATATCCTAACTAAATTGTCTGCCCCAAGTTTTCTGTTTTTATTATAGTCCCTCTATTACTATATTGTTTACAGTTGTTTCTCCCTTTCTTTATGTGCGTCTTGAAAAATCGATGTTACATCTTCGTCCCGCTTATTGGTTTTTAAAATATACTTGTCTTAAAACGTTTGAAAGTCATTGTCACTTAACCACCTAATATTTTCCATCTGTCTCTGTTACATGTTAAATATTATCTGTCGCCTAATTTTATCGATCTGTTTTCAACTAGTCGACCGTTGCTTTTAGTCTTGTGTTTTTAGTTAACACATTTTACCCAGAACTATTTTCTCAACGTTTAGAAGCTTTTATAGGAATTGTTCATTTACACAAGTCTGTTCCATGAAATTCTTGACTGCTGTAGGTTGTTTTTAAATACTAAACCTTGTAACGTTCGTCGAATTCTTTAGCTTATGCTACGTTTAATAAATGTGCCTTGCTTAAAATAGTGATTCTTACACTGAAAGGCATTTATAATAATAATATCTGTACACGATTTTTGACTTTGCCATCAACCTTATTCATAATTAACTGTTGTCCTCGTATAAAGATTAAACCTACATTATCTTATTTAACCTTACTCCAATGTAAGTATATTGAAGCGTTTGAAATAAATTATTGATTTCTATGTACAAGGTACCTACAAATAAATAAATGTTTGGCTTATTTACACATATCTAAGCTTACCAAACCACAGTAATATATCTAACGTTATTTAGACAACATCCTCATTAAAATGACGACACATAAAAAACACCTAGGAGTAACGATAGACGAGAAAATAAACTTCTGGTGACATATAGAAGAAGTCAGTAACAGAGCCAAGAGAACAATGTGCACCATAGCCAACATCGCACAAAGACTGTAACGCATCACAATACGACACATTAGGATATACACGGACAGCAGCCTTGCAGTGATTGCTTCATATGCTGCAAGTGTTTGGGCAGGAAGGTTACAACTAAGCAGACCAAGGACCAAAATTAATAGGCTACAAAGAATAGTAACTTTGCAATTCTTGGGGGCGTACAGAACTGCTGCTCTCGACGCCCTTCGGATCACCTTAGGAATAATACCATTAGATCTGATCATCATACAATGGGCGACGAGATACTGGTTAAGAAACAACAACCAACAAAAATTTAACAAACTTATGAATACAAACATCTCCACCAAAAAAGAAATACAAACCCGCATTATAAAAATATGGCAACTGAGATGGAACAATTTAGACACGGAGAGAAGAACTTACAACTTGCTGCCTAATGTTCAAAAACGAATGGAGTTAAAACATTTAAAACCGACGCAAAGACTGGTACAATTTATTACAGGACACGGTTCATACGAAATACACAATCATAAACGCAAACTCATCAACAACAACATTTGTGGTTGTGGAGCACAATACTTGAATGTCGAAACAGACATTACCGAAGAATAAATAAAATTAAACGTAAAGACATATCACATCATAAAAAGTAAAGGCGGGTTCGAAACGCTAAACATCCTCATACAGAAAATTACAAGAATATCAAAAGAACACTACATAAATACATTCAGAAGAGAAAACTAATGAAAATTGACAAGAACATGAAACCGGCACCATTCAGGTACCAAGGCTGAATTTCTGGAAATGCCAGGGAGGATTTCCTGAGGTCAGGAAACAACTAAGCAAATAATAAACATATTGGAATAACATGTAGATTAGGTTTCAAACTTGGCGTAGGCATAGTTAAGTAGTTTTTTATAAAAACGGAGGGAGTTTAGGTTAAGAATAAAAATAAACACTACACAACATACAAACACACAAACAACATAACTCAAGGGTTTTTTGAAAAAGGACCAAACAAACACCGCATCCAAACACGAAACAAAATCTGAGCACAAGTTCCCGGTTTCCGGCTACCGATGGCTGGGACTTGTGTCCAGATAGGTTAGGTTGCAAACCGGGGCCCAGACTTCCGGCAGCCAATGGTCGGGGTCCCAGAGAGCGACTATAGGGTAGGATAATTTGAATAGGTTTAGGAATAAACGTAAAGTGGTGGTGTATGTAGCTTTTAAGGTTAGGGTAATATAAAAACAGTAGGGCCTGCTAACATTTCATCCGGTTTCGGACTGCCGATGGCCGGGTGGCGTGAACAGTCAGCAGGGAATACCACAACCGTGAGCCCTGAATTCCGGCTGTCGATGGTCGGGTTCCCGGGAGTGGTAATGGAAGTGGGAGATTAGGGTACTTTAGGAAATATAGTAAAGTTAGGCTAAGAATACATGTACTGCGACCAAGCCAACTAAAAATATCTGTTAAATTTAAAAATAGAGAATGCACGATCTGTATTATCTCATAAAGTTTACAGATTATAAGTTTGACTTGCAATTAAAAAGAAAAATTTACTAAATGCGCATATTACCAATATGTGACTAGTTTTTTAACATGTCGTAGGTCATATCTTATAAACATGTTTTTGTGAGTGCAAATAAGATCCATATAGGCAAAACAACTTGTTTTACCGTATAAACTGAAGCTTTTTTATTTCATTAATGTAATTGTGCAGTTTAGAAACATTAAACTAAATGATTGTTAGTAAATTGCTATGTATATAGCCGGCATTAGATTTTATTTGTTGAAACCAAATTTTGTTTGCATGTTCAAATATTCCAAATTAACTTTCGTTAGTACTTTTCTTTAGAATTGTTAAAGCGCTAAAAAGTCACCTTCAAAATTATTTATTGAAATAGAAAAAGTCGTTTAGCTATAATACACGTATATATAACTAGTTATTTATGGTATAATCAAGATGCACGTGCAGTGTTGAACGCTCGTAGTAGAGATAGATGGCTTTCCGTAAACAAGCCAGTCGTGCTACAGCCATGTCTCTCCAAATTAATATGTTGAAATGCGACCTCCGCATAGCTCTTTAAAATAGTCCTCCCGGAGTACTCGTCAACGATATTGTAAATTAAACAATATCTACACCTTCTATGATAACCACCCCTAATATAATTTTCCTTGTAATTAATTCTATGAACGACCCTTAACACTATGCAAATTTAAAATTTGTATCGATGCGACTACTGTAAAATTGAATGATGTTACAAAATTATAGATTTAGCAGCTTTTGATTAAAACTTGGATGCAGATGGTTTGACGTAATTTCTACCTTATATGTTGCCAGAACAACAGCTGATCATGTAGAAGCCATGTTGTGGATATGCTTTGTGTGCAAGAGGACACTGTTAATCGAGGTAAATCGTCATAGTTTGGTAAACATGTTTTTCTGTTATTTAGAATTAATGTCGTAATCCTTGGTAAATCAAATTTTTATTTATATAAAGTTCCTTATTCTGCATTTTAATGTTATTAAGCCTCTATAATAATTTAAACTTTGTTATTTACAAAAATATTCAGGTACGTTTTACAACTCAAAATTATGACAGTGATCACCTTTTATAAGCAATATGTACGTTGATAAATTTCTCATCAGGATAAAAAAGCTAGTGTAGAATAATTTGTGTAAAATCTATCTTAAGATCTTATGTGACTGTTCATAAACAATTTAAAAAATTACATGCAATGAGAAATAATTAACATCTCTTAAGATCTATTAATGATTATATGTACATCGGTTTTGAAGAATAAGCATTTCGATGGAAATAGGGTCCGTGAGGGGTGTATAAAAGCATATAAATACACTAGGAGAGGTATTAAAAATTTCTTACTTACTCGCTATTACGTGCTCTTGCTTTGTACTGATTCTCGCTTATTCGTTGACTTATAATACAACATCCTATTTAAAAGTGTGTAAAACGCTGTTAGTAACGTACCGGTAATGTATTAAAAGTGTGATTTGCACAAGTGGATGCTGGCTTATAGAAGGTGCTAATACTACACGCTACGATCTAATGATAGGATGGTGCTAGGGTAAGCGAGTCGAGTAGTTTGAAACAAGTATGCGTGAAGTCTAGTGATTACAGAAGGAGATTTGGATAGCGAGTGGAAATGAGTTGGATCAAGGTATAATAACGAAGTGTATGGACACAACAACGAGGGTTTTCGAACACATCTTTAGAAGTAACGATAGACGAAGCTTACTCCAGGTAAAGAAATTAATTTCTTGCTTTTACTTGAACATTTGTGTTGGTATTTTGTGCTTGAGTGTTTTGACTCATTGGGGGGGTGTATTTGATTACCATAAAACTCAATTATAGGGGTATATGTAAAGGACAATGGATATTGATTATTTAAAAATGTCTATTAATGACATAAAAATGTTGTTGTAAGGAGTAAACGGGTTTTTAGCTTTATTTTAAACAAAAATGCGGTGTTTAAAAGCATTTAAAGTAACTGGGTTATACTGAGCTCAACATAGACCAGAATAAAAATCAATTTAGGGTTGAACGACGCGCCCATCTACTCGTCTAAAATAAAATTGTTGCAATACATAAAAATCATAAAATTTTAAAAGATTTAAGGATTGAGATGGTAACATTTTAGGAATCTGTATATACAAATGTGTAAATTTCTTCTTGCTATAGAAACTTGTTAATATGTGTAAATAAAAAGGTTGTATGTCTTGTTGCATTATTTGAGTGGTAATTTCATTTGACTGTATATGTGAGAAAGAGTGAATTTAGGATGGTAGGTATCCAAGAAAAAACAGATTTTAGAGCTAGCCGAGGTGTGCAGAAATAAGGGGGCATTCCAGAGGTATTTGTTTTTTTTTATTAATTTTTTCAGAAAATTTTTATGACGGTCCAACGACACTAGGGCTCGATTGGTCTTTAGGGGAATCCACTGCAATATATATATATATATATATATATATATATATATATATATTACTCATATTTAGACCAGGGTAGAAAATTAAATAATCACATCAAATAATTTTAATCACCGTGTATAAGGAATTTCATTAAATAATACGCGTTATTAAAACCATGAAGCATAAATAAACTCGGTTGTTTCAGTAAAAATAAGAAATTTAAATTATTTATAAGACGAAGCAGTAGTGAAAAGCTCTGCGTGTAATGTAATTATTCCTAAACAAAGAGAAATTACGTGCAAAGTTTATATTAATTAACTCTATTTAAGTAACCGGTAGTAAAACAAAGTGTACCTATAATAATTAATATTTAAGTTGTATTCGCTAAAAATGAAAAGGATAGAAATCAATTTTAATTGGAGTTAATTAAACCGTTAATAACATATAATACCTATAGAAACTTGTAAAACCCAAGATTGAAATACCACGGATTAAAGCTCTGAGAATTAATATTATGTTGAACACCTGCGTAGTTTAAATAACACATTCGGCGTAAATTTTGCAGATAATTAATGTTTCAAAGAATCTTGGGAAAACGTCGCATAATAGTTACGAGAATTGCTAAAGCTGGGTATTTCACACTCCATGTGGACTAAAATAATCGATAATAAAGTATATCAAGTTGCACCAATAAGAACACGGTAGAGAAGGAAAGAGAAAATGCGTCAAGCAAAGACACATATTGTAAAAGGCGGGATTTAAGCAACGTCACGGGGTCACAATTGGTTAAAAATAGGATGCAAATATCAGAGGTAGAACAACAATTTCTGTACAAAATCAATTAGTTTTTCTCGGACAGGCTTGCGTGCCGTGTGGAAATTTTCTGAGATTCAAATGGGGCGAGTGAAAATTCGTAAAATCGACGCGCGAGCGGCAGACTGGGAATATGGCATGAGAAATTCTTTAGAATTACCCGTTTTGGGGAACAGACCGATAGACAGGCTTTTGCTATATATACCGAGATGAATATAAACAAGCTCTCTTAGACTTTTGACGATTCGATGCGTTAAAAGCTCGTACATACGCGACTTGATTAAAGATGGTAAACCGTGCATTTTAGTTTGATTAAATAATTTAAAGTTTGCTAGTATATTTTAGTGATTCAAAATAGCTTGTTATTTACGTGCTAACATGAATGTACTTCAGTGCACTTAGATACAAGGTAATAAAATTTAGTTTCACTGTACCAATCAGCAAAATTTACAACGACGAATGTATACACAAAAGTAGGCAGTTTTGGCGTATATTGGTGACAGAAGCATGAATTCTTTGCTATTTTTCGGGGTGTTAATAATTAAATGGTTCAAATACGTGTCTGGATCCATGAAACAAGGGTCAGATAAACACAGATGAGTTCCGGAAAGGCCCAGAAACGACTTTGAATGGATGGTGATGGAGAAAATTTAAAAGCGTAGAGAATCAGAAGCCGTAAATATAATCCTGGTGAATGGTGTGATTAACTAAAGAAACGATACTTTGAAGCTACGAGGACAGTAACCTTCAGGTAAATTATACTATTTTGTTTGACATTTTGTGTGTATTGAATGACTTTATAATTGATTTACTTTAAATGGACATTAGTGAAATTGTTCTAACCATAAAAGTTTAATTTTAAGATGAAATTTGCTTGTTTAAGTAAAAGGGTATTTTGTTTTGATGTTCGGGAATATGATGAAACTTTGGGTATGTCTTTGAGCTCAATTAGACAAACCTGGTTAATTAACGTAAAGGGGTGGTAGATGCTCCTTTATACTCAGACTCCGGTCTGCTTATATTGTTATATTAATTAGTAGGCATCCAACAAGGACTTTAATTTTGGATGCACAGTAAAATGATAATAAAATTAATCCTGAAATTCTTTTAAAACTGAATTTTATGCTGAATTTTAATTTTGAAATTTTATGTATTCTGAATATTGATGTAAATAGAGTTAACGTTGATGTTTTTGGTAGGAATGTGTTGTTTTTTTTTATGAATGAGGAGGTTTATAACATTAGGTGAGCAGCCGAGGCGAAAAGCGTAGTTCACGGATTTTAAAGGAAACACAGCATTCTTGACGCCCAACGTGGGGCTCGAATGTTTTTTTTTAAAGGGCCAGTACCTGGAGATAATGAGATGATTCACAGCATTCTTGGCGACCACAACGTGAGGGCTCGAGTTCCAAATAAAATTTTTGTTATTTTATTCCAGGAAACTGGCGATCTGAGAGAGAGAGTTTCTGTTTGTGGATAAACTTAAGAGTATTTTAGAGTGTGTGAGAGTGATTTGAACGTATGCAGAGAAAGGAGTGGTTAAGGAGTCAAGGAGTGGAAATTGGAAGTGACGATAGTGCATTGTGTGAAAAAAATTCGAAAATGGAAGAAGCTGGAGGCAGTAGAGATCAGTCGAGGACGGAATCAGGGGATCAAGGAAACGAGATTATGATGAGAATGCTAGAGGAAATGAGATCGAGTAGGGAAGAAGCTAATAGGAAGTTTGAGGAGATTAGAGAAATGAGTGCTGAGTTGAATAGGAAAGTTGACCGAATGAATGAGACATTAACAGGAGTTAGGGAAACCCTAAGTGAGAAAATAAATAAGACGAATAAAGAAGTTTCAGAATTTAAAAATAGTCTTACCGTAAAGATGGGGGAAGTTGAAAATAGGGTTGATAAAAATGAGCGTGATATTACAGGTCTTCGACAGGAAATGGGACATTTAAGGTCCGAAGTACGCATTTTTTGTGAAGAAGAGATTAATGTAAAATGACTGAAGTAACGGACTCATGTAGGGATCAGTTAGGCCGGGTAGAACGCGAAGTTAGTAGTATTAAATACAACATGTCAAATTTAACGGGGGATGGTCCCAGATTTTCTACAGGTGGAGTATCATTGGACCAACACATGAAGTTTTATGGCGATAACAGGGTAAATCCACAAATTTTTATTAATAGTGTAAGAAATCTAGTGGGAAATTTATGTGACGAACAGACTAAACTAAATACGATAAAGGCTTTATTAAAAGACAATGCGGAAGCGTGGTACAATTTAGTAGGACAGGACATAGACACGTATCAGGACTTTGAAAACAAATTTTTACAACATTACTGGAGTGATCACAAACAGGATCAGATTAGGGACGACTTGATTACAGGAAAATTTAAGAGAGAGTTTGCAGGTTCTAGGGAGCAATATGTCATCCGCAAATACAGTGTGGCCAAACAACTGAATCCACCATTGACGGACAGACAGATTATCAAGTACCTATCACGACATTTTGAACTGGAAATTAGACAACACGTGGCCTTACAAAACATCACAGAACGGGAGACATTTTAGAGTATTTGCAGAGATATGACGATGTATGTGTAGGACGGACAAGAGAGATACGAGAACGAAACGTTAACACAGTTAGGTTTGACAACAGGACACCGAATTATCCGAGACGGCCTGACTACAACAGAAATTTTCGACCGAATTGGGAACGACGAGGACAGGAATACAGAAGTAATAGTGCGACTAGAGGACCGACGCCAAGACCTAGTTACACGCGACAGAACAGTTTACCGGAAGTAAACAGGACTGTGACCAGCACGCCGAATAGAGACAGGGACACGGATATTAACACGAGGAGGACGTACGCACAGGTTGTAGAAGGACAACCAGGACCAAGCACGGAAAACAGGATGAGACAGGATTTTTAGAACGTGACAGACCACTAGATTTCTGTGTAAATGTATACCAACATCCACGTGAATTTTTCAAAATTGAGGAGGAAGTAGAGCCAGAAACTGAGGAAAAATTATGTTTGCCAATTATTAATTTAGAAATTTTGAGAATAATGTAGAAGTATTACTTGATACAGGGGCAGAGGCGAGTTTAATATCGGAGGAATTCGTCAGCAAAATTAGGGATAAGGTTTGTGATAGAATTATGCCTATAAAGCGTAGTCATTTAGTAGCTCCAAATAAAAGAAGTTTGCTGTAGTAAATAGTGTTGTGGTGCTTAGGATAGATATAGGAGATTTAAGCTGTGAACAGGAGTTTGTAATTGTACCTGGACTGAAGTTTCAGAGCATTTTAGGTGTTGACTGTATGATGAAGTTAGGGGTTTTGATAGATATGGAAAGGAAGGTAGTAAGGATTAAAGATAGGGTAGTGCCATGGAAGGGCAGTTATGAAGTCACAGAGGATGACACGGGGTTTAGTATTAATGTAGTAGAGGTAGAGGATGATGAAGTAAAACAGATCAACACAATAAGATGTCCAGAGGATAGGAGAGTAGAGGTTCAAGCTTTATTACAAAAACATGCAGAATTAGTGGGGTAGAAGCAAGCACAGCGTTAGGCTATGAGCACAGATTGGAAGTGGATAATTCAGAACCGTTCAACGCAAAGGTTTATCCAATTCCAGCAGCATATCGGGAGCAGGTGAAGGCAGAATTAAATAAAATGTTGGAAGATGGCATAATAGAGGTATCAAACACTCATTTCATAAATCCGTTGGTGGTAGTAAAGAAAAGGATGATAGCATTCGTTTATGTTTAGATGCACGAAAAATTAACCAACGGACCAAACCGCAATTCCATTGTCCACCATCCATGGACACACTTTTGACGAGATTAAGTGGCAAATTTATTTTTAGTAAATTAGATTTAAGGAATTCATTCTGGCTGATTCCATTACACAAAGATTCTAGAAGGTACACAGGATTTTCCGTAGAGGAAAAATCTATAATTTTAAGGTAGTACCGTATGGTTTGTCAACGTCCAGTGCAGCATTAATTAAGGCAATGCAAGCAATTTTAGGAGCATATGAGCAATTCTGCATACACTATGTGGATGATATTTTAATTTTAGTGAAACTGAGGAACAACATTACTCTCATTTAGAACGGATATTATTAGAGCTTAAATTAGCAGGACTGAGGCTGAATATAGAAAATGTGAATTTTTTCAAAACCGTTAAATTTCTGGGGTATGTGGTGAACACTCAAGGTATGTGTATCGATAAAGAAAGATTGTCCGAACTTTTGACATATCCGAGACCTAATAACATTAGGAAATTAAGAGCTTTTTGGGGTCCTTAACTTTTATAAAAGTTTGTACCGGGATTTGCTGAAAAGCGGGTCCATTGTTTAAACTTCTGAACAAGGGAGTACGATGGAGTTGGACGGAAAGTCAAGAGGCAGCATATTTAACACTGTTGGAACAATTTCACGACCAACTAATTTTGAGGCATCCCAGATTTGATGTAGGTTTCGTACTGAGGACGGATGCATCGGATAGTGCATTAGCAGCAGAGTTGTACCAAGTACAAGAGGGAAGAGGTGCCCATATCTTTTGTTTCACGCACACTGAAGCCGCATGAAGTAAATTACACGATTAGTGAAAAGGAGATGGCTGCAGTGGTGTTTGGTGTTACGAAGTTAAAATTTTTTTTGATAGGAAGAAATTTTGTAATCGAAACGGATCATTCGGCGTTGTGTGCGTTGATGAATACGAGATTTTCTAACAATCGAGTATATCGATGGGGGTTGTTACTACAGGAGTTTGACTTTGAGATTAGATATATTAAGGGAGAAAATAATTTTATAGCAGACGCGTTTAGTAGAAACGGGGACATGGATAACAAAAGACCGTGTGACATCATGATTGCCATGAACAGTCTACTACAAAATGATTCAGTATATGGAGAAGAGGAGATCTTAAGGAACCAGAGGCAGAGTGAGGAGCTACAGATTGTTAGAACGAAGTTAGAAAGCGAACCGGGAGTTTAAAAACTTCCATATGATAAACGGCTTTTGTGTAAAAAAATGCAAGAATTGGAAGTGTATGTGGTGGATAGGGTACAAGCAAAATTAATTATCAAAGATCTGCACTTAAGATATGGTCACATAGGAATCCGAAAGACATGGTTAATTTTAGGGAAACGTTTTTTCAACTAAAGACTTAGGGTTAGTAAAGTCTGTCATCAACACTTGTCACTTATGTACTTTAGGAAAGTACAAAAATAGTACGAGTCAGGATGTGGTACAAAGTATACACGTACAAAATCCCTGGACTTAGTTGCTATTGATTATTTGAGCAATCTAGTCCGAAGTACAAAAGGACACAAACATGTGCTGATTGTGACGGATGTGTTTTCGAAATTTACCAAATTATATCCCACTCGGGATTGTAACACAGTCGGAACAAACAAGAAATTGGAACAATTTTGTAGGAAGTAGGAACTTTTAAACGGGTATTAGCAGACAATGCTACTTATTTTAATAATCAAAGATTTAGAGATTATTGGGAGAGGCAAAACGTTAAAGTGGTGTTTTGTAGCATAAGGCATCCTCAAGCGAATCCAGCTGAGCGATATATTCAAGAGACGGTTAAGTTTTGCGTTTAGCTTCACATAGGAATCATCGTTTATGGGAGGACAATTTGTCTAAGGTTGAATCTTTTATCAATGAAACCCTAGTACCGTGACAGAAACCAGTCCCATCATGCTGATCAAGCAACAGTATCCCGAAAGACCATGGCAAATTGTGCCTAGGGACGATGAATTCAACAACTTTTGGTAGATGTGAGGGAGAGGTTAAGGAAGAGAGCTGAAAAATATACAAGGAAGATGAACGCAAGAATTAGAAAGAGGGTAAAATTTAAAGTGGGAGACCAGGTAGTAGTAAAAAGCTTGAGAGTAGGGAAGAGAGATAGGATGACATGTGCTAAACTACACTTGCCATATGAGGGACCTTTGAGATAGGGGAAGTAGTAGGAGTGCACATATTTATTAAGGGAAGTAGGTACGGGAAATGAGAGGACGGTTTCACGTCAACCTACTATTCCTTATACCGGAGAACCAGCACCACAGGAGAAATAGGTGTAGAAGAGAGTTAGATTTAAATAGGATAAGAATAGAGATAGGTGTATATAGAAAAGTAGAAGTAAGTGTTTATAGAAAATAAAGCTAGGTATAGGATAAATATGGGAGATAATTAGGAAAAGGTTTAGGATGAGAATAAAGAGTAAATGTAGGAAGAAAATAAGATAGGTTAAGTATAGATATTTCATAGAAGATTAGTGGAGAGTTAGGAATAGAGTAAGAGTAGGATAGGCATATAGGATTAGGTAGGGGGAAGTAAAGTATAGTGAAGATTAGTTAAAAGTTAGGAATAGGATAGGTATATAGGATGTATATAGGATTAGATGGATAAGTAGGATGAAGTTAGGGATAATTTCAGTTTATAGAATTAGGTGAGAGTTAGGAATAAGATAGGGATATAGGGTAGGTAAATAATTTTTTGATTGGAGACAAAGTAGGTAAGTTAGATAGATAAGGGTAGAGAGAGATACGCAATTTTTTTTGTAATTTTTTTTTGTCTAAATGTTTTATATTTGAAGTCAAATAAGTGGGATTATTTGTATTCAAATAGGGGGAAAATACTCATATTTAGACCAGGGTAGAAAATTAAATAATCACATCAAATAATTTTAATCACCGTGTATAAGGAATTTCATTAAATAATACGCGTTATTAAAACCATGAAGCATAAATAAGCTCGGTTGTTTCAGTAAAATAAGAAATTTAAATTATTTATAAGACGAAGCAGTAGTGAAAAGCTCTGCGTGTAATGTAATTATTCCTAAACAAAGAGAAATTACGTGCAAAGTTTATATTAATTAACTCTATTTAAGTAACCGGTAGTAAAACAAAGTGTACCTATAATAATTAATATTTAAGTTGTATTCGCTAAAAATGAAAAGATAGAAATCAATTTTAATTGGAGTTAATTAAACCGTTAATAACATATAATACCTATAGAAACTTGTAAAAACCCAAGATTAAAATACCACGGATTAAAGCTCTGAGAATTAATATTATGTTGAACACCTGCGTAGTTTAAATAACACATTCGGCGTAAATTTTGCAGATAATTAATGTTTCAAAGAATCTTGGGGAAAACGTCGCATAATAGTTACGAGAATTGCTAAAGCTGGGTATTTCACACTCCATGTGGACTAAAATAATCGATAATAAAGTATATCAAGTTGCACCAATAAGAACACGGTAGAGAAGGAAAGAGAAAATGCGTCAAGCAAAGACACATATTGTAAAAGGCGGGATTTAAGCAACGTCACGGGGTCACAATTGGTTAAAAATAGGATGCAAATATCAGAGGTAGAACAACAATTTCTGTACAAAATCAATTAGTTTTTCTCGGACAGGCTTGCGTGCCGTGTGGAAATTTTCTGAGATTCAAATGGGGCGAGTGAAAATTCGTAAAAATCGACGCGCGAGCGGCAGACTGGGAATATGGCATGAGAAATTCTTTAGAATTACCCGTTTTGGGGAACAGACCGATAGATAGGCTTTTTGCTATATATACCGAGATGAATATAAACAAGCTCTCTTAGACTTTTGACGATTCGATGCGTTAAAGGCTCGTACATACGCGACTTGATTAAAGATGGTAAACCGTGCATTTTAGTTTGATTAAATAATTTAAAGTTTGCTAGTATATTTTAGTGATTCAAAATAGCTTGTTATTTACGTGCTAACATGAATGTACTTCAGTGCACTTAGATACAAGGTAATAAAATTTAGTTTCACTGTACCAATCAGCAAAATTTACAACGACGAATGTATACACAAAAGTAGGCAGTTTTGGCGTATATTGGTGACAGAAGCATGAATTCTTTGCTATTTTTCGGGGTGTTAATAATTAAATGGTTCAAATACGTGTCTGGATCCATGAAACAAGGGTCAGATAAACACAGATGAGTTCCGGAAAGGCCCAGAAACGACTTTGAATGGATGGTGATGGAGAAAATTTAAAAGCGTAGAGAATCAGAAGCCGTAAATATAATCCTGGTGAATGGTGTGATTAACTAAAGAAACGATACTTTGAAGCTACGAGGACAGTAACCTTCAGGTAAATTATACTATTTTGTTTGACATTTTTGTGTGTATTGAATGACTTTATAATTGATATACTTTAAATGGACATTAGTGAAATTGTTCTAACCATAAAAGTTTAATTTTAAGATGAAATTTGCTTGTTTAAGTAAAAGGGTATTTTGTTTTGATGTTCGGGAATATGATGAAACTTTGGGTATGTCTTTGAGCTCAATTAGACAAACCTGGTTAATTAACGTAAAGGGTGGTAGATGCTCCCTTTATACTCAGACTCCGGTCTGCTTATATTGTTATATTATTTAGTAGGCATCCAACAAGGACTTTAATTTTGGATGCACAGTAAAATGATAATAAAATTAATCCTGAAATTCTTTTTAAAACTGAATTTTATGCTGAATTTTAATTTTGAAATTTTTATGTATTCTGAATATTGATGTAAATAGAGTTAACGTTGATGTTTTTGGTAGGAATGTGTTGTTTTTTTTTTATGAATAAGGAGGTTTATAACATTAGGTGAGCAGCCGAGG
This sequence comes from Platerodrilus igneus, assembly GCA_036346225.1. Taxonomy (NCBI): domain Eukaryota; kingdom Metazoa; phylum Arthropoda; class Insecta; order Coleoptera; family Lycidae; genus Platerodrilus; species Platerodrilus igneus. Next base: position 922,805 of record JARFIW010000958.1, read on the forward strand.
CGAAAAGCGTAGTTCACGGATTTTAAAGGAAACACAGCATTCTTGACGCCCAAACTGTGGGGCTCGAATGTTTTTTTTTAAAGGGCCAGTACCTGGAGATAATGAGAAGATTCACAGCAATATATATAAATATATATATAAATATATATAAATATATATATATATATATATATATATATATATATATATATAACGGATCCAATCGACGTTACTAGACCGATGATGTTTAGCAGACGACCTAAGACCCTGCAGAAATAACATTAATTCAAATGTATATCTCACTAAATTATAATGTTTTTTACAAGCACTCGACAAGACGCTATAGAGGGGAAATGATTTTTCAAAATATGGAATTTAGATAAATACCTATCTCCGCTAGATCCAGCAAGTTAAACCATTTTCCTGAACCCAGTTATATACAGAAATGATGTTTGACCGATGCTCGCATGCCCGACACCGTTGCCGCGTTTGTGTACAGTATTTTATCATTGTAAAGCTTAATCTTATATTATATTTTATTACACTTGCATCGTGGGCTTGAATTAGACTTTCACCTTACCTTGTCTGCTTAGTCGTATTGTTTACATGCGTTGTTAAGTGAATGTGAAAACCAAAAGTCTTCACGATGACTTCCAGGTACAAGAATATAATGTTAATGTGCTTAAATATCAATGACAATCTTGTTCTACGACTAGAATGGGAGTCCACTAGTGGTTTCAGGGATGAAGATAAGGAAACAGCTTTAGTAAGTAAGAAGTGGTTAAAGCATATCTTTGTCTTTAATTAACATTGACTTTTTGTAGATTGGAAGGTTAAACGTAATAATCCTGTAATTAGATGTGACAATTTTGGTAAGTATGGTAGTTATATTTAAATGCTTTCATATAGTAAACAATAACTCTGTTTCATTAACGACACTTTTTAATCTATAACATCCAACACCGCTACATACAGTGTTTTCTATTTATCATGGTATTTGATACGAGTTTACAGTTCATTCCAGTAAAATTGTTGATTAAGCGTTTGTAGACATAAATATAAAAATACTGCCAATTTGCTGATACTAAATTTTTAACTGTACTACTTATTTTATTAAATAATATCGGTAATAATTTTTAATGAGGAATTATTTTGCAGTTCAACAAAATTCGGAATAATGCAACGGAGACTGAATATCTTACTTATGGTATCTTATCACACGATGAATTCGCTCTAAATTACAGTACCGCGTTTTACTCTTCTTTCAAGGGTTATTAAAGTTGAGCAAATTTAATAAACAATTAATCAGCGATGATTAAGAAGAACTGTTTGATTCCTAAACGTTCATGAGTATTTGTCAACTTTTTAGTTTTTCATCAAGAACGTTGTCGCATGATTAATGTTATTAGTACGTAAATTCATACAGCAAGGCATCAAAATTTCAAACATGGTATTTAAAATCATGCATTCTGCTTGTTAAAATTACTCGCGATGTTTTTAATCTTAGGTTTGGGGTACAGTTGCTTTAAAAAATATAAACAGTGGGTAATGTTCTACATGAAAATTTTCAATCTAATAATATAATAGTAATAATAATAATAATAATAATAATAAAAAATAATAATAATAATCAGGGTTGCCACGATATAAATCAAAATTTAAATTATAATATAAATCAACTCATTTTTTTTTCATTTAAATAATGATTTATATCAACATATTTTAATATTTAAATCATAATTCAAATCAAGTTACGAAATGCTGAAAAATAAATAAATCAACCTTCAGAAAATTTAAATAATGGTTCAATTTGTTTAAACACTAAAATTATTAAACTGAACTATGTACACAACTTGAGTATTTCAGAAACCACAACAGTTATCACACAAATATATAAGATGTAATTGTTTTAAATCCAATAGGATATGCTCCAGCCGTTGTTTTAAAAATCTGAATTGTGCAAACAAGTAGCTTATAATTTAAGAAAACAATTGTAACTTCCTTATTCTATATCTATATTATATATTATCAGACATTTATATGCCAGAAAATTAAATTTTTATAACTACTCATCAAATATTAGTATTGGTTCTTCGTTTCAATGTTTAATGTTTATTTTTTAACACATACTGCTATAGGTGTTTTTAAATATAGTACAGCAAAAAAACAACAATTTTTCTTCCCACTTTACCACATAGCTATAGGTACAAAAACAGTGAACACGAATTGGAGATCCACTTGCGACGACGCAACTATTATTACACCAATTATTGCTTTCTATTCAACATTTGCATTATATGGCCAATTTGCTTAACCATATGCTGTAGTCTTATATAAAATCCCCATCTGGAAGAAGATGGGTTCTGCTTCATGAAATGGATAGAATTTTGTCCAAGTTGTGGAAAACTTTAAAATTACAGTATGAAGTGCATGTCTTTTCATTAAATGTACACTTACATTTTCTGGATTCGACATATACATTTACTACGATGGTTATGTGCAACGGGTTGTTTTATAGTTCATTTGGTTATAAATATGTAACTTTTTGTTTTAATTAGATTAATAGTACATTATGATATACAACTTCATAAGTGAGTCTTTAAAAGCACGGGGCAGCGTTTTAGATCATGATGCGAAGTGGAATGCCCTTTAAAGGCCTTTATAATCAAGTACCATACGCAATTTTTTAATCTACGAGGGTAAGGTGAAGAGTTCTCGCCCTACAATGAAAGATTGCAATTTTAGTGACAAAATGATTTTATTTTTCGACATAATCCCCTTAACTTTAACACACTTGGTCCAGAGTTTCTCCAACATCAGTTTTCCTTCCCGGAATTGAAAGTCTAGAAGGCTGTGAAAATATTCGTCTACGGCCTCCTCAACTTCTCCTTCATTGGACATGAAGCGCTTCCCAGAAACAAATTTCTTCAAGTTTGGGAACAAATAGAAGTCTGAGGGCGCCAAATCAGGAGAATAGGAGGATGGCCGATCAAGTCGTACCCCAAGTCCTTCAATTTTCCAACGTGCCCTTGTGTGCAGGTGCGTTGTCTTGTGAAAGATGATTTTTTCTTCTTCAAATCAGGTCTCTTCTCGCGAATTTTGGTCTTCAGCTGGTCAAGAAGGGTGGAGTAATATTGGCCTGTAATTGTTCTGCCTTTTCAAGGTAATCTATTAACAGGATCCTTTTCGCATCCCAAAACACGCTGGCCATCACCTTTCCGGCAGATGCGATCGACTTCGCTTTCTTTGGCGCTGAACAATCGGATTCCACCTACTGCTTTGACGGCTGTTTCGTTTTGGCGTGTAATGGTGGACCCATGTCTCATCCATAGTGACAAATCGCCGCACAAAATCGCTCGGATTCTTAATGAACCGCGCCAAACATTGCTGCGAAACTCGTTTTCGCATTTGCTTTTGATCGGCATTCAGCAAATGCGGCACCCATCTTGCGCAGAGTTTTCGCATCCCTAACTCTTTGTGTAAGATGTTTCCCACCATTTCGTCCGATATCCCTACAGCCCCAGCTATTTCCTTCACTTTCACTCGCCTATCGTCCAACACGATATCAGGCACTTTTTCGATCGTTTACGGTGTGGTTGCGGTTGAATGAATTTCCTAAGGGGTTAATCCATCCAAAACGAAGAATTTTATGACCGCACGATATTCAAGTTTATTCATCATAAGGAAACACGCATAAGACGGCTGTTTGAAAAAATTCGTATAAACAAACTATTTGAGATAGCAAGTTGAAACTTATCATACGAACTAATGATATGTGCACGGAGGCGGGAAGCACAAATTTTTTGCTAATTGGAACGCCATCTCAGTGTCAGGCCAAGAATTTTTTACCTTACCCTCGTACCTGCAGTGCAATTTGAAAATAAATGTTTAATTTGGAACTCAATTACACATTATTTATTTGAAATGATCAATAGTTCATTCACTTTAAAATATTTACGATTGACATGTGTCTATAATTTGACCAATAAATGAAAAGCTTTTATGTTGTTGCTAGCGATCTTTAAAACATCAGTGCAATAAAGATCGCTTTTGAGTTCTATATTAGTCATTTACATATTATAATTGAAAACTACTACATTATTGTTCAAAAATGACGGTTATGGCGTTACACGAAGCAGTAGTCATTTGAGGACACTAATATAAATTTTCGTTTGTGTTATATTGCTATGTTAGTGCTGTTACGGTACAGCAAATTGTAAATTTGAAATTACTGACTTACCTTCCTTTCTAACTTTTCTTTTCTGGCTAGCTCAACGGAAGTAACGGAATTTACAAAATGAAATCAAATACAACAATCTGAAAAGGCATCTATACATTCAAAAACAATTTGCTTTCTAACAAACGAATACAGAAAGTTTACAGCATAACTCTTCAAACAAAATTATTCCTAACAAATACCTATTTACTTAATTATTAAAATGTTCTTCAGCTCGTCTTGGTTAAAATTTACTGAAAGCAAATCTCTTCTTTTGTGGATAATTTACCGGTCTTTTACTCCCACGCTTGTGTATGGCCAAAAAGCCTTGACAGACAGTCTCTTTAAAGGTCAAAATGTTTCGAATTCTGATCCAAAACTTTCTGGTAAACATCTTTACAAAAAATTATATGATTAAGTCTTATTCTACCTTAAATTCAAATGATAAAATACTCAAATAGCAATCACAAACATAGAAATCTAAAATTAATACTTGCGAAATCCAATAGTACTTATCCAATTTGTAATTAACTTTATTAAATACCTTCTGCTTTCATTCTTAAATTGATGTCAAAAACTAGCTTGCAAGATTTTCCATATTATTTGAAATCTCCATTTACGATATCAGTTACCAAAAGTGCATCTTCTTTTTTAATTAACTTTAGAGTACCTTTTGTATCAGAAAATGTTGAATTTTTATTATATTTTTGCAAATCAAGTTACTGCATCTAATTATGTTTAAAGTCTTACATGACGAATCGCAAACTAATGAAATTTTTCATCCTGGATCTCGTAAATTGAAACTGCTACATATTGTTTGTTGACGCGAATTAATGAATAAATCACTAATAAAGTTCCAGCTATTATATTAAAATTATCAAAGTACGTCATGATTCTAGATTTTACGCGATTTTATTCGAATCTTTGTCCCCTACGTGAAGTAATATTTCCTGGAACTCCGCCGGTTTATTGACCTAATTAGCGTCAAACTGTGATTTGTATATGTTGTAAAAGGTGATGTTAATCTTTGTCCAACGTAGGGAGTTGATGATGGCGTTGCAATAAAATCGATTTTATGCCTTTTTAATAATAACGCGAGTTTCTTAAGTAGGGTGTTTATTAATTTAACTATTAATGATTTTTCAGTACATATGATGCATTTTTTTCTATTTCTTCCCAAGCTTTTAGAACATGCTTTTTAAAAATGTTATACGAAAGTCAATTTAGCTAATTAAATAAAGCTTTAATTGCTGTGTTTATTCTTTTTAATGAAAAAAGGTTTACATCTTAATATTTGCAAATAAAATGTGTTCTAATGCATATTTTACGCACATATTTCATAAGAGTTTGTTTGTCAAAATGCATTAGGATATATATTGTTTTTACGCGGATATTTTACACACGGGGTAATTATTTATTACATAAGTAACCAAAGTGTTTAATTGCTTTCTTTGTCCAGATTGATTTGTTTACTAATATACTTAGTATTTTAACGAATAAGGAGCAATAAATTCATATTATTCTAACATGGATTAAATAGATTTTGTGTATTTACAATGTGCTTTAAAATGATTGCTACACACACGAAATTGTATTTCGCTTTGCATTTTAATGGCTTTGAATTTACAATACGCTTGTAATTTTATACAGTGTGGAACAATGAATATTCAAAAAAAATTTTTTCTTTCCGATTTCTTTCTAATTGCGTGGGGTTTTATTTATGGAAGTTGGGTATCAATGACCTCTCGTAATCTCCTTATCACGTTATAATATAGAAATTTTCCTACAGCTACTTACTAAAGTAGAACTCTTTTATTCACTAACTTTATTATAAATTTAATACAGCGAAAAAATCTTGGAATCTGTCAGATTTAACAATTATTAAATTGAGATGCTTATTTACTGGTTGCTATAGACGATGCGAGTTTTTTAGTTTTATCGCTCGTTTCAATTAACGTCGACGTTCTTTGTCGGGGTCAAGCAAAAAGCCTTGTTTAATTAGTGATTGTAGAAAAATTGATACGATTGTGCAGGTATATTAAAAATATATTTACAGAATTTCATTGTTCTAGGTTTTCAGAAGACATTCATCAAACAGTGAAGGTTGCAAAAGTTTTATTATTATTAAATGCCGGAGGAGAAATGGAGTGTAAAGAAAAAATCTTTTCAGATATTCAAATTACTGACGATCTTGTTGAATACGAGGAACAGGACTGTACTGATTCAACTAATGTACTGAACCAGAGTATGTTGCGCTAACGGCGGCCGTCTAGTGTCAAGCGGCATCAAACCCATTTGAACAACTTTAGCTTTGAGAGTGAAATCTACAGTGGATGTAAATTCGGTACAATAAATTGATCGTGTCAAAATTCTGATAGTACCAAGGGTTCCGTAAGAAATTGCTAGTCGACTAAAGATAAGAAAATTGTTATAGAATTCTTTAAAGTCACATCCGATACAAAACATCATCAAAAAAGCAAGAATGTATAGAATTTTTGAACAAACATTCAACTAATTTGAGAACAGTTATTGGGTACGAATAAAAACACTGGTATATAACACATATGGAAATAAATAATTACTCAATTGTGTTTATCAATGTATGTATTTTAAGTAATGTTTAATAAACACAAAGGAATTATCTATTTTGTTTGAACTACATATATTTTCTTAATGCTCGACCAGGTAATGGTTCATTAATGTATTAACAAAATGATGCATCGTGACCTCTAATAAAGAAAACAAAGAAAGCTAAACTTATAGTAGTTATAATAAGTGCACAGTTCAATTTGTCTTTTGTTTAGTTCTTAAATAACAACTAAATAACATATTGTGTTCTTCATTTTATTAAAGTACGGTCGACTAAAGAATTTTGTAACTAACTCGAATAAATAAAAAACAATCGACGAAAAAGTATTGTAACTATCTGAAATATTAAAATGGTATTAATGATCTCTATAATCAACGAATCTTTAAAAGATCTCGATTAATAATACTTAAAATATTACACGGAAAGGAGTATGGTGGGGTGTCCTTTTTTTGGTGTTTTTAAGGGAAAAAAATTAAAAATGAAAGGTAGGGTAGAAAGTATCGTTACAAAATGACAAAGCTACGGTCTAGGATAGTGTTACAGTTGCGTTACAAATATCAGACCATGACTTATGCTAAATTTCATATACGTAGGAACCGCCTTTGACACACGCCGCCCAATTAAGTTCTTTTAAACTTTGCAAAAGGCCATGTTAACAATTCAGTTTTTAAAATATTCCTGTATTGAGCATAGCAAAGCCAGGTTGTGTAGCGTGTTTTATCATTTTTGGTCTTTATTAGCCAATCACACCCCAATTAGGTTAGGCTGTGAGGGCCGGGCGTCAAATTGAAAAAAAATGTTTCAATTTTTCTGTAACGAACATACTATAGTCTGGTTGTGTGCAAAATTTTATCTCTTTGGATTTTAGGGAAGGGTTCTTAACCACCTGCATTCTAATTGGAGCCTTTTAAGTTGTGGAAATGGGGTTTAAAACGGATAAAGCATTTTTGTAATTTTGCTGCATACCAGAGTTTAGCATGCAAAATTGAATGTGTTTGTTTAATTAGAAGGTTTTATGTGTAAAATGACTGCAGCTTGCATTGAAATTCTATATAGTTTTATGACCGTTATGGGTTTGTTATTGTTGCTGAAATGTGAATTTAGATGAGCTACCTTTTGGGGGCTTAATGATAATTAATACTATTAATTATAGTTATATACAGAACGGCAATTTTGCTAAGGGAAGGTTACATTGCCTGTTATACCTTTTATAGTCACCAATCATTGCAGTTCACTACTAATAGCTTGAGAAAAAGTGCGCATATTCCTCTGAGCTATTTGTATCAGAACTACTTAAGTAAATAAATATAGCGGGTGAGTCAGATAACGTGACCACTGCCAATACCTTCGAAAGTATTAGCAATAAGCAAAAATGCTATAAATAAAATGTCCTCGGCTTACTATCCTTATAAAATGTCATATGGAAAAAATTTTTGCACCCTTTGTTAAGAGGTGGGGTGATTTTCGAATTTCAAATGGTACTCTATATTGATATTGACATCATTGGAAAGCCTTAATTTTCTAGAATGCTATGTTATATCACATTCATATGGTCTTGATGATAACTTTACAAACTTTTACTGGTTTATTTAGAAAACATTCCTGATATATAGCTATCGCGTGCACTGCATTTCCAACATTTTTACCTTATCCTCATATAAATACATTTATAATTATTAAATTAACGCTAGTAACGCAAACTTTATTTTTTGCAATTTATTTATAACGTTTTTACTAATACTAATATCTTCGGAGATATTTGCAGTGGTCACATACTCTAACTCAATCGGTATATGGAAGGCGCATTGCACCGAGCTTTGTGCCGGACTGCACTTAGTAGCTTGGGCTGACCCATTGTGCATTGTATCCCTTTCGTCCGATTGCACAATCAATACCAGGGCGATTGAGAATTAAAAGTGGGTAGATATTGATACTGTATCCATTTGTTTACATAAATGTGCTATTCTGTATGTATATCTTATTTGTATGCCCGTTTTAATATTTATAACGCAATAATATTAGTAATTGAACTTTTGGAATTTTAAATACTCATTCACGCTCATTGCAGGTGGAAATCTTCCGCGCTACTGCTACTTCAGAAATCCTCACTCAAGTAGTTTAAAAATAAGTGACATTAATAAATTAGTTTAAGTAGTGTTGTGTATTAAAACACTCGGTTGCGATGACTATTAGTAAATACGGTCTATTCTTTTTTAATTTTATCTTCTTCTACTTGCGACTCTTCTCTTTTTGTAATTGCTTTATTTCCTTCGTAGAAGTCTTTCCTTTGATTGCGTAACAACAGTTTTACAATGAGTGGCAGAAAACATTCGTTAGTAGATTACTTTAAATCAGTTCCAGCTGCTAAAAAATTAAAAAGTAATGAAATTCTACATGAAAGTCAACCTCAACAAGAACCTACTTCATCAAAAAACATTGAGCTAGATGTATTAGAATTAGATGACTTACCAAGTCTATTAGGTGATAGTGATAGTGATAATGATAACGAACTGAATGCACTTATATTTGAATCCGAGTTGCAAGACGATGAAGAGCCAGATTTAATTTTTGAAGACCGGCAAAATAGATTTTGGGCTTTTTGAGTGACTTTTTAAAAGTATCTTCAGAAAACTCTTCTAACGATTTTAATTTATACAGATTTACAATTTGAATTTTCAATTACAAGTACATTATATGCATTAAGGTATTGAGATCAAAATTACTCTATGATGATATTCACTGAATTAAATGAATAAAAATTAGGATAAGTAGCTGAACAACCAACAACTGACTGGCCATCTTGGGCTCTCGAAGGTATTTATGTTGTCCCTGCCCCTCACATTGCTTGTGGGAACTGCAGAACTCATGTCTGCTTATTTCTTTATTCATTTATACAATACAAAGTGACAATATTAATTCTAATAATTGCAATCTTATTGTCTACTGTGACCTACACCTGCTGTGTCATATTACGTCTGGAATACAATGTATTCACATCCGGTCTAATGTCTAGTTTATGAACTTCCATTAAACTTTTATTACTTGTCCTCCAATTAATTATAGATTGTAACAATATAATTTCAAATTTAATAATTCCATTTGATTACCTATATATCCTAACTTGGGGGATATGTAACTGGCGTCAACAAAAAAAGTTGCAGAATTGCCGAAACTACATCACCTTCTTCTATAAAAATTGTGCCCTGATGTGTTTTAAATATTACGCCAGCATCGTCAAATCCTTCACAAAGTGTAAGATAGCCCTTCTCAACCTATTTTAAACTTTTATCCGCAAACTAATTTTAGTGGTAGATTACGACACTTTAATAAAAGTTGGTACTAACTCCTTTTCTGATTGGAATATTGTATTTTAAGTGTGACTCGGTTTATTGTTTTGTGTGTCGTCATTTTACAATAAAAAAGAACTCTAACGCAGTATTTGTAGGAATAGGTTTTAATAATTGGAAAAACGCATTGAATAAAAATGCTGGACAAAAAAACACGAAAATAGTTTAGAACTTAAACATTTATTCGTTAAATTGTCGTCCTAAAAAGTCATTAAATTACCAAGTACTGCTAACTCAGTAGTCGGACAAATAAGTGAAGCAGATTTGAACTTTGTTAAAGAAAACCGAATATATGTTGGAGTAATCGTCGACAATTTGCGATATTCGGACCTTCAGAATATTACTCAAAGAGGAGATGTTGAAACTGTAGAAAGCTCTAATAGAAGCAACTTTAGAGAACTTCTTAAACTTTTCAGTAAGTACAATGAGATAGTTAAGAAAAAACTTGGTGTAGGGATAGCAGCAAACACTAAATATACTAGCGCTAAAGTTCAGAATAAAATTTTGTTTATTTTTTCAAAGGTGATGCTATACATATAGGATACGCAAAGAGCTCCAGAACGAAACTTGCTTTTCAATAATGTGTGACGAGACAAAGACGTCACAAAATTGAACAAGTTTCAGTTGTGGTTAGATATTATTTAGATGGACAATGTATGAAAGATTGATAGGTTTCAAAGCTGCAAATAAGTTAGATGCTAGGTTCATTGCTTATTTATATTAAGAAGCTATTAACCCGACTAATTGTAGACATGAAAATGCGTAGCACAGACATATGATGGTGCAAACGTAATGAATGGTAGAAATAACTGAGTTCAAAAACTTTTTAGTAATGACGTTAATCGAGCAATTTATGTACATTGCTATAATCATCGGTTGAACTTGGTTATAATGGATGTCTGCAAAAAGGCTGGTAAGAGCAATAAGTTTTTTAATTTATTACACACTCTGTATATTTTATTTCGCAATAGACTGTTTATACGAGATTTATTGATTTGCAAAAAGGCTTTATCCAAACAGACGGCAATTATTAGAATTAAAGAAAATTTATTTTACAAGAGACTTCAGGGTAATTCATACAGGAGCAGAAGAAGGAAATTTAGGTGTGGGGATAGTTATGCGGAAAAAGATAGGATACTGTGTAGAAAATTACTTACAAAAGAACGAAAGAGTACTCATGGTTAGATTAGAATCAAAACCGGTAAACACAGTAATAATACAAGTATACATGCCCACCTCTAGCTACAGTGACGAAGAGGTAGAAGCCATCTACAAAGATATCAAAGACATATTAAGATATGTAAAGGACATGAAAATTTAATAATTACGGGGATTTTAATACCATGGTAGATGAGGGTAGGAAGGAGCGGCAGTGGGTTTATTTGGTTTAGGCACGAGAAACGACAAGAGAAATAGGCTGGTAGAATTTTGCGACAAGAACAATTTAATCATCACAAACACATTATTTCAACATCATGCTAGAAGACGATATACGTGGAAGATGACAAAAGATATAGGAAGATATCAAATAGATTACATTCTTGTTAGACAACAGTTTAAGAATCAAGTAAAAAACGGTATTAAACGTAATTATGAAGGTCGCACTTAAATTTAAGAATGTGGAAAAAAGAAACGGAAAAATGCACTTGGACTTAGAGAAACTAAATGATAAGGATATTCAAGAAAGATTCGAAAAAAAGTCAAATGAATTGCTCAAAGATATCGGGAAAATATCTAATACTAGGGAAGTAGAAGCAGAATGGAATAACATTAAATCCAGCCTACACATGGTTGCCAGAGATATTCTGGAGTATACACAAAAAGAAAATAAGAAACCATGGATAACAAAGGATATCCTGAATTTAAAAGAAGAAAGACGAAAATACAAAAATAAATCAGACGAAACAGGAAAACAGAGATACAAAGCCATAAAATGGGAACTTATTCGAAAATGCAGGAAAGTTAAAGAACAATGGATTAATGAAAAGTGCAAAGAGGTGCAAACGAAGATGGAAATAGGAAAGACAGGCGAAGCATACAAATTAATTAGAATGAATTTTAGAGATATAAAACCGTATAGCAAAAATATAAGGGACGCACAAAGAAACGTCATTATAGAAAACGTAGAGTAAGTGAGTAGATGGCAAGAATATATGGGGAATTTATATGCAGGAGAGGAACTAACTGCAATAGAACAGGTATCAGACATTGAAAATGATGACTTGGGATATCCTATACTTAGAGATGAGTTGGAATTAGCATTAAAGAGTCTGAAAAATGGTAAGGCGCCGGGTACAGATAAGGTGCAAGGAGAAACTCTAAAAGCCGCTGGACAAGCAGTAACCACCAACTTGTAAGCTATATGTATGAGACAGTCGAGAAACCCAAAGATTTCAAACGTTGCATCATAATAACTATACCAAAAAGAAAGGCGCGGATAGATGTGAAAATTTTCGAACAATAAGTTTGACAGCACGCGTGTCAAAAATATTAACTAGAAGTGTGCAAAGACGAATGGAAAAACGGGCGGAAGGAATACTAGGAGAAGACCAATTTGGGTTTAGGCGAAACAGGGGAACGCGGGAGGCTATTTTAGCTCTGAGAGTGATAATGGAGAAAACAATAGAAAAAGGGGAAAGCATGTATATAGGGTTTGTAGATCTGGAAAAAGCATTCGACAATGTAAAATGGAAAAAAATGTTTGAAATTCTCAAAAAGATTGGAATGAGTTATGGGGATAGACGAATAGCACATAGCTTATACAAAGAGCAAACAGCAGTAGTAGAATTAGAGCAGGAAGGTAGAGAAGTAAACATTAGGAAAGGGGTGAGACAGGGATGTGCCCTATCTCCATTGATTTTTAACTTGTACATAGAAGAGGCAATGAATACTGTCAAATGCAGGAAGACATTTGAAATTACTATGCATGAACAAAAAATTGATATGCTTAGATTTGCAGATGATATAGCGGTATTAGCATCTAGCAGGAAAAGCTAGAAGCTGCTCTTAATGAAATGGAAACGGTTCTAACAGAGAGATACGGTATAAAAATTAACAAAGCTAAAACTAAAGTTCTAGTATGCAAAGGTGGGGAAAATAAATGAAAAACAAGAATACAAGTATGTAAAACGAACTTACAAGAGGTTAAGGATTTCTGCTACCTTGGAAGCCAAATAACGCAAGAAGGGAAAAGCACAAAAGATATAAAACAAAGATTAGCACAAGGTCGTGCTACATTTAACAAGAAAAAGCAACTACTGTGCTCAAAGACCACAAACATAGAAACAAAGAAAAGATTGCTTAAAACATATGTGTGGAGCACACCACTGTTACGGCTGTGAAGCCTATGCAGTAGGAGGAGCGGACAGGAAAAAGGTAGAAGCCTTTGAAATGTGGTGCTACAGACGTGTGATGAAGATATCATAGACAGACAAAGTTAAGAACGAAGAGGTACTAAAATGGTAGGGGAAGAAAGAAATATGTGCAAAACGGTAAAAAATAGGAGAGATAGGATAATAAACCACATACTACGGCATGAGGGAATAGTGCGGAATATATTAGAAGCAGAGATAGGAAAAAGAGAAGAAGAGGCAGACCTATGTTAGACTACTGCACACAGATAGTAAAAGGTATAGGCTGTAGGAGATGTGTAGGCTAACCCAGAATAGAAATCAATGGAGGTACGCATCCAACCAATCCCAAGATGGATAAACTAATGAAGAAAAATTAACTGTGCTTAAACATGATAATTATTATAAGTAACTACAAGAATTGGTTGGGCAATATTCTCGAATAATGTTAAGTGTGTGAAAGGATTTACTGGAAAATTATTATTTCGGCAAATGTTTAAGTGTTGGGGGATCTTGGTAGCCATAGGTTGCTTAACCCCCTTCACTGAATCTCGCTGAAATAAGGCATAAAATTAGAAAACAATAGAAGGGGAACGAGCTGTATACACATTCTGTGTGAGAATTTCAGGGAATTATGTAGGCTAGCTCAGAATATAAATAAGTGCAGGTACGTGTCCAACCAGTTTTGAAACGGAAAACCTAATGACGAAAAAATAAGCACAGATAGATCTGATGATTAGTATAAGCAACTAGTTGTTTGTTGCGAAATATCTGCAACTAATGTTGACTGTGCGAAAAGATATATTGGAAAATATATCAAATCGGTAAATGGTTAAGTATTGGGAGAACTTGGCAGCCATAGGCTGCTTACCTCCCTTCACATCCACTGAAGGTCGGAGAAATAGGGTATATAATTGTAAAACAATAGAAGGTGACCGAACTGCATCTAACAAGAAAGAACAGCGCCTATGAGAAAAGACAACAAACATAGAACAAGAAGAAAATTGTTGAAAGCATATGTGTGGAGCACAGCGCAGTATGCCTATAAAATACGGGAAGTCTGAAACGCAGACAGAAAAACGGTAGCAGCCTTTTGAAATGCTGTGCTTCAGATGTATGAGAATGATAGCATGGACAGACAAAGATAATAACAAATAGGTTATAGAAAATAGTAGGGGAACAAGAATATCTGGCGAAAAGGATAAAAGAAATAGAAGGGCAGAATACGTTCTATGGCATTTTGGGGAATAGTATGGGATATATTACAAGCAGAGATAGGAAAAAGAAGTAGATGTAGACCTAGATCAGATTGTGATAGATGGAGACTCTGCAAATTACAGGAAAATCTGTAGGTTAGTTCAGAATTGGAAACAATGATGGTACGCGTCTAACCAGTTCCAGAACTGAAGACCTAATGATGATGAGCATTTGCTGCCGATGGCCAAACACTACAAAATATATTTGGAATCGTTGGAAGCTGAACTGAAAATTTTACCAAACACACTAAAATTATACAAAGCGCAAAACAAATTTATAATAAAAACAATTTTTAATTTTATTGACATGTTTAAAGCATATAAAATTGTTTTCAATGAAACGTTTAAAATTACAGTAATTGTTGTTAAAATCCCTGTGTCAAGTGCTGCTTGCGAACGTACCTTTTCTTGTTTCGTATTTACGAATAGAATGACAAACGATCGACTAGAATATTTAGCACTAATTAATATTGAAGGGTCCATAGTTAAAAACTAGATATTAGATAGCGCAATAAATGAATTTGATGCATTACATAAAACCGCCGCATTGTGTTGCATTAAAAAGTTTTGAGGTGAATTTGTAATTCATTGTCTTATTTCTTTAAGAATATTTGTTTTTTGTTTACAAGTTAGGAGTAGTCAGAAACTGACTATTTTTGTATCTACAAGTGCCTGTGAATTTGTTAAAAATTAATATGTACGTATGTAAGTTTTCTGTATAGGTGTAGGTTGTGTTGTAGATGATGATGATGATGTAGTGTTTTAATTTGTTTTGTTTATATTACGATATTAATTAATAATTTGTATTATTTTGCAAATTATGTATAGGAAATTTATTGCGAGTTATTGCTAATAATAGCTCTTCTTCAAGTTCTCTGATACCTCCAAATATTTTATAAATATTTCATTTGTGATACTTGAAATATATAAACGACAGATTTTACAACATATTTTCAATATTTATTTATCCGTCTATTCCTGAAGCTAAATTTAATCTTTTTGAGTATTTCGAACATTTTTTTCCATTTTACATTGTCGAATGCTTTTCCACATCTACAAACCCTGTATACATGCTTTCACTTTTATCTGTTGTTATCTCCATGATCACCCTGAGAGTAAAAATAGCCACCGTGTTCCCCTATTTCGTCTAAACCCAAATTGTTTTTCTCCTGGTATTTCTTCAGCGCGTTTTTCCATTCTTCTTTGTACAATTTTAGTAAATTTTGACACGTGTACTGTCAAACTTATTGTTCGGAAATTTTTTAATCTATCCAAGCCTCCCTTTTTTTGGTATAGTGACTATGATGTTACGTTTGAAATCTTTGGCTATCTCGCCTGTCTCATACATATAGCTTACAATTAGGACAAGACGTTCTGTTACTGCTTGTCCAGCAGCTTTTAGAGTTTCTGCTTGCACCTTATCTGTACCCGGCGCCTTGCCATTTTTCAGACCCTTTAATGCTAATTCAAAGTCATCTCTAAGTATAGAATGTCTCAAGTCATCTCTTTCAATGTCTGATTCCTGTTAATTCCTTTCCTGCATATAAATTCCCTATATATATATTTTTGCCATCTAACCACTTTTTGTACATTTTCTATAATGGCGTTTCCTTCTGCGTCCCTTATATTTTTGCTATATGGTTTTATATCTCTAAAATTCTTTCTTATTAGTTTGAATGTTTTGTATTTGGTGTTTCCATCTTAGTCTGCACCTCTTTGCACTTTGTCTTCCAAATATTTAGTTCACTAAGTAAAGTATCTTTATAAAATAATTGTTTATATATTTTTAACTGTTCCACAATAGCATCATTAAAGTCTAAGTTTACACATTGCTTAAGCAAAATGCAATCTAAAGCTTTAATAACATTCTATGATTTAAAATCCGTGAATCCAACTATGTTAAAAGATCGTCAAAAAAGGGATTACGACTGATATTTTGTAATAATGTTCTGGACTCGAAGGAACTACCTTTACTCCGTTTTTGTTTTGTTTTGTACTAGATGTTACTATAGTTTTTTTTATATTCTCAATATAGGTGAGCGCGGCAGATAAATTGCATTCCGCTGTTATCAAAAGTTTACGGAGGGTTATTGTGTGTGAAAATATATAGTCAGAAACATCTATATCGACGACAAATTCTCCCGTGATTATGCACTTTAAATGTTGCGTAGCCCTTGAAGAAACTTCAAGATTTGACGCTTCGGTTCAAACGAGTCCACGAGCAGTTAATCTATTTATTTAAAACGCAAAAAGCCGTTACGGCTTTCAACTCACCTGGTTGTACACATAGCGGTAAGTTTTTGCCGTTTAGAATTTGACAAATATTTTGCTGTATTTGTTTTTATAATTTCTATTCTTTTAGGCGAATTTTTAAAAACGTTTCCGGCGGACTTAGCTGCTCCTATACAATTACTAATATATTGATTTTTACAAGACTGAGCTGTTGCCAAATTTAATGCATAAGCATTATAATGCACATATAGGACTCTCGCTACTCTTTCAATAATAGAATCTACTCCTTTTAAACTGCTACACATGACCGCCGCTCCATCGTAGCCTTGTCCAGCAAGATAATTTATTTTGATTCTTAAAGTTTTCAACCAATCAATTATAACCACAGCCAAATATTCACCCGTCGTTTCTTTTACTGAAACAATTTCCATAAAATCTTCTCATATTGATGGATTTTTATCCAAAT
Source organism: Platerodrilus igneus (assembly GCA_036346225.1). Classification (NCBI taxonomy): domain Eukaryota; kingdom Metazoa; phylum Arthropoda; class Insecta; order Coleoptera; family Lycidae; genus Platerodrilus; species Platerodrilus igneus. Next base: position 940,241 of record JARFIW010000958.1, read on the forward strand.
ATGGCACGCGAAGTGATAATTGTGCTGTTCCCGAAACATCAAAAGCTCCATCGGTTGAAACAGAAAATCCTTTAGAGTTATTGATGTGTTTTACGAGCTTTTTCTGAATTATATTCCCACGTAACGATATTATGCAATTTTGTATTTGAGCGCTATGGTATATTGCATTACGTGTAGAATTTTGCAAATGTTTTAGTAACACTGCATCATTAGCACTAATACGATAACGCAGAAAGGCCCGAATTGCACCCTCTTTGTGTAACAATAAAAATTAAGATCTTTTGATCTACAGTCTGAAGTTCCACGCAAGAAAAATTTTTGTCGCAGAAAAAGAATTATAGTTGCTATAGCAGGCTGTACTTTCTGGCGATTTGGCGCTGCCTGCCTGCTATAGTTTTTTTTTAATTTGATACTACATCATCTTGTGATTTAGTATAGGCTTTACAAAAATTATCAGCATCAACAGCGATTTTGATATGGTATATTAATTTTTCATGGTCCTTAAATATTTATACCGCATTATTATAATTTCAAAAAGGGTTTTTTTTTACTACGGCTTGAAAAGAACACACAGCATTTACAACGCTATCCTGTATAAGTTAGTCAAGGAAATCTATTCAAATATTGTTTTTAAAACTTTAAATTTTTATTTCCTGAAGGTGTGTGTTATCTAGAAACTAAGTACCAGCCTAAAATAATTTCTTACCGTGTTTAATATATAGTCATATAGTCATAATATATAGTCATTTAAACATGACACATTTTTGTAAGGGAACCAAAAAGAACATAACTTATGTCTTAATTAATTTGTGCTTTTGAAACAGTTTGAACCTTACTCTAAAGTATAAACTTGCCATTAGGTTTTGAGACCAAAAACCTTAACTATTCTATTATGCACGAGAAAGATACAAAAATTCGACAAATTTTAGCTGTGCTTATTGCCCACTGACACCCTCAGCTACAATAATTAAAACAATAAATAACCCTCGATTTTGTTGCGCTGCGCTTTTATTAAGCAAAGGAAGCATTTGCTTTTTAAAATATCGGGACTAACAAACATTTTCTTAGTAATTTAGTAACAATAATTACAGCATAATATTTCACCTAAATACCCGGAACTTGAAATATACATGAAACTTCAACAACACGCCATAAATCATAAATGACACAATGCAAAAAAGAAAGAACTACTAAACTAAAACTAATCTTACATAGTCTTTTTAGAATCGAGTAATAAGGTTTGAATATAGTCGACAAATGTATTCAAAAAATGTGTATTTTTAAAGCCTTTGAAGATTTAAGTAAAAGCATTGAATTAGGAACACTATTGTAAAATGTTTGCTAAGAATGACATATATTATACATAAATACCTATCATCCACCAACTGACCAGTTCATGTGACTTTTATAACTTATTGATAATGATATTTTAATATGTATTATGTGTTTGACTGACAACACGTTTGTTGTGTAAACGAATACATGCACTAGCAAGATACCTCATTAATAACCTGATAGCGCGTATTTTATACTATTTTGAAATAATTAGCGCTCAAAGTTGCTGTAAATAATTAAATCAAATGATCCAAAGAATATTAAACACCGTTGATTTTATTTTGTTGTACACATTCTATTTTAAATTTTGAAGGGCCTCTAGAATATTAGTTTCCTCAGGCCTCGCGTTTTCTCTAAAATGTTATGCAAACAAATTATACTTAATTACTATGTATTCACGCATGCTTTATTAACTTTAAAATTTTAAGAAATTCCGTAATCAGAACCTGTATCTTTATCAAATAATTTAACAGCACCTTATAATTTATTTAAAAATGGTGTCATTGGTTTGTCGACTGTCACATTTATACTTCTTTTAAGAAACAAGAAAAAGTACTTTTATGGAATCGGGAAGGGTTTGGAACCCCAGGATACCCCCATACAACCATGCATTCAACTATTTATACATTATTTACAACGCTGCACCTGTCCTTGGCGGTAAAATTTACTGATACTCTGAGGCAAACATATTAATAGATATAGTACAAAATGGTTGTAAACAAACTAGCATCGATTGAAAGAACAACTAATCATTGATGCAGTATTATAACTAATGTGTAAGGCAAGACACAAAATCTCAACCTATATACAGCGTATGTAGATTACAGTAAACCATTTGATTCGGGCCCAGTCGATTGGTTCATACAAATTCTGAAAGTGTATAAACTTTGACCCAAGATAATATTACTACTACAACAAATAATGGAAATATCGGAAACACAACTTTTTGTTGGTAACAAGTACCTGGAACCATTCATATAAACTGAGGAATATTTTCAAGGGGATTCGTTGATCCGGATACAGTTTTGTTTTGCACTAAACCCAGTCTCTCATTTACCAAACTTTTTTGAAAATGGCTGTAGACTTGACATCAAACGCAAACAATTAAAAGTGAACCCTTTGTTATTTATTAATGATTTAAAATTATATACAGATATGGCAATAAACTGCATTTTATAATTATATTAATCAAATTGTTCTATAGCCAAACTAGAATGAACTTTTTTAGGCAAACGCTTAACGATAAGTCTAACAAAATATTTGTACAAAACATTTTTGGAAACAAGTTTTTATTTAAATGCATTTGAACTGAAAAGTAAAAACGAATGTTCAGTGAACTTTAAAGAATAACTACAAAAAATATAAAATATGTATTTTAAAAACTTAAGACCATATTTCAGATAGAAGTTTTAAAGTAGTATTACTGTTGAGAGCTACAGCTTTTAAAATATATATTCCATATTTCCTTGTAGCTATATTTTTGAGCTATAAATTTCACTGAATATACTGTTTCATTTTTGCTTTTTAGTTCAATTGTAGTATTAGAATTTTTTGTCCCTTAACATCACGTTTACCTGGAAAAACTAAACTAAACATATCTATATCGCAATGTACCAGAGTATCCAGATTAGAGCATCAGATCAGCTTCTTCAAAATGTTTCGCTATCCAAACTCAGGGTATATAAAAAATTTAAAGTTGATGTCGTTGAATATTGGTAATCCGCCATTTCGGGGCGTTTGCACATTGGATTTACAACGAAGCAACGAGCTTATTGTGCTCTACTCGCCGAACCCTTTTATTTGATACATATGCCAAGAAGATTGTAAAGATAAAGCTGATTCGCAACTTTAAGGCGTTCGCCATACTGGATGTGAAATGACTACATAGATTGCAGTGTTCTAGGGATTGTAAAGACAAAGGTAATCCAACGTCTTTTGGAGTCCGCCTTAGTGAATTTTGAAATGACAACACGTAGATTATCGTGTTCTATGCGTTGAACTTTTTTATTTGATACCCATGTCAATTGGGTTATAAAAAGAAGAGTCTGCCATCTTGAAGCGTCTGTCATATTGTATTTAAATTGAACGCCACGTATCTTATCATGCCCTGCAAACCTCTTCATTTGATACCCATGTCAAATTGGTTGAAAAGAGATACGTAATCCCCTATCTTAGGGTGTCTGCCGCCATATTGGATTTAGAACGCTATTAAATATACTATATTGCATTGTCATCAGAAATAAGGTTGTCCCAAATTTAAGCTCGCCCGGATAGCAAACCAGATGCCCACACTTTCTGGTATCCAATCGAACTGAAATTTGGGACACGGCTTTCGTTCTGATGACAATGCAATATGTTATATTTAATACCGTTTTTATTTTATTTTATTAACTAGTTGAACCATTTTATTTGATACCCATGTCAAAAAATTGTAAAGATAAAGATAATTTGCCAACTTGGGTCTTCCACCATATTGAATTTAGAATAATGTTCTGTATATTATCGTGTTCTGCTAGTCGAACTTTTTTATTTGATACCTATGTCAATTGCGTTGTAAAGACAAAGATAATTCACCATTTTGAGTAGTCCACTATATTGAATTTAGAGTGACGTTACGTGCATTATCGTGCGCTACTTGTTGATCCCGTTTATTTGATATTCATATCAAGGGGATTGTAATGAATTTAGAACGGTATCAAAATATATTGCTAATCGAACCAAAGCTGTGTGCAAAATATCAGCCTGATCGGATACCAGAAAGTGGGTGAAAGGTACGTTGCAAGTTATATAAAACCGTTTAATAATAAAAAGAAGAAATCCTCTACCAATATAACTAATGAAAATTTTAAAGCAATATCTGCAAAAAATCTTAGAATTATTTAGGTTGTTTTGCTTTTGGGTCATATTAGACTAATGTTTACTTTAGAAATAAGTGAGGTTATGTTTGCAACTTGAAAACCCCCGCCATATTAAAATTTTGATATGTATTTAATAGGTATTACTGAATTTTAGGTAAAAATTTACATTTCAAACAGTTTCTATTTTCCATATAGATTATACCGTTAAAGAGCTATTAAAATTTGAAAGCAATGGTCAGCTTAAGCTTTTATCAATTATCTAAAAAGTTGAGGATCTAGGTGTGTTTTAGAAGGGCATTGCACTACGCGTAAATTTGTGCTCAACTTTGCTAATTTAATCAACTTAAAAATAATTCTTGCCTACACAAATTTCGAACTTTGCCCGATTTAGATTTTTTACACTGCTGTAGAAGATCCTCCTTATTATACTTTTTGACATCCCATTATAATTTAAAGCCAGAAACGAACCGACCGATTATTCGATTTACGTGCAGAGCTTTAGCCCTCAGAAAACTTGTTGAAGGTTATAATGATTTATATCCTAAGTGCAAAATAATTTGTATAAACAAATGTATCTTAAAGTTGTGCAAAATTTTAATAAACTATAGTGAACCTACTAAAATGCTTACATCGTTACCTGACATCTGTTCTTGCTGTAAACATTCCAGTAAGGCTACATCACCGATCACAATAAGCGAACGCATGGTTGCCGGTTGGAGGAGCTGAGAACGTCGGTTGAAGATACTGAGAACCATCGTCTGTATATCAAGTGACTTGAACGCTCTCTGCACTAGCTTTACGTGAACTAAATTTGTATATAACGGTATGTTAAACCGACTTTTCATTCCCGATCATATAATAGTAAAAATGTGCTTATAGGGTTATAGGGGTCAAGGAATGGAGAAATACACCAAAAACCTTGTCAGACCCAGACCCGGGTCTGGTAACGTCGCGTTGGCTTTAATAACGTCGGATGTGTATAGCATTTCGGGCCTGTATTAGCGGTAAAATAAATGTATATATATAATATATATATATATATATATATATATATATAAACTCTAATAAACTTAATGGAATATGAAAATTAAGTAGTGGTTAAGTTTAAGTTCACTTACGATACTATGAGTTAATATAAATAAAATTGCATAAACATAACAATCTAAGACTGCGTGCTTAGCGCGCGTATAATCGTTATTAAAGTTCCTACACTTTCTTTAGTGACGCTGTCTCGCTTATGTTAAATCTTTGAGTTTAATAGCGCCTGACATTTCCGTATATATATATATATATATATATATATATATATATATATATATATATATATATTGCCGTGTAACTTTGCTCTAGCTCAGTCCTTTCTCAAAAAAACATTCGAGGATTTTATTAATTTTCCAAAACTCGAAAGTTGCACACAATAGAAAAATTTTTCAAAAAAAATAATATAATTTCTTACTCAGATTCCTCCCTTCATCTTCTTAATTCTTCAACCGCTTTCCTGTCTAGCTCAGTTGGGCCTCCTCTTAAATACCTAGATTCACTATCATACTCTTTATCGTTCTCGCACTCTCCCAATAAAACCACAAAATAATACAACAATCATACAATATCTATTGACCACTATTGGAGGGGCGTAACTTCCTCCACGTAATTAATTAAATAAGCGGGTGGATTAAACAATTTAGTGTATAAAGAAATTATCAGGATACAATATTGCGGGACTAAATTGGAAAGCGATAAGGCGGTTGTATTGTACAAGTTACAGTATAAATGTTTAATGTTAATTGTTTGCATCAATTCATATAAACAAAGTCAAAAAACTCACCAGAACTTCTTGGCTTTCGGTGCTATAGGATATTTTGGCACGCACAATCCACGAACACACAGTTGCGGTTTATATTATGTTTTTAAGCGGTAAAACAAAAGTTTAGGCACTTCTTAAGTACTCTGCGGTCACACACGATCCACGTTTTCTATATTAATGCACTCTTGCGAACCAGGTGTTCGTTACAAGATAAATGTAGTTCTGTTTATCGCGCACTATCAGTATTTATTTCGAATGCACAACGATACTTTTGGCGCGAACTAAGGCACTTATAAATTATCTATAAGTCGCCGAACCATACTCCCCGCCTTGAAAGTAGGAAACTTTCAAAGGAATGGAAAAGGAATGGAACCCCGTTTTGAAAGTAGGAAACCTTCAAAGGAATGGAACAAAAAAATTAATTAATAAAAAAAAAATAAAAAAACTCAGTGCTTGCTCAATACACATGTAGTACAAGAGTATATGTAAGCGGTAAAGCATAATGCTATTAAACTAAACCTTTATAAGCGGATGAATAAATGCGGTTTAAGAAATGCGGGTAAGTATAATAGTATTTAATTATTGGGTGGGCAACGGGCAAAGTTTCACAATTGCTCGTTTAAAGGAACTGTTTTTTGTTTTGACAGTGGCAACTCTAACAACGCCATCTCGGCCGGAATGAACTTCCTGGATCACACCTAAGGGCCATCGCAGCGGAGGAGTATCGTCTTGATTAATAAGAACTATAGTCCCTACCTTGATGGGATTACTAGAAGTGCACCACTTTTGACGACTTTGTAGTGTATGCAAGTAGTCTGTCTTCCATTTTTTCCAATAAGATCTTACTAATATATCTAATAATTTTTTGCGATTGACCAAGTTAATATTTTCACTTGGTAAATCAAAGGCGGGTAAAGATTGTAAAGGCGTAGACATTAAAAAATGAGCAGGTGTGAGAACCTCAGGGTGAGGGTCTGATGATAATAAACAAAGAGGTCTGGAATTTAACAAACATTCTATTTGAGTAAGGACAGTCAGTAACTCTTCATATGATAATAGTTGACTTCCAATTACTCGAAATAGATGCGTCTTGCAACTCTTTATATTTGACTCCCACATACCTCCAAAATGAGGGGCTCGTGGAGGAATCATTTTCCACTCAATACGGTAAATTGCAAGTTCATTTTTAAAAGCGGTTTGATAATTTGCGGATACCAAAAACGTATATAATTCCTCTAATTGTGTCTTGGCACCAATAAAATTTGTCCCGTTGTCCGAATATAAACAAGCAACAGGACCGCGGCGTGATATAAATCTTTTCAAGGCGGCCAGAAAACAATCAGAAGACAAGTCGGAGACTAATTCTATGTGTATCGCCTTAGTGGTCAGACACACAAAAAGACAAATGTAGGTCTTCTGTGATCGAAAACCTCGCCGTCGCGTTAGCGTAATTTTAATTGGACCTGCATAATCGACGCCAGTATGTACAAATGTCTTTGTTTCTTGTACTCGACATAAAGGCAGATCAGCCATTTTGGTACGGGATGAACAGGCGATAAACGAAAACAGGAGTTACATTGGTATACTCGTTTTCTAACAATACTTCTAGCGGAAAGTATCCAAAAAGTTGTCGTAAAATGGACATCAACAAATTTGGACCCGTATGACAATTTACTTTATGATAATAATCGATAATGAGATTAACGATATGATCATTTTTGGCAATAAAGCGGATGCTTAGTTTCAAAAGGAGATCGGAATTAGATAATCTTCCTTGTATTCGTAAAATCTTGTCCTCGTCCAAAACGGGCAAAGATTCTTAAACTTTTGGAGCATAATTTAGAGTTACTTAGCTTGCTAATTTCATCACAAAATGCTCAAGTTGAATTGACTGAATAACATATTTTTCAGCAATAATTAGGTCTGATGCTTTCATTTCGTTACAAAGTGGAAGTTTTTTAATAAAGCGGAGTACATACACTACTATCCTAAGTAGTTTGACCCATGAGGAACAGCGTTGAGCCAAAATATATAATACTGGTTGTTCACCTTGAACAAAGGCGATCAAAGTATTTGATTTACGTTCAGGCAAATTATCAGTGTTATTAGAACTAAATGGCTTAATTAGCCATTCTGATATAGGAAAATGCAACCACTGTGGGCCATGCCACCATAGTTTGTTAACTATTAATTGAGAGGGCAACATGCCTCGCGACAAACTGTCGCTAGGATTTTCTTTTCCAGAAATATGATAAAAATGACGAGGATGTAAATTTTCATGACATTGTGCTATGCGGTTACTTACAAATATTGACCATTTATGCGGTGAAGAATGGATCCACGATAATGCAATAGTGGAGTCCGAAAATGCGTAGATACCTGTAATAGGTATTTGATCAATATAAGTATCATAAACTCTTTTAATAAGATTAGACATTAAAACAATTGCACACAATTCTAGCCGGCATAAAGTAATTATTTTAACCGGTGATACCTTGGATTTTGAACAAAGCAATCGAACTTTAATATTTCCGAGAGAATCCGTAGTATGCATGTAAATAACACAACCATAGGCGTTTAAACTAGCGTCAGAGAATGCTACGAGATTCACAACAGAATTTTTTAGAACACCAACAAGGCGTGGAATACTTAATTGTGAAAGTAAATGAACTTCCTGGCGTAATAAATTAAAGCGTTGGACAATCACGTCTGGAGGGATATCATCCCAATCAATTTTAATGTTCCACAATTCTTTAATAAGCAATTTCGCATATAAAATTGTAGGCGAAATTAAACCAAGTACATCAAATAAGCGGGCGATAAAAGACAAAATTGTACGTTTCGTACATTTACCCTCAGTATCAGAAATGGTGATCTTAAATAAATCGAGTGACGGCAACCATGAAAGTCCCAGAATTTTTAAGTTACCATCGTCAGAAAAACTTATGGAGGCGCGGTGGGAGTCTGGAAGGCTAGCCAATAACTCGGGTGAATTTGAAACCCATTTAATTAAATCAAAACCTTCGGACTTAAATAAAGTAATAAGTTCCTGAGCCAGTTTAATAGCGGTTTCATAATCAAGTGCAGAGCAAACCAGATCGTCCATGTACAGTTTAGACGTAGCTATTTGTGCTGCATTTGGGAAACGTTTAGCCTCAGCAGAAGCTAATTGATGAATGGTGCGCATAGCTATGTATGGGCTAGATTTTAACCCGAAAGGAAGACGATTAAATTGAAAAGTTCGTATTTTTTCTTCGCTTGTGAAACGGAATAAAAATTTTAAATATTTGCGGTGAAAATTTGGTACAATTATCTGCAAGTACATCTGGCCTATGTCCGCTGTTAAAGCTATTGGGAATAAGCGAAAATTCAACAGAAGCAAAAACAAATCCGCCTGCAAATTAGGCCCACTAAAAAGGATGTCATTTAACGAATAGCCAGTATGAGTTTGACTACTGGCGTCAAGAACTACACGTACTTTTGTGGTAGACTTGTCCGGGCGCATAACAGGATGATGTGGTATATAATAACCATCGTGTGTATCATTAAAAGTTTGTACTTCTGATACATAGCCCTTAGTTAGATATTCACTAATTATTGGATTATAATTTTCAAACAAGACTGGTTCTTGTTTGAGCTTACGTTCTAAGGATAAAAAGCGATGATATGCGACAGTATAGGAACTGCCTAAAGCGGAGGGATCTTTACAAAATGGAAGGGCAACAGAGTAGCGGCCCGTCGGGTCTCTTTCGACCGATGAAGTGTATAGATTTTCACATAGCGTTTCCTCGGGACTAAGGAAACGTTTAACGTAAACTTCCTCTAATTCCCAAAATTTATGCAAAGAAGCTTCAATATTATTTAAAGTTAATGCGGTAAAAGAAGCGTAAGAATGGTCGGCATTGACACTGCGAGAGGGAATATCTCCCATGAAAACATAACCAAATACGGTTTGTACAGCGGGCGGTGTAGCGGGACCACAATCAATGCGGTTACCTAAGTAGATATATGGAAATAATTGTGCCCCAATTACTAGCTCTATGCCTCCAGGAATATTCCATGAAAGGTCTGCAAGCGGAACATTGTTAAGAGATTGCATATTACAGTTACCAATAAAATATGCTGGCAATTTATCTGTAATAGTGTCAACTACTAGTACTTGTATATAATATTTGTGATTATACACACGTGATTCAATATTAAGATAAGCGTAGCCTCGTATTGGTCTTTGAGTTGAACCAATACCTTTTATGAATGAATTGTTAAGGGGTTCTATAGACAAGTTGAGTAATTTACAACCCTCTACAGTTATTAAATTGTTTTGTGAACCGTTATCCAGCAAACAACGAATAATTTTGCGTTTGCCGTCAGAACCAGTTGCATAGATTTGTGCGGTAGCTAATAATATTATAGGATTAGACCTTGATTCAGAATTAAATGCTACAGTAATAGCAGGTTCTACCTGAGAACTTGTACCGGGTGAGATAGCGGAATTTGAAATATTTTTATTATTCTTGGCAAGAGAACTTACGGGCGTTCCTTGTGATAAATCACGAGTATTAGAATGGACATTTTTGTCCGATTTCTTCTTAAAACAAAGTAAACTATGATGCCTATTTTGACAATAATTACAAAAATGCCTTGAATTACACGAAGAAAGCGTGTGAGTTACGCTTAAACAATTAACGCATCCATTTTTTGATTTAATAATTTCAAATCGGTCTTGCGGTGAATCCATATTCTTAAACTGCGGACATTGGTATATTTTAAAATGATTATCTTTTTTACACAATATGCACAAAGGCGAACTGGAAACAAATGCTTTTGTCTTAAATGCGGGCGGTTGCGGTTTATGATTATAGTTATATGACTTCGTATTATCATTTGTACGTTCTAAAATTTTAACTTGATCTTGAATAAAACTTATCAGCGTTTTATAAGAGGGAATTTCCGTATTTCGAACGGACAATTCAAACGCTTGTGCGGTTTCTGCATCTAGTTTCTTTAAACCCCAATGCACAAATATAAAATCTTGCAGGTCGGTAATTCCCACCTGTAACAGCGCTGCAATAGACGCAGAATATTTTTCAATAAATGTATTTAAATTGTTAGCGGATCGTGGACAATTTTTTAATTCAAAAATATTATTTAAATAGTGTGCACCTAGCGTACGTTTATCCTGGTACTTTTTTACCAAGCTATCCCACAATATACTGTAAGTTTCAGCACAGGGAACTATACCTGCAGTTATTTGCAGGGCGGATCTTTTAATTTACCCATAAGGTATTGTAGCCTCTGACCATCAGTAAGTTGAGGGTTTAGGTGAATATTAGTCTTAAAAGACTGGTAAAATACATCCCATTTTAAGATTTCACCGTTAAAATACGGGATTTCTATAGGCGGTAAGGGAATCGAAATTTTAGGGGTAGCACTAGTAGCCCCTTGATGCGGTGGTTTAAATTGAATTATATTATTACGCGCGCGTTTAATTCTACTGTACATTTCCTCAAAGACATTTAAACATTGATAATCAGGTTGAAATTCCGGTTTCAATAATAATTGGTATTCATTTATCTTATCCACAATAGATTCAAACCTTGACCTTAATTCATCTATCGTTTCGCTATCTGCCATAAAATTTTCATTTGCTCGTGACTCAAATGAAGAAATATTTTTTGAACAATCATATAATGCTGTAAGCCGCTGAAATATACTCTCCTTCTTCTTGTGTAACAATTTTATTTTATCTTCCATTTTTAATAATATAGGAAAAAGAGTCAAAATTTAACTGCAAGCACTAGTAAACTAATTTTTTTTTGCTGGGATATGCGAGCTCTAAGGACCAATCTAATGGAGGGGCGTAACTTCCTCCACGTAATTAATTAAATAAGCGGGTGGATTAAACAATTTAGTGTATAAAGAAATTATCAGGATACAATATTGCGGGACTAAATTGGAAAGCGATAAGGCGGTTGTATTGTACAAGTTACAGTATAAATGTTTAATGTTAATTGTTTGCATAAATTCATATAAACAAAGTCAAAAAACTCACCAGAACTTCTTGGCTTTCGGTGCTATAGGATATTTTGGCACGCACAATCCACGAACACACAGTTGCGGTTTATATTATGTTTTTAAGCGGTAAAACAAAAGTTTAGGCACTTCTTAAGTACTCTGCGGTCACACACGATCCACGTTTTCTGTATTAATGCACTCTTGCGAACCAGGTGTTCGCTACAAGATAAATGTAGTTTTGTTTATCGCGCACTATCAGTATTTATTTCGAATGCACAACGATACTTTTGGCGCGAACTAAGGCACTTATAAATTATCTATAAGTCGCCGAACCAACTATTTACAAATAAAACTTCAAGATTATTTATATTTCGGTGCTCAAGTTACACCTCAATAAATTCTATTTTTGTAAAGTCCAGAATTTTAACTAGAAATATTAAACACATTGACTGTAACCGGAGTAAATGGGCCCTGAATAATACCTTATTTTTCTTTCTTTATTTATAAATTAATTTTAATTAGTACACTCTAGAGTATAGTGAGCTCATGATAACCCAGTTAATTATAATTAATGTATGCTTTTTACTTTGCATACGCTTACTGCAAACAAGAAACCCATGTACTCGTAACAATAAAAATTTAAATTCCTGATGGACCGTTAATAAGCTTTATACACCTTTAGATTTCTATTTAAATACCATACTAAAAGTTAGTTATACGTATTATTTTCAATACGCAAAATAATGCAAAATACCTTCATAGTTCACTTCTCACACATCACAACAATTTTCATAGTTATAAAAACAACAAATTCTAAAGCGTTTCCTGGAATTTCTGGAAGATTCCTACTGCGTTGACGATGCCGTTAAGTAGTTTTCGCTCTCGGTTTTGTGGTACTGCTCCGCTGGTTGCTTCTAGTTATTTGTAGATAAACACCACCAAAGTTGTGCTGCATGCTCTGCCATCACAATGCATCCAAATCCAAATCCAAATTTATTACACTTCTTTCATAATCGCGTACTTTAGTTTTATTTAATTTAATTTACGTTTCATTACTTCACTTCACGAGCTTGTTTAAAATTAATATTGCACCTCAATAAAATTTAGACTCGACACAATTCGCGGTTCAAAATTATGAGGCCAACACTGTACTATTCAATTTAAAATAATTTTATATACTTACAAGCTCGTGGTAAATTTCTGTTCGTAGTCTGAAGCAATGAAAGTATTACGAGAACGAAGTTAAAAGAGAGCCGTGCTAAATCTTTTAGAGTATTTATATAATTTCAATGTAACCTCTCCATACCTTCCTAACGCGAAACATTTAATTTAAACTAATACTTCTTAAAATTTTGTTTCAACCGTTTTTGAAATCTTCGAAATTTAACTCGTCGTTATTATATTTTCCAAAAAATTAACATTCAATATTCCCGTGTTTGTCTGTTGTACAACTAACTATATCGACCAATAAGATATCCAATGACGTTTTGTAACCCCGCCTGTATTAACGCTATTCCTCTCTTATGCACATTCTATGTTTCCTTCTAACCTTGTTTGAGTGATAGAAATTGATATTACTGTCCGCGTTTTAAACTAACCCATGTGGACTGAATACGTGCGTTTTACAGTGAACTGTTGTGATGCCTGTCTCATTCCGAAGCATTTTATTGATCATCTATCCCTTCTGCACTCTAAGGAAACTTTTAGTTAACATTTACGCGAATCGTCCGACCGTTTACCCAATATACTTTGAATTCTGTTTTTTATCTACACAAATAAGGGGATGACATTTCCAAAACCTGCAGGTGTTCAATTAACAAACGTTTTAACACAACATTTCTAGGAGGTTGCGTTTTGAGGTATTTTATATTCAACGGCTGTTTCTGTGTTAGCAAAGCGTTTCACCTTGGTATTATCGATTTTTCAAGCTTTTCTGCGTATTAGACGTAATTACCCGTTCAATTAAACTCAATTAAATTAATTATTAATTTGCATTGGCTTCTACAATTTATTTTCTTTACGAACCTAATTAAATTTTTAATTACTACTTGTAAAATTATGGTAATATTTGTTACTTTAAATTCATTAAATGAAATAAATTTTGCACGTAAATTTTAGTTGTTTCCTCTATACAGGGTGTTTAAAATTGCCTTGTTTATACTTAAATTTAGCCCTTTAAAACCACTATAAACCACTATAATATATATATATATATATATATATATATTATGCTGTGATAAGGGGTTGCTTAAGGGTGCACGTTATAGTAAAGGTCGTTCGGGAATGAATAATTAGAATAGGCAGCAGAAAACTGCACTCATTTAAGAAAATAATTAAGAAATAGATATAGTTTGTAGATAGTAAGTAGTCAACACCCTGTATATAGAGTAGAAATAGTTTTGGACAACGCAGGTAAACATAGGAAGACGCATGGTTGGCGTAGGAATGAGAAGTACATGTATTAAAGTAGATAGTAAATATTAAATACCCTGTAGATAAAGTTTAGATAATTTAGGTAAAACAAATAAGGATATTTTTCAGTGGAAGCACGCGTAATAAATGATAAAGTGTAATTAGACACGCATTAAGAAAAAGAGTTTCAGACTATTAAATTAATACAGATATGGAAATAGAGTTTCAGGTAGTTAATATAAATGCATACAAAGATCTAATCATTTGATAAGAGAAATGATTAAAAATTGCGTGAATCGCATGTAAACATGGAAATCTAAAGTCGGGTTGCATCAGTTGTTTATAGAAAAGCAAGGAATCTATCAAAATACAGCATGTTGATAATAATAGACAGATGTGGGCAGGTGGTGATTATGAGGAATCGCAGAGCATTGCATCAGAAACTGCTCAATATGTAATTATTTGATTGGTCAGAGACAAGCGACGAGTTCTAGACCAAACCCACGGATGGAGAGGGAATTCGAGATTATATTAGCAAGCACTTTGATAGAAAAGTCAGTTTTGAACTCAATGAAGGCCGAAGTGCATTGCCATTAAATAAAGTAATACGCAACAAGTATAAAAGTGAAAAATAAAATGAGTGCGAATTTGAAGATTATGATTACCGTTTAAACGTAAGTACGTTTTTAATGAATTTATTGTAAACTAAGACATAAAAATAATAGGGTTTCGAGGTCTGAGGGAAATAGAATAGGATTCTGATGTTAAGAAAAATACAGTAATAAAATCTAAATGTCAAGGGGAAAAGAAGAATAATACAATCTTGAAGTACAGGGGTGAAACAAACTACAATTTTAAGTCTGGTGCAAGAATGATAAGTCTAAGTTTGAAGAATTGAGATAAATTGGGGTATATAATTTAATGATGGTGATCCATAGTGTAATCATTTGAATGGAATCCAGAATTGGAGAAGATCATTTTTATTGGAAGCGTCGATGTGAAAAAGATAAAACCAGGTCAGATTTTCAGTTATAAGACACTTGTTTTTCTATATGAATTTTTATTTTATTTTAATATTGAATTTGCTAAATAAGATATGCTTGTAAAAAGTCAACAAAAGAGGTTGCATACGTATTGAATGAATAACAAAAAAAACAGGTTTAGAATATTCTACATTTGTTGGTAAAGATCATAAATTTTCTTTGGTGACTTTGGGTTTTGAGTAAATGATTGTTAATAAATGAGATTTATAAAATTAACTGATTGAAAAGTGTATTTCGAATAATTTCAAAAGCTGTACATAACATATTGGTTCTATTATACAAAATCTAAATTTACTGAATTTTATAATTGCAAATAAATGCTAGCCGAGGTCATAAGGTTTAAATAGTACAAAAGGCGGAGCCACCAGTTAAACAGGAAAGTGATAACTCGCAAGGCGGTAACGTATCGAATTTTGCCATTGGTAGATAGAGTTGTTTACAGATAAAGTCCAGTTGATAGCAATATTAAGAAAACAGCTGGAGGAAGAAATAATTACACTTAATCGTGAATATTAAAATGGTGGTCCAATAATTTAGAGTACGTAGAAAATAAATAATGCAGCCCAAAGTCGTGGCATGATAGATAATTCATCGAATAGCAAAGCAATATATATATATATATATATATATATATATATATAAGAACAGAACCACCTAAATTTCTCTCAAAAGTTTGCCATAGATGTTTTATCCGTATTAACAATAAGTACTTCTGGAGACTTCCGAACCAATTCTGAACTCTAACTTTAGCGGGATGTGACTAAAGAGATGTATCTCTCTCTTTCTCTTTCTCTTTCTATATATAATACATATATATATATATATATTGAGAGTGGGAGAGAGAGAGAGAGAGAGGGGGGATACACCCCATGTTAGTCTCATCCCGCTGAAGTTAGAGTTCAGAATTGGTTTGGAAGTCTCCAGAAGTACTTATTGTTAATACGGATAAAACAACATCTTAGACTAACTTCTGAGAGAAACTTGGGTGGTTCTGTTTTTATCTCGTAACACCCTATTCAACATCTTTAATATAAGTTACTCCACCCGATAACATCTATAGAAATGGAAACAAATAAATGAAGAGAAAATATATAGTTTACAAAACTAAAGAGAAACAAGTGTACAAACTTATCACAAATTTGAATGGTAATATTCCAAATCTTTTTGTGAACATAATGTTGATTTGTTTTCACATTTTGAACAATACTTTGTTGTGTTGATATTTTGTTTTTATGTGTATTCTAACGAACCCAAAATTTTTTTCTGTTTTTCTGCAGAAATGATATGATGGTGCTCATTTTCAGGCTTTGTTGAAGTAGTTGCAAAATAACTTTTTCTTTTTCTAGTTTTCTCAATATTATAGTTATCTTTCATTTTGGAGTAACTACTAATGTGTTTTGTGAAAACAGCATCCCACATATCAGCTATAAGGACTTTTATTCGTATCTGTTTTGCATTTTTGATTGAATACATAACTTTTGCATTCAATGCCATACGCTTACAAAATGTGTATTCCCATTTCCTTATACCAGCTGTAAGACTTTCTGGCCGCATTATGCGGTTCAACATCCTGGTCAGTAGCGTCCACGGCACCCATGTTTCTATTATAACGTTCAATGATACTAAGTTTTTGGAGTAACACCACATTCTTCGCGGAAACATTGTATTTTTGTATTTCTACATATGCTGCTGAACGTTTTGTTGTTTTAAGGTATACATCACGGTTATCTTTATACCTCATAGCTAACATGTCTCCTTTTCTTATGAAGCGTGGCAGTCCACGATTTAAGGGTAAACTTGTCAGTTCTTTGGACAAACTTCTATTTGGACGAATTGTGCCAGTTATATAAGTGTTGCGTGTCAAAAAAAACTCCGATAATCCTACAGATACATACCAATTATTCAAAATAATTTATTTTCCTTGATCCAGCAGGTTTTGGACTGAATGCACAACCACTCTTTCTGATATAGAAATACTTTCTGTACCCGAAATGTATGACACGTCATTAATATCTTTTCCAATGTAGAGAGCAAACCTATATATATATATATATATATATATATATATATATATATATATATATATCCTCTCAAATTCCTGTCACTTGGGCATGCACAAAATAGCTATGCTCTAAATCGAAGTCTTGTTGATTTTGTTTATTGCTTGAATTGCAACCTACCTTTGTATAATAGCAAACACTCATCTAATGCAAAAGTTGGCCCTACATTCACCATTATTGTTGTAATTTCTCTGATGGCCAAAAAATCATAAACAGCCGTGAATGTGGTTTCGATTTATTGACACAACAAGGATCACTAAATCTTAAAAACGTTAGAATTGACAAAAATCTGTTTCTGCTCAAGATTTTTGCTGAAAAAATTTGTGGTCTTCTCGTCAGACAGTCCTTTCTCCAATAATCACCTATTTCCGGATAATGCATAAGGTCTTATAGAACAATAAAAACATTCATTTCACTTATTATAACATTGCGCCACTTCGCTACTTTCACCAGTTACTTTGCCAAAAGACATCTTTTGGCTTAAATAGGCTGGTGAGACTGCTAGTTCAGAAGTAACTTTTTCATATTTTTTACACTTTAACTTGTCTACTTAATATTTTATCATTCTTATCTCTATTATTATTATTTTTTATATTTATACTTCATTTTTTATATTTATATTTTATTTTCTTATTTTGTCCTGATGAAGCCCCTTAAAAAGTGGGCAAAACGTCGCGTTTTGTTTCTAAGATAACACGCTCCCAACCTGGAACCATAAATATTTATAATAACCCCGGTCGTGAAAACTTTCGACAGTATCACAAAGTACCACAAAACAATAAAAATAGTACTTTGCAAAACTAAAAAAGTTAAAATTAGACAATTTTGCGTCAAATTATACGTAAGAGGTTTTTTAATGGCAATTCAAGGTGCTTCTTTAAATCACAATAAGCCATTAAAGAATCACACTTTTATTGCCATAAAGCAAATGGTAAAGAAGAATTTCGGGAATGATTGATATTTTTGGAAACCAGCAAATGTGTGTACTCCATATGTGCAAGCTTTTTCTACATCAAAATCAAAACCTGTGTTGGAGCCAGGAAGTTAATTTTATATCTATAATGCAAAATGCAACATTTTTTTATAAAAATAACTGTTTGCAGTACCTATAACGTTATACCGCTTAACCAACCTGTATCAGGATTTAGTTGCTGTAAAAATGCAGCTAAGAGCTTAAAGTAACATGAAGCTTTACTAGATCATTTTTAAAATGATGTTAACCTTTAAAAAATGAATAACTCTTTCTGGGCGAATCGACACGCACATAGCTACGCAAATTGAAACGGAACAGAACTACTGTCGGGAAGTTTTAAAACGTATCATTGCAACAGCAAAATTATTAAGAACTTTGGGACAAGCGTTTCGTGGACATAGAAAAGATGCTGATACCAATCACAACCAATCACATTGAGTAGACAATTTGGCATCATTTTTATACAGTCATCTACAAAAGTTCAATTATAGGCAGTGGAAACGTTAATTATTTGTTACACACTTTATGTAATCAGCTTATAGGTTTAATGGGAGTTAAAGATCTGTCAGTCACTGCAGTTTAAAAATTCCTTTATTATGCCATTATTGTATATTATATTCCCGATATAACCCATATTGACCAATTAACTTTGGTTTTAAGATATGTTGATGTAGATGGAGATATAAAAACTTTCTATTTGTTTTCTTCAACTTGAAAAACATGATTTCGCGTATTTGGAAAATAGATATCCAAAAATTCCGAAGTCAAACATATGACAATGCAGGCAACATGTCTGGCAAATAGAGTGGACTACAAGTTTTGAAACATATTTGAGCAGCTTCGTATGTGCCATGTTTCAGCCATATTTCAGATTTAATGGAAAACTATGCCGCAGAATTATGTTCAGAAGGGATGAATTATTTTGATTTTATTCAAGATCTAGTTGTATATTTTTCGTCGTCTACTCAACGATGAAATATTCTCATGACAAATTCCAGACGGACGCTCAATGTAAACATTTAAAGCGAATAAGTGATAGTAGATGATCAGCTAGGGCTGACGCAGTTTCAGCGTTAAGATTAAACTACAAAAACGTAAAGGAAATCTTAACTGAAATTAGCAAAGACTACAATGAAAACCCGACCACTAGATTGGAAGCAAAAAAAATTAGCAAAATATTTTTATGAAGATGAAACAGATTTGTTGACAATTCTATGAGACAAGCTATTGCAACGGATAAATAATACCACACTCGAGTAA